>OW285235.1:232669500-233202000 GCA_935421215.2 Melolontha melolontha
AAAATCCATCGATATATCTTGTTCTATGCACTTTGCAGTGCCTGAAGAAGGTGAAACATATCCTAAAAACTTCGAGTTAGGTTCTTTAATTAATGAAATATGCTCCTCTAGTATACATTGCCTGTACTTCTTTCCATCTTTTTCAGATATAATTGAAGTTCGGTCTTTTCTTCCATCGAAATATAAAGCGGGTATTTGTGAAACACTTTGTTGTAAAGTTATATTTTCTCTGGTTTTTTCTCTTTCTCGGCGAAGTTTATTTTTGTCTATAACTACTGAGCTCGAAGTTGCAGATGCAATAGCAGCTCCTGCCCTGTCTGATACTCCAAATCTATCGCATGTTTTTGATAATAAGCTAAAATCAATTGCCCCTCTTTTGTTTCAGTTTTTGAAGGACGCAATTGAAAATGTCGTGTTTCTTCACAATCCGACTGAATACATTCGGTTTCAGATGCACTACTCAATTTATCTGTAGCTATTTCGGCCATTTCTTGTTGCTTTAGAGTAGAATTTTCTCGTAACAACTTTCTTTTTAATGTCTTTCTAATCTGTATTGTTGTTCCAACATTTACACTACTTATAGCCATTTGTCTAACCGTTCTTTGATCTATTATAAAACTTCGCTCTCTTTCAGGTATTTTTTTGTTTTTAATGCAAGCACATTTAAGAAAATCTCTGTACTTACATGCCGAAATATCAAACAAAATGTTACTTTCACAAAGAAACTTTTCCAACTTGTTTTTAGGTATTTTTGGGTGAGACTTCAAAAGATTTTTACATTTTAAATGATATGTTTGTAGCATTACCTTCATTCGTTTAACCTCTACTGTAGGTATAGACGATTTCTCCCATATTTCCATTATTCTTGCAACTACAATGGCTTCTATTTCTTTATATGTTGGCTCCTTTTTAGTTTCCCTCTCATATTTTAAGCTATGACGGGTCCACTCATAAAATTTCATCACATCTTCATAAATTGGTAATATATTATCTTTCAAATCACATAAAACACCAAACAAAGGACACCTCCAACTATTTTTGGTACGCTCCATTTCTCAAATGATAAAATAAACAAATAAATGACAGCATTTTACAACGCACCACTAATTATTTTAACGATCGCGTCACACTTGTCTCATCTAATTCCGTGTAGTAAGAAATAAAGATTGTACGGGGATTTCCCTATTTTGTTTTTGCCTTGAACCGTTTAGATAACATATAATAACATATACAAAAGCAGCACGTTTTTTTAGTTTTTGTAATATATAAAAAAGCAGAATTTTATATTATTGTTCCTTTTAATGACTTATTTGTCCGTATTAAGGTTCAATTAGACGTGCCATAGCCGTAACCATAGCCGTAACCAAAATTCAATTAATATCTACGGTTACGGCTATGGCGTTACGGCATGTTACCAAAATCGAAAACATTGTAGCACATACGATTGGTTTTATATGGTTAGGGCTGTGGCACGTCTAATTGAACCTTTAGACTGAATCAGTGCTGTATATCGCTACCTTAATATAGAAATGCCCTAACTCATTTTTTTAATCGAGGTTTTTGCATGTTTCGATAGATGATCTTCTAATATATCGAAATATCAAAAAAAAAAAACTGGATTTGTAATAAATTGAGTTAGGGACTTTCTATATTAAGGTAGCGATATGTAAATGCGTGTTCTGGGGAAATTTAACAGTGTGAATCCACATTGTAAAAGTACAGTTTTATATCGGGATTACCTCTATATACCGATACTTAGAATTATTCTGCATAAAACTTGTATAGATATGTAACTGAAAAAGTATTATTAAAGTGATGTCAGAAATCTACTTTTTCTGAAATTTCTATCGCTATCCGGAGTAGTAAAACTTTAAATAATGTATTAAATTTTTTTTTTGCAGATTAGCTATACCATTTAGCACCTTTTTATCACTGAGCCTCTCAAGAAATGAAGAAAATTTTTTTTTTGACCCAGCCTACTGTATAATCTGAACGTGTCAAGATAAATGCGTAAATTGAGCGGAGCATTAAGGTTTCCTCTAGACGAGTTTGCGCAGCGAGTGCCTCCGACAGCTGCAATATGTTGTTTCCATGGAGACCGATGTGGGGAAGGAGAAACCGATTATTGTTAGTGTGGTGGAAGCAGGTAGTTGTAGTCGTACTTTGTGCGTGATGGAAGGCCGTTCGCGTCAACTGAGTGAGTTTGAGCGAGGAATGAATGTGGAGATGCACATGACAGGATTATCCTTCCGTGATATCGCGCGCCGTCTCGAGCGGTCATTACCGGCAGTGCAGCGGGCATGGCGAGAATGGATGGAGCAAGGACGTACGCGCCTTCAGCCGTGAGTTGGACGGCCCCGCGCGGGCACAGCACGCGAAGATCGCGCTCTTGTGCTCAGCGCTTTAGCGTCGCGTACGTCTTCCTCAAGGCAACTTGGAGCAGTTTGGCCAGCAGGAAGGGAAGGCGTACTCACTGCGCGAACTGTACGGGGGCGGTTGCTAGAAAGTAGACTGTGAGCGCGCTGTGCGTTGCAGTGGATTCCACTGATTCGCGAGCACCGCCGTACACTGCGCCAGTGGGTGAAGGCTAGACATTAATGGGCTGTCGAGTGGTAGCACATTTTGTTTTCCGACGAATCAAGATTAGAGTTGAGCACCGGTGACGCGCGAATTTTGGTTGATCGGAAACGTGGTGAGCGTCACCTCGAGGACTGCTTCCAACTACGCCCTATCCACCGCCAGCAGGGCATTATTGTATGGGGTGCTATTACACATGGTGGACGTACACGTCTGCTGCGTATACAGCATACGATGACGGCTGGCCGCTACGTAGATGAGGTGCTACGGCCCGTTGTGCTTCCCTACGTCCGACGGCGTCCAAGTCTTCTATACATGCACGACAACGCCCGACCGCACACTGCACGTGTTGCCCAGACCTTTATGGAAGAGAACCATATACGGATGCTTGCATGGCTGGCACGTTCTCCGGATCTCAATCCGATCGAACATGTCTGGGATATGATCGATCGGAGACTTCAACGTTATCCGGCTCCCCTGGGTAACGTTGATTGAGTTATGGAGGCGAGTTGAAGCAGCATGGTTGTACATCCCTCCCGCTACCATACAACGACTTATTCACTCCATGCCTCGTCGTGTAGCGATGGTACGCGCCGCTCGCGGGGGATACTCCCGCTATTAATGCATTCCTTCCCAGCAGGGCTGCGCCGCTCTCCAGGTGAGGGTAAGTTATGCTACGTTAGTACTACTTCCATACCAAGTTTCATTGCGTTAGAACCACTTCTTCAGATTATACAGGGTGTGCTCGTCACTTTTTTCCAGCAGTGTATATGCAACTTGTGTCTGATTAAATTTCAACGTCTTGAGTTACTCTAAAAACCACTTTCAACGTTTAAATTTTATTTCAACCACTTGTCCCATAATATACGTTGTCTATTACGTTGTCTACATAATATTTGCTTTGTTTCGAAACACAATGCACAAGAACTGACGTAAAACATATGCATACATATGTTACCAATACTACCTATATTTTCATTGTTCGACTAAAATAACATGTTTTTTCCATTGCTGAATCATTTACACACTCACAAATACACATATGCATACATAAAAAAGGAACTTCGTGCCAAAAAACGGAAACCTTGAGTTTAATTTACTATCATGCGGAAAAACTGGCATCACTTTAACCAGAAATCCTTGATTTAGGCCGTAAATATTTAGTCATCACCCAAACACTTGTTCTGTATTCATTAAACAGTAGCGATAATATAATAAAGTGGTTTGCAAAAAATGAAGACGGGAATTTGTGATTAATGAATGTCAGACACCCCGTGCTATTGGACAGGTATCTGTAAAACGGCGTTTTCACAAAGAAAACTATATTTAACGTATGTTACACGGAAAAGTTGTTTTTAAAAAGTGACTATTGCGTAAAACAATGCAGCTTTTACATGTAAAATATGATTTAAAATTCAGAAATTTTTAACTTTAGTATTTATATACAAATTTTGGTTTCATATTTCGTTTAAATTTAGAAAATTCCCCAGTTTCCAGAAATACGATATCCATACGGCGCAAACAGGTTATGTCAAACATTTTAATGTTAACACAATATTGGTATTTCGCCTATTAACTTACTAAACATACATCGAAAGCGGATCAACAAAACTATACGAATTAATATTGTAATCTAATAATGTTTTGCGTCAGCAAAGGAAGTGTTATGATCGTTGAAGTAAGGTGTTTACAAGTGGTTATCAAACAGGTGCTATAATCTCCGCAGGAAAAGTCTTGGATAAATATAGTCAAAAATGACTGATTAATAAGACATATGCATGTCACCTCTCGACAAAAACGTTGACAATTTCCTATATTGCATATACAGAATGTATAGGAATTAAAGTTAATTTCTTTTTCTTCCTCTTTGAAATAGGGAAATATCCTCTGTTTTTTGTTTAATTATTAGTTTGTCTCTTGCAATGTCGAAGTCCAACTATCCGTTTCTGAGGTTTACGCAATGGTCTAAGAGCATCACGTCGTTCTGTTTTAGCTCATTTAGCCAATCGTTTTTTAGACATCCTTTCCATGTGGTACTTCATCGTTCATCTTACCACATCCTATATTTCCAGTTCTTCTCTTATTTGTTTTCTTTTCATACGGTCTCTGACTGTAACACATTTAATGGATCTTAAAATTTTCATTTCGCTTATTCTAAATATTCTTTTAATAGCTGTAGTTTTTGCTCTTATTTCAGTGGCTTACGTAAGTATCTGTCCCACTTAACCATAACACACAAAACTAATAAACACGAGTTCGCTATATACCATAAACCAACACATACAGACACCACAATACACGCTAATTTATTTCATCCTATAACACAAAAATTATCAGTGTATAGATTAATTAACGTACCTACGAGTAGAAGTAATTTCGACCTCGAACTAAACAGGATATACACAGTACTATTAAACAATGGTTACTCTATAAATGTTATCACTAGTCAACAAAAATTTAAAACCCTTTCTTTACTTGAGCCAAAATTAAAAAAAACAATATAACTAATTCTTATACTTTAATCACTTACTTATGGAAAATTTCGGAAAAAATTTGTACTTTCATTAAAAAACTTACTAACGAACATATATCATTTAAAACAGACAATACTATTCAGAACATTATTAAAAACAATAATAGACAAATAATCAAGTTCTGGTGTATATAAGTTAACATTGTAATAAGGTATACATAGGACAAACGGGGAGGACGTTCAGAATTAGGATGAAAGAACACGAGAGAATTCATAAAGAAAAGAAAACAGGTTCAAATTTCGCAAATCATTGTTTAGAAATTAATCATAGATTTAATATAGTTTTCAAAATTTTACATATCCAAGAAAAAAGCATAAAAATAAACTTAATATAATAATTTAGGATTAGCCTTAAATGATAAATTAGATTTAAACAACTTCCCTCTACTAAATTTAAGATTGTAAAAATGTTTCCACCACCATTTTTCTCAATAATTGGACATAAATATTCACTGAAAAATCAGAGACTGTGGCTTTTAAGTGAATAAAAAAAATTAAAACCCTTACCACAATAGAATTTAACAATTCTATATACGCATTTCGACAACCACGTTGTCATCCTCAATAGAAAAAGCAGTGTAGCACTTGAAAGTTCAAAAAACACACAACACTCACTGAGCGCTATATTTCACGGCTTCTCGTTTAACACTAAATTTAAAAAATTAAAAAACCTGAGTACATATTATCAAAAATGGAGGCAGCCAATTCAGCATCACAGCTGGCAAGATGTATTAATGTACTTGACGCTTTATACTTCATTAAAGCTTCGTGGGATAAAGTTGAAGCAGCGACTATTAAAAATTGCTTTCGTAAAGCAGTATTCATAAGAGATAATTCCATCCTTCCAGAGTTTGTTTCCGAAGATAAACTACCATTGTCAACACTTTTAAATCTACAAAGCAGATTCGTCGAATTAAGTCATAACAATTTTGAAGAATTTTTAAATATCGATGAAATAGTCCACATTGAAGATCACAACATACAAATTCAATTAGAAAATGAAAATGATATTATGGAAGTAAAAGATTCAGAGGATGAAGAGGTTCGTTCTCTTCTTCTTCTTCCGATGATTCAATAAAATCATATGATGAGGCGCTGAAGCAAATTGCCCGTTTGAAACGCTTTGGAAGACATGTCCTTTATACATCTAAAAAAATTAGAAAGTCATTTTGAAAATCATCAGTTGAAATGGAAACAAGCCAAATTTCAACACACTGATTTTAGGGAAATACTGTTTTTTATTCATTATTTCTATATGCACGTCAAATAAAGAATTTTCTTGTAACTAACCCATAAGCGGACATCTCCTATAGCCGGACGAAAACACTGGGACCATGAGCGTCCGCTTATGAGAGCTTTCACTTTAATTATATCTTTCCATTTTTCAAACGTGTCTTTTTTATTTCAAGGACGCTCTGTATTGAATCATTTAATGAAAAAAAATTATTCATGCCTTAGTATCCCCAAACAGCTTATTGCCAATTACAGGGGCATTCACATGCCATGAATTATTATTACGCCCGCGTCCATAGATCCACTTAAGATATTTGGCTGTTGGCATTCACCTTAAACAAGAACGGAAACCACAAAAATCCTTTCGCTCAGCAAGTCCCGGATTTGATTCCGGGACCTCCAGCACATTAATCCAATGACTATCAACCGGCGTATTGAAAAGCTTTCCATCTCGCAGATAAATATCGTTATATATGACTACAATTTGTAAAATCTCTCACAATTTTGCTGACTATATTCTTTAAGTTCCCTTCATTAGCATTAAAAGGCATTAAAGGGAAAATTTTACGTTGATTATTCACTGAAAATTTTATGTAGTTATAAGTCTGACTCACATGTCAAAAATTTAGAAATCAGAAACTATAATTCAATCAAAACAAAATTTGGCTCTTGCTATACCATTTCCTCAATATCTACTGCTGCCAATTTTTTTTGTAAATGTTGTTTCAATAAATTTCCACTTTTAGTTAGCTGTGAATCGAAGTGTCATGTCTTAGCTTTTAATCTACTATTTAAATTTTTAAATGTCAAGATAATAAATGTCACTACTTCGTTTATAAATATTAATAAAAATGAATAGTATATTTTGTAACGAGTGACGAAAGTAACATTTTTTAAGGGAGAGAACACTTTACCAAACGAGGTGACCTTAAAAAAATTATTTCGGCGAGTTAAACACTATACTTTTTTTACGATCTCGCCTACGGCATTATAACAAACTTAAAAAAATTATGTAAACAACTACTTTATTTTCTATTAAAAATTACAAAACTATAGATCATAACAAGTGTTGATTTGAAACGTCAATCTAGTAGCATGTGATTTACTGAGAACATTTTGAAGTATGTCGTAAATTAAAATTTACTACTTAACCTACGAAGTCGTATATTTTGACAGTTTCATACATAACGGGTGTTCAGAAACATTCGAAGTCAAAGTAGTCCTTGAAAATATGAAGTCATGTCTGAGATAGATTGATTTTTGACAGACAACAGTTGACTTTTAATAATTATTACAAATCAGATACTTAAGTAAAGATATACGATTTTTTGTTCAGAGCCCACTTGACTTCGAATGTTTCTGAACACCCGTTACAAACAAATAACAAATAATAGGTATTTATTGAAAACTAGCGAGCCATCGAAAAAATTCATAATTGGAGTAGACTGTGAAATTGGGTTTGTACTTTAACCACTTCCACATAATGACACATTACTTGATGCTTGACAGTTTCATTTGGTTTCATTCTAAAAAAAAGGTTATGGCATTGAAATGATACTACAACGAAAAAGAAAACAAATAATTCATTTAATATCGAAATCATAATCAAAATTTACATATAGCTACAGAAGCTGTTGAAAATGTTGTCCATTTACATCTAAACACAAATAATTTTCTTAATAAGAGTTTTGAAAAATTTGGCACAAACTTATAGTTTCAATGTCAAATAATAAATGTCATTATGTAGAAGTGGTTAAAGTATCAACCCAATTTCACAGTCTACTCCAATTATGAATTTTTTTGATGGCTCGTTATAACAAATGTTGAAAATGTTGTCCTTCAAGATCAATGCACTTTAAAATCCTCCGTTCAAAATTTCTGATGATATTCTGCAACATTACTGGATTGTTATTAATTTCCATGCATTTCTGTTCGATTCTCTGTAGCATATCATTCAAATTCAATATAGGTGTTCGAAATATGTTATTTTTTAGATAAGGCCACAAAAAGAAGTCGCAAGGTGTTAAATCGCATGAACGTGCAGGCCAGGCAATTTCAATATTTCGACTAATTATACGCTCATCAAAAAATTCTCTTAAATAATCCAAAGATTCTGCAGTACAGTGACAAGGTGCTCCGTCTTGTTGGAAATATGCATTTTGAAGTTCATCATCATGCAACTGATTGACAAATGGTTGTAAAATTTCCGTACGGTACCTTTGAGCAGTTAACGTTCCCTGAAAAAATATTGGTCCAATGATTCGCCTTTGGGTTATCGCTGCCCAAACATCAATTTTCTCTGGATGTAGCGATTCTTCATTAATTACATGTGGATTTTCACTACTCCAAATTCTTGTATTTTGTATTTGGATTTACGTTTACGGAACAACAAACACATACTAATATATTTGCGTGTTATTCAATCAAAATTTCAAAGTAACCTAGATTGACTTTCTAAATGAACACTTGTTATTTAAATTAGTTATGATTTAAATATTGATACATAGAATATGTACACAATAAGGTCTATGGCTTCAAATTTTCCCACAATTTTGCAAAATATGCAAGCAGCATAATTTCCGAATATGAATTTACGCTATTATCAGCCCTCCATTCAATGATTTTACATAGACTTCTTCATACCTCTTTATCGATTTTCTCGTAATAAGCCCGCATAGGTTTTCTCAGCTTGATTTACTATTTCTGGTGGTGTATTGGGAATATCTAAATCATTTTCTAAATCAGAAATCATGATAAAGCTACAAACAGTACAAATTGACGTGACAGCAGGCAACTAGACGCAGGTGAAAATTAGTAGGTAATTTTCGTCACTAGAGACGAAAGTTAACGTTATGGGATTTTCTTTCACTAATGACGGATATCAAATTTTCGGTGCAGTATTCGATGACGAAAAATGTCTTTTTATAAAGGGTCGTAGAAACAGATATGTATTAAAAGGAATTGTAAAAAATGTCTAAAATAATATTGAAAATAATAGTAACACGATGATTATATGTTTTGGAGGTTACATTTTATATTTGGCAATCAATGACAAGGAACATGGTCTATATTTAGATGGCGCTGACGTTTAAATCCTACCCACCTACTAAACTCAAAATTTATTCAGTTACCTTCTATTTACAAAACCTAAACTTAACTAATGGAATAGATACCATATGAGCAAAAATTATTTAAATAAGGGATGGCCATGGTTGGGATAGGTTGGGTTGGGTCTTTGATAGGTTCAACTTGTTGTTGCCAATTAAATGTCAGCTAAATATTATTATTTGGGTATAGCTTTATTTAGAAATGCAAAATAAATACGTCGCAATGTATGAACACCAAAAATGTTTACTGTAAGTAGATTTATTATAATACGAGGGTCACCTTTTATATTTTTACAATATTTGGGAAGAAAACAAAATTTTTGGGAACAAACTATTTTATTGTTTTTCAAAATATTCGCCTTTGTGGTCTATACACTTGCATGCGTACGAACTAGTTCTCAAAACATTTTTTCCACTCGGAAAGTTGTATCTCAGAAACATAGTTTTCAATGGCTTCGACTACTTTTTGAGGTGTTGGCAATCGCTGTCGCATTTTTTGTTTCACAGTTGGGAACAAAAAGAAATCATTCGGCGACAAGTCAGGTGAATATGGACAATGAGACATTATTTCAACACTTTTCTCCTTCAAATAGTCAACTGTTAGACGTGCTGTATGGGAACTCGCATTGTCGTAATGAAGAATAATGCGACGTTTTCGGTTGTTCTTCCTGATTTCGTCTACAACTTTTGGCAAACAAATTATGTATACCATTCAGCGTTAACAGTTTTTCGATACTCTAAAGGAATTTTGACGATGTGTCCTGTACAGCGAAGAGGATCATTTTCTGAGAAGTGCTCCTTGCACGAACAACTTTTGTGGGGTTCGGTTCGTCTTGGAAGACCCATACAGCAGATTGCTTGGTTTCCGGCTCATACGTACGTATCCATGTTTTGTCACCTGTGATGATGTTGTATACGGATCTTGCGGTTCGTACGTCGAATTTTTTGCGCATCTCTTTACACCAATTGACACGAGCTGCTTTCTGTGATTCGGTCAAGCTATGTAGAATCAATATGGAACATATTTCTTTTACAAATAAATGGTCATGTAAAATCGAATGAATTCCACTCTGTGATATGCCAGGAGATGCCTCTACCTCACTGTAAGTCAGATGTCGATCGTGTTCTATCATTTTCCGCACAGGATCGGTGCTTTTTGGAATCACAACAGTTTTTGGTCGACCTTTACGTGATTCATCACTCACTGAGGCACGACCGTGACCAAATTCTGGAAACCAATTGTAAACTGTCTTCTCTGATCGTGCTTCATTACCATAAGTTAACCGAAGTGATATATATTGCATTCTTGTGGAGTTGGACGTCGTAAAAAATTATCCAACGAAAACCTTCACGAGTAATATCCATTATTTTACAAACTCACTGTTTTAATACTGTCACTGTTAACAAACTACTGACTCAATTTCTAAGCTATTGCGGATTTCTCATTGACAAATGTCAAACTTTAAGAATATAATGATTATATATTGCTATGAATTGTGATGTTGTACTTTGCTAATTCACAATTCACAACCAATCTGTCCAGCTTAGCTATTCAGTCGGTTTATTTACTAGATGAAACTGCTTTTCCCTCAGGGTTCCAATCGGAAAACGTGGTTTTTTTCTCTTCTACAAATTTATCAAGCGCCAGTAAAAGAGTCTTAACAAATGTTTTAATTATATTGCTTTAAGTTACTTGTAAACTTCTTGAAGTAATGTTAAATAAAAAACACAATAAACTTTAAATGAAATTTTAATACAATAAAAAAAAATCAAAAAAGAAAAAATATCTTTATGAAGTATAAAGATAAATATTGCCTCATTAAACAATATTATTAAGGTAAAAATATTATATGAAAATGACCGTAGCATATATTAAAAAAATCCTTAGTGACAACCGAGGAAAATTAAATCTAATAAATTCCAAAGATGCTTTTCAATTTCTGCCTCAATAAACAAAGTAGACAACGTAATATGACAGCCGAAACAAACACTAAACGCATGTGCGATCCATATGAAAAAATGCCCTTGATATACCAACGTATAAAATTTTACAGTTAACAGATTTTTTACTAGAAACTTTAAAAACCAATCTTTGTCATTCAATTCAACTAACTAATATTAAAATATATATATATCAAAATTAACACAATGGAAAATACACAATTCAATACATTCAAAATGATAATAATAATGATAATAAGAATAATGTAATTTACTTACATATAAAAAATATATATTTTTTCTTTCGAGACACCTGAGTTAGAAAGCCACAAATTAAACAATTACGAGTTCTACATACTCGTAAATAAATCGGTATTGAATCAAACACCAACACAATTAAATCAAATCACGAAATTAATTAAGTAAAGATAAAGAATTTATCTTCTCAAAAACACGACCTTCTAACTTCAGAGTACATTAGTGTCTGTGGATATAGCAAGGCAAAACGGCGTGCTACAACTACACATGTCAAAAATAAAAATCAGTTCAATATAAAAATACATTCATAGATAATAAATTTCAAAAATATTTGCGGGGAAAAGTCTATAGCAATACGTCAAAAGCACCATCTTGTGGTCGATTGAAAAAAATATAAAAGGTGTCCCTTGTATCATCTCTTACTTTTTTTAACATTTCAATAAATTTTAGTTTTTGAAGAAGATACTATACCGTGTGTCCCAATTTCGATGCTCACCATTGGTATCTCGGTTATTAGAAGATATAGAACAACGGTTAAATGGGGAATGTTTTGCAGAATTCAATACTCGCGGCAAATCACATTTCAAATTTGATCTAACTTTTTAAATTTTTTAAATATTTTGAAAAATCAAAAATGTGCCGATTTCGTTATTCCTCAATAACTCGATAACGCTTAGTCTGACCTCTTTTAAAGTTTTACATTGTTCAGACACTTTTTTAAAACACATTATTTGATACAAACAGAAACCCCCGATTGTCATTTGTTTTTAAGTTATTACCACTATCTTTTGTTTTTCATATTGCGGCCATATTGGATTTTGGGTTTGTTAGGTGGTCCTCAAAATGTGCTTTTCAACGATGTATAACATGCCTGAAAAATTTTTATTTATAAGGAAAATATTAATAAAAACGTAAATTAATCTTTAATATGAAATTAGTAGGCTGAAAAATTAAACACCAATGTCAAATGAAAGTGAAAAGATATTCTAAGTATAGCAAACGCCAATTAAGTTGGCGCGAGGAGGGGTAAGTTCGCGCAGGATTAAAAGTTGTGGGGAGATTTGTATTTGGTTTTACATCAAATGTCAGATAATTCTAACCTCTGAGCGTGTATCACTAGCAAAGACATTATGTTCCGTCAAACGTCAATGACAAATGTATTCTGACAATGAAACAAAACGATAACCTGTCAAAGTACAATTAGTGCTGCAGAGATAAGTTAATTAAAACTACTTGTAGTTAGTGATAAGTAATTATTGTCAAGTATTAAGATTTATAAGTATTGATAATGGCACATACATATTCAAACGAAGAAAAAGTTGATATGTTGGAAGTGTATTTCAAAGCAAATAGAAACACTAAAAATGCGTGCACGAGTTATGCAGAGCGTTTTCCAGAAAGACAACAGCCACACAGGACAATTTTTAGAAGACTAGTTAGCAAATTAAAAAACTTTGGAAGCTTCGAACAAAAACGAGCTAACTATGAAGTTAATGATGCTGATACACGTCTAAATAATATTTTGCAGAACGTTAGGAACAATCCCAGCACATCAGTTCGTCGTGTGACACGAGAAACAGGGATTTTAAAATCTACTGTTCACAGAACCTTGACGAAAAACAAGTATCACCCTTACAAACCAACAATTGTACAAGGTTTAAGTGATAATGACAATCTCCGACGATTACAGTTTAGCAGGTGGAACCTTCAAAAATGTGAATATGACGCTAATTTTCCTAGGAAAATACTATGAACAGATGAAACACGATTTACCAATTGTGGAGTGTTCAATAGGAATAACTATCATCATTGGTCTACTGAAAATCCACATTTGGTAAATCAAAGAAGATTTCAAGTTCGATTTGGTTTTAATGTCTAGTGCGGTTTAATTGGTATGACATTTTGTTTACATTTTTTTTGTTTTTAAACTCTTTTTTTCGTTTTAGATAATCAGTTAATAGGTCCTTTCATCTTTGATTACAATTTAACTGGTAACAGATATTTGGAGCTACTAACAAACGAGATAATGCCTGCTTTCCAGCAAGATGGTTGCCCGGCCCATAACACTCGTAACGTGCAACATTTTTTGAGAGAAAACTTTAATGAGAGAGTGATTTCAAATAATGGACCCGTGCAATGGCCTGCGAGATCACCCGACCTTACCCCGCTTGACTTTTATTTATGGGGTACCACTAAAAACGAAGTATTACATTTTGAACCGCCAGAAACTCGGGAAATTTTAGAACAAAGAGTACTAGATGTGCTACGATCAGTAAACGGAAACACGCTATGTAGAGTTTGTAACTCTACTCGAACAAGGTGTCAAAATTGTGTGGAACAGAATGGTCGTCATATTGAACAATTTCTTTAAGTGAATGTGAACTTTAAGTTCTGTATCTTTACTTTTTATTTCTATAATTTTTTTATCGTTTCGTTTGTTTACAGTATTACTTAGAATAACTTTTCACTTTCATTTGACATTGGTGTTTAATTTTTCAGCCTACTAATTTCATATTAAAGATTAATTTACGTTTTAATAATATTTTCCTTATAAATAAAAATTTTTCAGGCATGTTATACATCGTTGAAAAGCACATTTTGAGGACTACCTAACAAACCCAAAATCCAATATGGCCGCAATATGAAAAACAAAAGATAGTGGTAATAACTTAAAAACAAATGACAATCGGGGGTTTCTGTTTGTATCAAATAATTTGTTTTAAAAAAGTGTCTGAACAATGTAAAACTTTAAAAGAGGTCAGACTAAGCGTTATCGAGTTATTGAGGAATAACGAAATCGGCAAATTTTTGATTTTTCAAAATATTTTAAAAATTTAAAAAGTTAGGTCAAATTTGAAATGAGATTTGCCGCGAGTATTGAATTCTGCAAAACATTCCCCATTTAACCGTTGTTCTATATCTTCTAATAGCCAAGATACCAATGGTGAGCATCGAAATTGGGACACACGGTATATAGTATCGAAACTCAAATCAAATATTGTTTTAATTATCCGGCCGCTACTCCAAAAAAATATTACTTTTATCTCGTATTATAATTACGGCCAAGAAAATAAGAAATACACACAAACTTTATATTGGCATTTAATTAATGAAAAAAATACAATCATCATTTAGACTGTGTAGTTGAACAAATACATCGAAAGATCTATAATCATTGAATAGGTAAATTAGTTCATTAATAATATTCAGAAAACTTATCAGAAGATAACTTTAAAAATTACCAGAGCCCACAAAATACATTGTTTCACAAACTGTATAAAACACTACCTCGTGTCATAACAATCATCAGGTATGCCTGGTCTATTTCCAGTCAAAGAAAACGTCCAAAAACGAAATTCGTCGTCTGCGAAAGTTGCAGCAGCGATCCAGCAAGCCGACAAGCGAGTTCAATAAAATAATAATAAGTGAATAAAACGAAATCGTCTAGCAGGCGAGTGTGGATCGTATGAGTCAGTGGGTGAGAGTTAGGATAGGTAGAAGTGCAGCAAGAGGTGGTTGGTGGCTCCGAGCCAAAGAGTTTCAGACGCCGCAAAGCATCGTCTTGGCGCATTCCAATGTTCCCGAATTAGACGCCCTGAGTAACGACGCAGGCATCCATTCAACGAGCGAGAACGCCAAGACCGACGCCGCAGCCGTATGTAACTAAGAACCATGATTCCTGCCCGCACGTGTTCCATCTCGCTAAAGCTAATCGGTGGAACGTGGCACCGTACAGTACACGAACAGTCCAAGAAAAGGGTGTTTATATTATTTAGCCCTGCCCATGTTCCTCTGTATATGTTCGTTTCCATTACTTGTATACGCATTTCGAACACGAGATGAAAGGCATTAACATTAATGGCTACCACGTCCTGTCTGAAATGGACATCACTGTTACACAGCTGTGTACTTTTCTAAATTTTACGCGCACAAAGTTATATGTTCGCGTATAGAGGAAGTAATGATGACTAATTTAACGGAGGTTTGTAATGATTCAGAACTGTCGAGATGTCATGAATGATCTACTAAATTATGTTTAGAGTTTTGAAGAAACATCTCCTATTAGTTGTGGATGATTCTTCAAAATGATGTCATAGTATGTATAAATACATTTACAGCATTTATAGGGAGTATTTCCTAGATTTTTGAGCTAAATTGAAAAGTTTTTTTCTAAAAAATTCTTTATCATCAAATTGAAAACTTACCACGATATGTGGGAAGTTTTGTATTTGTTGACGTCAGGAATGTAAAATTAAGTGAGTTAGGTGGGTTTAGAATGTACATGGTCAACTAACTCAAATTTTGTACATTTTTTATGAACTTTTATTTCAATCTTTGTGGTAATTGATTCTTAGATTATAATTTTTCACATTTCCTCCTTTTTCTCTCTGTCTCGTATTGCTTTCTCCGATAATATCCTTAAAGATTTTATTTTTATTTCTATGGCGATTACTTTGTCTTCGTACAATTTTTATTTCTATGGCGCTTACTTTGTCTTCGTACAATTATACAGGATGTCCCAGAACTCGCACCCCAGAGAAAACTGACAAATGTCGACGACAATCTAAATCCCAAAAATTCGAACGAGCAAAAATTAATTGCTTACATAGCAGAGCTCTAAGAAGTTTAAGATCCACCGATTCCAGACAGGGTTAATGTGAATAAAATAGGTTGCTAAGCTTATATTATCACACTGTCAGAATGACATGCCTGCCAAATTGTCAACATCAACAACATGTTAGGCTAAGGCAGATGTCATTCAAGATGTTACACTCGCCGTTATATTAATCTGTTTTTTTTTTTAAATAAAACAACAAATGGCGATTCTGAGAAGAAACTTCTTTATTCTAATACACGTAAACTTATCGTAAAAAACTAAAGAAAAAGAATAACATGATAATAATAACAGAAACAACATAGCCAAAAGGGATAATGAAGCGAAAAATAAATTCAATCAGAGCAAATGCTCCATTCATTTGCAAGCATAACCGTGCCCGTCGCAAAAGACACAGTTTAGAATTCGTAACCATTTCAGGAGTAATTGTAACAAAGGCTTCCTGAACGCAACCCCTGAGTTGTTCTTCTGTAGCAATAGGGTGCCTGTGTACAACAATGTAAAATTAAGTGAAATAGGTGGATTTAGAATGTGCATGGTCAACTAACTCAAATTTTGTACATTTTTTATGAACTTTTCTTTCAATCTTTGTGGTAATTGATTCTTAGTTTGTAATTTTTCATATTTCCCCCGTTTTCTCTCTGTATTGCCTCTCGTATTGCTTTCTCCGATAATCTCCTTAAAGATTTTATTTTTATTTCTATGGCGATTACCTTGACTTGGTGCAATTATACAGGATGTCCCAGAACTCGCACCCCAGAAAAAACTGGCAAATGTCGACGACAATCTATATCCCAAAAATGCAAACCAAGAAAAATTTATTCCATACATAACAGAGCTCTAAGAAGTTTAAGATCCACCAATTCCAGAAAGGGTTAATGTGAATAAAATCGGTTGTTAAGCTTATATTATCATACTGACAGAATGACATGGCTGTAACGTAGCCCAAAAGAACAAAATCCAGACGATTTAGATCGGAGGACCGTGCAGGCCAGTGTCGTGAACTGCTACGACCTATTCATCTATCAGGATACTGCTGACCTAAATAAAATTTCTTGAACTTCTCGACTGAAGTGTGCTGGAGCACCATCGTTAAAACGAAAAAAAAAAAAGTGGAATTGTCTTCAAGCAAATTGTGAAGCATTCAAAACTTCTGTATAAATGCCATGTAATAGTTATTTATGTACCTAGGTTCGTAAGTACAGTTTTATGGTCGAGAATACGATTGCAAACCGAGACCTGTAGGGTCGAGGTTTGCATGTATTCGAGACCATGAAAGTGTACTGTACGAACCGTGGTGCATATGAGATTTTTCGTCATACCTACGTTTTTTTTAAATAGACGAATTTGAATGATTTTCTACTTTACTTTTACTATATGTATACACATTAGTAACATCAAGTCAGGAATATTTGTCGTATCTATGGTAACCATGTTTGTGTCGATATAAATTTATATTTTTGATAAATGTCAAAGTATATGCAATAGATTTTCAAAAGTTTTTCTTTCTAAATAAAATTTATAAACATGAATCAAATAGAGATGGATGCTATTATAGCTTGTACTGAGATTTTGCCGGAGAAATCTAAAAACAGATACAATGAAACCTATAAAATGTTCAAAGATTGGTGTCACCAGAGGTATGTGGAGAGTATTTCAGAAAGTGTAATGCTGGCATATTTTCGTGATGGATCTATGAAGTTAAAATCACCAAACAGTTTATGGTGTGAATATTCCATGTTAAAAACTACCATATTTATTAACGAAAATGAAGATATTTCAAAATATCCTAAATTGAAAGGATTTTTGAAGCGTAAAAATGATGGTTTTAAGACTAAAAAGTCTAGTATCTTTACAAGAGAGGAAATGAATAAATTTC
This sequence comes from Melolontha melolontha, assembly GCA_935421215.2. Classification (NCBI taxonomy): domain Eukaryota; kingdom Metazoa; phylum Arthropoda; class Insecta; order Coleoptera; family Scarabaeidae; genus Melolontha; species Melolontha melolontha. The sequence goes on from OW285235.1 coordinate 232,687,644, forward strand.
TTATTGAAGCTTCCGACGATACATATTTGTTGATGAAGGTAAGTTTACAGAATGATTCTTTTTAATTCGTGTTCATTCTATACTAATTTTTTGCAGGTTGTTATGATTATGGGAATTGCTGGGGCTTGTAGGAAAGATGAACTAGTTAAAATGAAAATTCAAGATGTGGAAAATAAAAATGATGTAATAATAATTAAAATACCGGATACTAAAAATGGATTAAAACGTTCTTTTACAATTATTGCGAAGGAAGAATATCCAATTAATTTTATGCTAATTATTAAAAAATACATTGGTCTGAGATTAGAAAATATTACCAATGATAGATTTTTCTTAAAGTACAGTTTTGGTAAATGTCGAAATCAGCCTGTAGGAAAAAACACTGTCGCAAAAATTCCTAGCCAAATAGTAAAATACTTGTCGTTGGTGAACCCCACTACCTACACCGGACATTCCTTTCGAAGGACCTCGGCAACATTATTAGCCGAATTCAGGAATTGATGTTCTTGGTCTGAAAAGACACGGCGGATGGAAATCTTCTACCACGGCAGAAAGCTATGTTTCCGATTCAATGATAAATAAAGTACAGATAGCTGACCGAATTTTATATAAACAAAATATTACAGAGGCTTTTGCTCAACTGTGATACAGAAAAATGAGAAGAAAGTTGATGATTCCATTAGGAATCCAACCATTAATAATGTTGACATTATTGAAAATATAAACTTGCCTAGTAAGAAAGACTCTATTGTTCAGATAGCTAATTGTTCTAATTGTTCGTTTACACTTAATATTACAAAATCATAAGTTTTTGTACAAGATTCTATTTTTCCTAGTTATGTTAATTAATCATGTTTGAAATAAATTTGTCATAAATTTTCTAATATTGCTATTATTTCCCTAGGGTCGTAATAAATATTACAGCCCGCTACCATAGCAACTGTCAATACGGTATGTAAAGTGTCACTTACGTTTCAAAAAAAGGTGTCATAATTGTTTACTTACGCAGTAGGTGTGACGAAAACTAATTTATATTGAAGACATACCACACGATTTCCTAATAGACTAGCCTACAAATTTTCGAAAAATTGTTTTTGGCATGCTCTTGAAAATAGAGCATGTGGATTTCCTCTGCGTAGACGTGCCAATTATGCGCATTGCTGCAAGTATTGGACGCGCGTATAGTGATGCGGATGTCGTCGTTCAGCCTTCATCACTCGATGTACAGAAGTTTTCGGAATAATAAATTCTTGTGCATCTTCTCTAATGCTTCTAAAATAGCCTATTCGTTTTCAACAGTGCGTAAAATTCTGGGCGCACCACCAATTTCCTTTTTATTATGTAAAATTTGGTCTGTCTCGATTGTTCGTGCGATTGTCCTGGGGATCACTTTGTGATCGGGATGCCACCTGTTTGGAAAGCGTTGAGCATAAACGCTTGCTGTTTCTCTAGCATTCCGTCCACGTTCTTCGTAAGTTATCAACTTTTCACATAATCCGCGGCAGTATACATAAAAAAAGAGTACGGTTGAGCACGACTGCGGTAGTAAAGCGGTTTGAAGGGATTTGAAAGAAATAGTCGATCAGTTTTTGACAACGTAATAAAACATGTAACATAGCAGCAATGATGAAAAATCCTCCTGGAGGACTTACAACGCTGATTAGTTGAATTTAAATGTTCCTTTCTTGAATGCCGTTTGAGATACGAATTCTTTTCTTTGACGTTATTTATTTGTCATTTTATGGTGATTTCCTTTTTTTCTCTGAGGCGCGAGTTGTGGGAAACCTGTATGTCTCAGGATTCTTTGACGTAGGTCATAATTAATAAAACTGCATAAAAAGAAGGATTAAACGTTTATGGCACCATCCTGTTTTTTACATTCAAATTTGTTCTAAGTGGTTTTACACCAACTCCTGCGTTCATGGAAAAAAATTAAATTTAAAGAAATTATTTTTTTACGACCCTTTACAAAAAGACATTTTTCGTCACCGAATATTGCAGCGAAAACTTGATTTCCGTCACTAGTGAGAGAAAATCCCATAACGTTAACTTTCGTCCCTAGTGACGAAAGCTACTAAATTTCACCTGCGTCTAGTCGCCTACTGTCGCTGAATCCCGTCATTTTTAAATCACGTCAGTTTCTGCTGTTTGAAACTTTGTCATGATTTCTGATTCAGAAAGTGATTTAGATATTCCCAATACGCCACCAGAAATAGTAAATCAAGCTGAGAAAACCTATGCGGGCTTATTACGAGAAAAATCGTGAAAGAGGCCAATTGTCAAAAAAGTCAAGTTTTTTTCATGAATCTCAGGATGCAAAGGATGTCATTTTTAACCGTTAAAAAAAATTTTTTTCACTCTTAAAAAAACCTTCTTTTCATATAAAAATTTTCTTCATAATGAGGTCTCGATTTGACAGGCAAAATCCTAGAAATTGAATTGCAATGCTAGACATTGATTTGCAATTCCATCCACCTCTAGGTTTTCGCTTGCATCACTGGATTTCTTGACACTTGACACTTTTTAATTACAAAAACGTAACTAAGACAACGTCTGCGCAACTGCCGTGTGCATAGTAGTTTTTGATTTTTCGAATGTATTTTTCAACATTCTCAACCTCCAAAAACCTATGCTTTGCGCACTTAATATAAAAATAACTATTTTCTCCAACTGTCAAAAAACGTGACTTTTTTCATGAATTTTAGTATGCAAAGTGTAATTTTTTAACGGTTAAAAAACTTTTTTTTCTACGACCCTTTATAAAAAGACATTTTTCGTCACCGAATACTGCAACTAAAATTTGATTTCCGTCACTAGTGAGAGAAAATCCCATAGCGTTAACTTTTGTCACTAGTGACGAAAATTACCTACTAATTATTATCTGCGTCTAGTTGCCTGCTGTTGCTATATCTCGTCATTTTTAAATCCCGTCGGTTTGTGCTGTTTGTAGCTTTATCATGATTTCTGGTTCAGAATGTGATTGTGATATTCCAAATACACCACCAGAAATAGTAAATCAAACTGAGAAAACTTATGCGGGCTTATTACAAGAAAAATCGAGAAACAGGTATGAAGAAATCTATGTAAAATTAATTGAATATAGGGCTGATAATAGCGTAAATTCATATTCGGAAATTGTGCTGTTTGCATATTTTGCAAAATTTTGGGAAAATTTGAAGCCATCGACCTTATGGTGTACATATTCTATGTATCAATATTTAAATCATAACTAATTTAATATGAACTATAGTTTTATAATTTTTAATTGAAAATGAAGTATGTATTTCTCTACATATTTTTTTTAAGTTTGTTATAATGCCATAGGTGAGGTCGTAGAAACAGTATAGTGTATAACGCGTCGAAATCTTTTTTTAAACGCACGAACATTTCCAAACTCGGCTTCGCCTCGTTTAGTAAACTGTTTTCTTGCTTTAAAAAAATGTTGCTCTTGTCACATAATATACTATTTTCTACAAACACCGTTAAAAGTTGACATTTTGACACGGCTAACTTTAATTAAAAATGCGATATTATAGCATAGCGTGTTAAAAGTAGTACTTTTAACACTAGTGTTAAAAGTAAATGGACATGACAGTTTGTCAAAAATGACAACATATATTAAAATGATTGAAAATTACATATTTCTTGGATAATTAATATTAAATGTACAGTTTGCGTAATTCGAGATATTTATTTCCTGTGTTGCAGTACTTTCAGAATTATTATTCTCGCTATTACTTCATTTTCTTTATTAAAATACGAACTTATCTTTTGTATGAATTGTGACTTAATTTGACGTAATTTAACGGTTGCGTCCAGTTGTGTCAAAACGTATTCATGATGTGTCAAATTTGGTGAGTGGAGTTCCATTATATTTTATAATAAAAATTGTGTTTGTAGAAAAAATATTGTACGATACACGTGTTAAAAATGCTATTTTATTTCACTCGTAAATTGCGACCTCGCTAACGCTCGTGTCGCAAACTTTTACTGGTGAAATAAAATCGCACTTTCAACACTTGTATCGTAAATAACTATTTTTCACTGTTAAAAAAAAACTTTTTTTATATTGGTATCTCGACTTGACGTACAAAAGGCTAGAAATTGCTTGATTTGCAATTTCAGCCACTTCTGGGTTATCGCTTACATCACTGGATTCCATTGGGTCCAAATTTCACAATTAACGAAATTTAACGAGTTAACGAAAGATGAAAACATTAATGAGCTGATAAAGAAAATCTGCAAAGTTGTAGTGTATTTCAAAAGATCACCATTGAAAAATGAAGCGGCACTTCAAAAATATGTGAAGATTTAACATGAAAAAGAGCTGTCAGTTCTTTGGGACTGTAAAACCAGGTGGAATAGTCTTTTAACCATGCTGGAACGATTTTCTCTATTAAAAACCTGCATTCAAAAGGCTCTTATAGATCTCAATCATCCAATCCGTTAAGAAGATGCTGATTTTGACTTGGTAAATAAAATTGTTGATGTGCTGACCCCAATTAAATTAACAGTAGAAGTAATCTGTCGACGAGATGTTAATTTATGCACAGATGATGCCGCTTTGAAATTTCTTATAAAACAATTATCTAGCAAAAACTCAGCACTCGCCAATAAAATGAAAACATCCTTAGTGGAACGTATAAAGCAACGACGAAATGAAGATTTAACTGGTGTGTTGAATTATTTACAAAATTCACGACAATATGATGAAAATCAGTTATTTTCGGATTTGGAATGGTTTGACTTATTTCCAGTTCCTACACAGGCTTTAGTGAGGGCGCAAATAAAGAGTATTGTTAAAAGACTAAATAGTCGAGATATCACGGAAGAGGAAGAAAGGTCAGGATCACAAACAGATGAAGAGCCAAGGCAACAAACCTCCCAACCCCAATTGACACTAAAGGAAAATTTACAGCTGGAAATTAATAAGAGCATGGAATCCCCAGATCCTGAAGTACAAAATGAATCGGGGTTGGTATATAGTATTAAACGCGAAATAAGCCTGTTCGAAAATGGAGGAGTTCGTGGATATCACTTAGAATTAGTATATAAATATCTATTGTCTATTCCTCCAACCAGTGTAGAACCTGAGCGAGCGTTTTCAGCTCCTGCTTATGTTGGCAATAAACTACGAAGCAGGCTTGGAAGTCATACATTGGATGCTTTGATATTTCTGCGATTGTATTTTCGAAATTCTAAATAGTTTTTTGTATTGTCTTTTTTGTTCCTTATTTTAGTATATTGTGTTGTGCAACAATATTAATAAATAATTTATAAGAAATTACTTAAGTTTTTTTTCATTTGAGCCCAATTAGAAACCACATAGTCCAATCCCGCGATCCCGGGATTACGCTTTAAAAATCTCTACTCGTTACACAATATACTATTTTTTTACTGTTAAAAAAAACCTTTTTTTTATATTGGGATCTTGACTTGACGCGCAAAAGGCTAGATATTGCTTGATTTGCAATTTCAGGCACCTCTAGGTTATCGCTTGCGTCACTGGATTCCATTGGGTCCAAATTTCGCAATCAAACTTTAACCGACTTGTACAAATTTCTTGACTTTTCGAATGTATTTTTAAAACTCAACATTCTCAAACTCAAAAAAACCTATGCTTTGCGCACTTAATATAAAACTAACTATCTTTGCATTTTTTTTTTTAATTTGGGATCTTTTTCGCGTGTGCAGTGTTCAAGTTCTTAATTGTGGTCATCACTTTTCTAGCAGAAAATTGCGTTTCTGCCTTCTTGGGCGGCGAAAAGCCCTTCTGTGTTCAAGTTTTAAATCACTCATTTTCCTTCTTTAAACGAATGTAAAAGTAACTTAAGCGATTCGAACCAAATTTGGAGATGACACTATAAAATGCCACAGAAACTTGACGTAAGAACATGTCACGATAGCATATTAGGTAGATAACATAAGAACTACCCTCTTATTAACGGATAGACCTCAAACTTCATCTTATTCAAAAACCTTAAAAAAGCATCTCAAAACAAAAGTTTGTTTTGCATCTGATGAAACACTCGAAGAAGTTGTTGAACAATAATTGCCAAATTTTTTCTGAAAGTATGGGACAATTGGAAAACGATCGAATAAATGTAAATAAGTTACATACTCGAAACTGTTAACGGTGAATGGTATACAGTAATTTGTTTGCCAAAAGTTATAGACGAAATCAGGAAGAACAACCGAAAACGTCGCATCAGTAGAACAAGTTAAAGATTGCTAATGTGAACATATATCTTTTCATGGATAAGTAAATAACATAGAAATAGGCCCTCGTATATGCGTTATATTTCCTACAGATACCGAGGTTGTGATTCCTAAAAGAAAAATTTAACACCTGCTTACAAAAAGAAGCTTGTGTATAAACAGAGATATATGTATAAATGAACCAGTTACACGTGTGAGATAGTTTATCTAAAATTAGATGACCGTATAATTAGGCTTGTTTGGAATAGTCCGACATATTTATATAATTCACACCGAGAATTGGAAACTTTGGGAAAATAAACTCGGTTTATATGGCTACTTCAAAATATGATTCTCTCCATATGCATGCGTAATAGGCTACTATTTCCCAAGTGACGAAACATTTTATTTTGAAAACAGATAAGAACTGTCCAGAAAAGGTTTTTTTCTATTTTGCGTTCGAAATGAACTCATTATGAAACCCAAAACAGTATCGAATTGAGCTTCATTTCGATAAACTTTTTTTCATTTTTCAATGTTGGCGTTGTTCGAATACAGAAATAAATATCATTGCTGTCATTTGATTTTAAGAATTTATGTACATTTGACAGATATGATATATGTCCGTATTTTACACAAACAACGTATGTTGTATACAATTGACAACAACATATATATGTAGTTAATTGACGAAGGAGATACTTGTTGAAACTGCATTATAACGCTAAGAAATAAGTAATTAAACTTTTAGTTTCAAAAAATTCTATTTATTATAAATATCACTACAATATTCTTTCGCCATACAATGGCTTCATCAGGTGGATGGATATAAATATTATCAATAACATCTTGAATAGCCAACAAAAATCTAAAACCCTTTCCTTAGTTTACCCAAAAATAAAACACAAGATAATTAATTCCTACAATTCAATCACTTACTTAGGAAAAATTTCAGAAAAAATTGGTACTTTCATTAAAAAAGTTAATAACGAACATATATCATTTAAAACAGACAATACTATACAGAACTTTATTGAAAATAACAAAGATAAAATAGACAAAGAATCAAACTCTGGTGTGTATAAGTTAACATGCGAAGATTGCAATAAGGTATACATAGGACAAACGGGGAGGACATTCAAAATTAGGATGAAAGAACACGAGAGAAGCCATAAGGATAAGAAAACAGATTCAACTTTCGCAAATCATTGTTTAGAAATTAATCATAGATTTAATATAGAGTTCAAAATTTTACACGTTCAAGGAAAAAGTAAAAAACTTAACCTGTTAGAAAACTTAGAAATTAATAGATACAATAGTTTAGGATTAGCTTTAAATGACCAACTAGATTTAAACAACTCCCCTCTACTAAATTTAAGATTGTAAAAATTTTTCCACCACCATTCCCCAATAATTTTCACATAAATATTCTAACTTGCATTGTACATATTCAGTATTCATCCACCTGATGAAGCCATTGTATGGCGAAACAATATTGTAGTGATATTTATAATAAATAGAATTTTTTGAAACTAAAAGTTTAATTACTTATATCTTAGCGACATATATATGTTTCTATGTCACTCATGTTTATATTTTTAAATGAAATATCAAGTAATGTTAACGAAAATTAATAAATAATAGGTAATATAATATACTTCGCGGTAAGCAAGATTTAAATTTGAAAATGTCAAGTATCAATGTAACCAACTGCATGCTTTATATAAAAACTAAACTCTGAACTTTCAAATTAAATAATTCCAATTTAAGCAATTTATTAGTGTAAAAAACGCAAAATAGAAAAAATAGTATAAAAAACTCGTTTCATAAGGCCTTTTGCCGCACTCGCTCTTTAGAAAACTCGCCGCTATCGCGGCTCGTTTTCTAAACTGATCTTGTGCGGCAAAATGGTGCCTTATGAAACTTGTTTTTTAATATACTATTTCTTCACCAATACTTTAATTTGAAAAAGAAGGTTTATATAATTAGTCAATGTTTAACACAATCATAGAGTGTACGAAACGCAGCGTTTTACTTTTATAACGAAATAGTGCGCAATATTATGCTATATTTGTGTGTCTTATAACATTTATTATATTGTCATATATATGCGAGTTAGTTGTTTTTTTTTTATTATATGAAACTAATACCTATATCATTCAAGTATTTGTTGATATACTTTGATTGTGTCACAAGATATGTACCTATGAAATACGTACCGCTATGAACTCTGGAAACACTGCGGCGAGCGCAATTCATACTGTAAAATTTATGATTAGACTTCAGTACTTCAATATAAGCATTCTATGGTGGACATCAGTCACTTGAAATTGAGTATTGGCATAAATCCAAAACGTTGGTTTACCATGAAGTTTTAAGGGTTTTAGTCGAAAAAGTCGAATATCAATAAATCTTACAATCAGATTGATACGTTTGAAAATATCATTTTTAAATAATAATTGTGTGTTTTGCGCCGTGCTGTATTTGCTTTCCTTCTTCCGATTGTACCCCGCCGCAAGTGTTCGAGTATGTACTCGTACGAGACAATGTCGTAGTGTGAGACGCTCCTTCTACCATCTGACACTTCTGTGAGACCGCGTCTGGTTTGATTCACTTGTCATTAGTATCTCCGGTGAGAACGTGTTTGTGTAGTATCACTTGTAATTGTCTTTAAGTTTTGTGAATTTTTTAAGAAAAATAAATTACACCGGTTCGGTGAATCTGATTGATTAATCTCCAAGATAAACTTAGATTATTGCAAGCCGTCTGAGTCGTGATTTATTGTACTCTTAAACATCTAAGAGGTAAGACGCCATTTTAACTAAAATATGAATTGAATTCAATCGTAATTAGACTTCACACATGTTACAAAAATATATTATGCTACACAATACCACCAAATATTAAATATTTGAATATTAAATTTGTAACGTTAATTAAATTTAGATTAAATAGGTAACTTATAATAAAATTAAAAGATAGGTAATCATGAGTAATTAAATTTCAAAACGTTAAATTAGTTTCAGAAATAACAAAAATTATAGCGTTAAAGAAAGTCATACGAGTTACTCTGTCCCTACGGTATGTCCACAGGAAATTGCCCACAGGTCAGTATCTACATCTATTCAACCGGAAACGAAAGTTACATGGACAATCCGCCCTCAAAAAGAATCTTGCAAATTTTTACGTCTTCTCCACTAATTGGCACTGGAGAATCAAATTCGTCGGTAGTTGCAGACTAAGGTGTACGGTATCTAGGATTTTGTTTTCGCAAGAGAAGTCTTACTTAAGCCGGAGTCCGTATAAGAAATGCCGTCAAAAAGGTACAATACTTGCCAGAAAGGGAGTTTTCCCCTTACAAGCTTCTCAAACTACGAAGTCGGTATACGGCATTTCTAAAAATATTTCACTTCTACGCCTGTATCCGCATAGCGACTAAAAGTCACAATTGTCGTAGAATTTGTAAAAAAAAAACTTTCTCTTGTATGAAAAGACACACTACTACTGTCAACTGAATTAAATAACCACCTTTATTCGAATGAATACACGCCGGATGCAACCGGAACGACAGGGGGGAGAACACAATACAGGTTCAATATTAATATTTTTTGTGAATGTGCCCGAACATATCCCTCCCCAGAGAAGCAGATACGTATTTCACCTTTCTACAGGATCATTGGCACGTCCCTGCTGGAGAAAGTATATCTTCAGACACATTCACAAAAAAAGAACGACTTCGTTATCCCACAGAAATTATCCAGACCGAGCATAGAAGTAAATTCAGCGCTGCCTATTGTCAGACGGCCGAAGTACCTCGCCCTGTCCACATAATCAATGCGAACCAACGACGTGTTTCCAGAGTTGGCAGTGCCTTCTCTCTAGAAACTGTATTTTGTTTGTGTCTTCAGTCATACTTACGGACTAACCGCATGTGTAATGTAACAGAATAATTGAAAAATACATGAGTGGGTAACCTGTATTTGTGTTCTTCACAACAAATTTTTAATAATATTTTATATTATTAAAAATTATACAAAACTGGTGGAGTTTTACCCACTCATGTATGTTTCAATTATTCTGTTATATTACATATGCGGTTAGTTCGTAAGTATAAGTGATGGCACAAACAAAATACAGTTTCTAGAGAGAAGACAGTGCCATCTCTGGAAACTCGTCATTGGTTATGTGGACAGGGCGAGGTACTTCGGCCGTCTGACAATAGGCAGCTCTGAATTTACTTCTAAGCTCGGTCTGGATAATTTCTGTGAGATAGCGAAGTCGTTCCTTTTTGTGAATGTGTCTGAAGATATCTTTTCTCAGCAGGGGCGTACCTATGATCCTGTAGAAAGGTGAAATACGTATCTGCGTCTCTGGGGAGGGATATGTTCGGACACGTTCCCAAAAGTATTAATATTGAACCTCTATTTGTGTTCTTCACACCAGATTTTTAATAATATTTTATATTATTAAAAATACTTTTGTATTATACAAAACTGGTGGGGTTTTACTCACTCATGTATGTTTCAATTATTCTGTTCCATATTAATTTATTAAAAAAATCCTAAATGTTACTAACGAACTTAAATTAAATTTCAAATCACTATTTTTCGACACATTTGATTTTTTTATTGACTATTTATAAATTTCAGTAATGTATGTGGCTTTAAGAACATTAATTCAAGGAAGTAACTCGTAAAATTGAAATAATTTGTCGTTTTTTCGAAGGAAAAAATATTAAATTAAAAAAAATATATAAATTGTACGCGTTAATCATCGCGTAAACAATATTTCGCGATCTATTTTTTCCAAATCTTCGGAGTAGAGAGGAAGGTAAATAAAATAAATACACTTTTCCCAATCTCACAGACGCACTGCATGCAGTCCACGTATAAATAAGACCGCGTTTCGTACGTCAGAAGTTAGAATGAAATATAATTTTCACGATTCGCATCCTTTAATAAAACCTACTCCCATTTATAAATAACAATAAATTCTGAATAAAATATTTTCGAAATGAATTTGCGTTTTATTTCGGTGAATATAAATAATGTGATTAGCTGACTAAAGATAAAAAGGGCAGGTGCTATACATATTTTTCTTTCAAATATGAGATTTTAAATTATTATCGGGAATAGTAACGCTTGGCATGAACATAGTATGATTAAATATCTATTTCCAAGTTATTATTATTCTTAATTACGAAAACATCTAATTTTTAGATGTTTTTGTAATTAAGAATAATAATAACTCAGAAATAGATATTTACCGAAAAGACACCAATGTGAACATGTTTACAACGGCGGATTCAAATCACAGTTTCCAACAAAAATGGCTTCCTTTAATTTTCTTATCCATCGGTTGTTAAATTTCCCGCTTACAAAAGATAGATATGAAAAAGAACTTGGATTAATCAGAAGCATCGCAGCATACAATGGTTTCGATTCGAAAATAATAACCAACCTAATTAAGAAGCATAGGCTTAGGAAACTTATTTATGATACCACGAGCTTACTACCTCAAAAAGACCTAGGTGAGAAATTTGTTTGTTTACCGTACCATTTAGCCTCTAGAAATCTAAACGCTATCTTCAAAAACCATTCTCTTCGAATAGCGTTTAAATCATGTAAATCATTAAAATCACTTTTAGGTAACACCAAGGACAAAATTGAGATAGAACATAAATTTGGTATATATGAAATAAATTGTAACGATTGCAGCCAAAAATATATCGCCCAAACTAGACGTTCAATTTCAACACGTTACAAGGAACATATTTCCCACTTTAGATTCAACAGACCCGAAAAATCTAGCGTTGCCCGACATATTTGGGACACAGGTCATTCTGTGCCGGCAAATAACCTTAGGTTGATTAAAACTGTTAATAATTATAGAGAATTAGATAGTTATGAAAGTATTTATATATATAGAAATAAGAATAAATGAATGAATTCTGACAATGGACCAATCCCTCAGTCCAGTTTGTATGCTTTATTGTGACAGTAGCATTTTTTACGCTTCATGTATTCACGCTTCACGGTTCCCTAAATTTCACGCTAGGTTTAAGTAGTATATAAGTGTTTATTTCGATGTTAGGAATTTAGTGTTATCCCACTGGCGATTTGGTGAAGAGCATATCTTCTAAGTCTTACCTTAGCCAAAAACGCTACGTTTAACATTTTTCAGTTTTTATGGTTATTCTACTGAAGATGGCAACTTAGTTGCCGAAATACGTATATAGTATTTATTGATATATATTGTGGTTAGGGTGTTTTCCTTATTTCTGTTTCAGTTTACAAGCCACAATCTCCACCAATTTTGGAACTCTATATACTCCAAAATTTATTTTGTATAAAATTTTCCGAGAGAAGTCATAAAGAAAGAAAAAACAGATTCAACTTTCGCAAATCATTGTTTAGAAATTAATCGTAGATTTAATATTGATTTCAAAATTTTACACATTCAAGATATATAAAAGGAAAAAACCTAACTTGTCAAAACTTTAAGGGTCCGGCAACGAAGCGGGGACGGAAGATTACACGCGTATTTGAAAGTTAGTCAAATATTTAGTCATCGGTATCGGATAATATTTTGTTTTATACAGGCTGTTCCAGATGAAAATGCCAGACTAAAGTTGCATTTTTTTAAATGGAATACCCTGTATATTTTTAGCTCATTGAAAAGCCCTTTTACTACGCTTTCTATTGATACCTCATTTGATGCACCTAGGATGGATCATTTGCTAATTATTTCTTTTTAGAGTCGAATTAATGAAAAATGCTTGTATTTTTAGTAGCTAATTTACGCTTTTAAACCTTCTGTAAGATCGGATATTCAACAAATTATCCATAAATGGTCTATAACAAGAAGAAATCCCATTAAGTACGAGAAACAGTATATTTTCACTCAGCGGTGAAAGCTAACATTAAATTAATATAAAGTAATATAGCATTTTCAATAGATTCACTGCCGATTAAGTGATCTGGTGTTAGTTTAATAAAAAATTTGCACTAATTAATTTGTATTTTAAAGAATTTTGTAAAACCAACTATTTTACGAATACCTAATATGAAACAATACATACCTAATTAGCTTAACATAAATCGAAATCATGTAGGAAGGAATCAAGTACGAGTAGTATTAAAAGTTTGCACTATTTTAAATAAATACTAATTATTAATCACAACATCAAATTTAATTAACAAAAGTAGTAGCACAATAAATAAAAATAAAGTAAATGTAAATAGTAAATGCAAATAAATCAAGGAAAACTTTCAAATGTCCTTCCATGTCTCTCAATACATAAATGAAGCCGCCTGGTGAAATTCTGTTGACATGCTGTAATGTTTCTTGGCGAACATTTCTAAATGCCTCTCTTATGCGTTCCATCATATTTTCCCTTGTTGTAGGAACTTCCACATAAACTAGAGCCTTGACATATCCCCAAAAGTAGAAGTCCAAGACAGTAAGATCTGGACTTCATGGAGGCCAAGCGATTGGACCACCTCGTCCTAGCCATTTGTCTTCCTTCCATCGCCCTAGAAACTCCCTAACGTTAAGGCTGTAATGAGCAGATGCAGCATCGTGTTGCAACCAGAAAATTTGTCGGGTGTCAGCATCCACATGCTCAAGTAAATTAGGTAGTTCGTTCTGCAAAAATGCCAAATACGTATCGCCTGTAACGGTTCCATCGAAAAAGTACGGCCCAATGATATATGGACCAAGTATACCTCCTCAGACGTTAAGAGACCATCTATTCTGATTGTCTACATGACGTATCCAATGCGGGTTTTCTGTTGCATAATAATGCATGTTATGTTTATTTACCGCCCCATTACTTTTGAAAGTAGCCTCATCGCTAAACAAAATCTTGTTAAAATATTTGGCATTTCTCGCATTTTATTTAACAACCAACCACAAAAGTCTGTTCTTTTAATGAAATCATCACCATGCAATTCTTGATTTAATTCCATATGATAGGGATGATACTTATGACTTCTTAAAATTCTTCGTACGCTCCTATCTTCAATAGCTGTTACCTTTGAAATACCGTATATACTTATATGTGGATTTTCCTGTATTGTTAATAATACGGCCAATTCGCGTTTTTCATTGATTACCGACTTATTTATTTCTCTCTTCTTGTATGTTACACTATAAGTTTCTGTAAATCTCTCTAATAACCTTTCAAATGCCTCCGGTCTTGGCTTTCTTTCAAGGTTTGTAAATCTCTCTGCATATACTCTACTTGCTAGGAGACAATTTCTTGTACACTCCCCAAGAATAAATATCATATTCACCATTTCTTGAATACTAAAATTAGTCATTATAGCAATTTCTTTTAAAGATTGAACGAAATACTGTGTAAGATGGAACGAAATTTTTGACAACTTGGTTATTAAGTATACAACCTTAAAACTGACACCAGATAACTTGATCAACAGTGAATCTATGAAAATGCTATATTACTTTATATTAATTTAATGTTTGCTTTCACCGCTGAGTGGAAATCAACAGTTTCTCGTACTTAATGGGGTTTCTTCTTGTTATAGACCATTTACGGATAATTTGTTGAATATCCGATCTTACAGAAGGTTTAAAAGCGCAAATTTGCTACTAAAAATACAGAGCATTTTTCATTAATTCAAATCTAAAAAGAAAATAATTAGCAAATGATCCATCCTAGGTGCATCAAATGAGGTATCAATAGAAAGCGTAGTAAAAGGGCTTTTCAATGAGCTAAAAATATACAGGCTGTTCCATTTAAAAATTACGAGATTTCTTCGATTTTGCGAAATTGTGAACAGCCTGTATAACGCGAGCAGTTGCAGAATTTATTTCACGTAGCAACGAAAGTGCATACTAGTAGAAAATATTCTATTCTATTGGTTTCGGATATTTTGATTTTTCTTATGCAGAATAGCCTACTGAAATGTATCAATTTATCAAGTAAAATAATTGTTTACACAGAAACTATCAACTTTAGACCCATACAACATTATATCGATGTAACCAGCTTTCAAGCGCGGATCATTTTATCTATTAATATACAGGGTGTTCCATTTAAAAAAATGCAACTTTAGTCTGGCATTTCCATCTGGAACAACCTGTATAAAACAAAATATTTTTAAAACGTGCGCTTGATGGTACGGAAGGATATCCGATGGCTAAATATTTGACTAACTTTCAAATACGCGTGTAATCTTCCGTCCCCGCTTCGTTGCCGGACCCTGTATAACAATTTATGATTAGCCTTAAATGATCAATTAGATTTAAACAACTCTACTCTACTAAATTTAAGATTGTAAAAGTGTTTCCAACACCATTTTTCTCAATAATTTGTACATAAATATTCAAACTTATATTTTAAATATTCACTTTTTCATCCACCTGATGAAGCCATTGTATGGCGAAACAGTATTGTACTGGATTCCCAAAAAAAAAATTTTTTGAAAAAAGAAGTTAAGTACTTATTTCTTGCCGATATATACAGGGTGGCCCAAAATGACCGAAGGGGTTTTAATTCCTTATAACTTTTTTTATTATAATTTTTTTTTTGTTTTCAGTATTTTGTAAAGAAGACTTGGGGAATTTAAAATGGAACAGTACACAATTGAACAACGTGCCAAAATCGTTGAACTTTATTTCTCAAATCAACGATCCATTGTTTTGACTCAGCGTGCATATCGTCGTTATTTTAATGTGCGGGTTGGACCCTCAGAGTCAACAATAAACCGTCTGGTTGCAAATTTTCGAGAACAAGTGGCAGTAAGGAACCTTCCTGGTGTCGTCAGACGACGAACGGTGCACAGGGATGACATTATTGAACGGGTACAGGAGAGTATTCGGGAAGATGGAGAAACATCAACCAGGAGACGTTCGACACAACTTGGCCTCTCAAGAGGGTCGCTGAAGAGAATTTTGCATACAATAAGAATGTTTCCATACAAAATTCAGCTTGTCCAACAATTGAAACCGACAGATTACCAGCAACGACTTGATTATGCAATTTATTTTCGTAAAAAATCAGAAGAAAATCATGATTTTATTCATAATTTAATTATGAGCGACGAAGCCCATTTCCAATTAAATGGGTTCGTTAATAGTCAAAACTGCAGGATATGGGCTACGGAAAATCCAAGAGTAGTTCAACAGCGAGAATTACACCCACTTAAGTGTACCGTTTGGTGCGGTGTTTCGTCGGAAAGGATAATTGGCGCATATTTTTTTGAAAATGAACACGGTGTCGCCGTTTCCATCACTGGTGTTAGATATCGGACAATGTTGGAAAATTTTTTAAGGCCAGCCGTGGAAAACCATCCGCAAGTATGGTTCCAACAGGATGGAGCCACAGCGCACACTGCGAGGGACACAATGGCTCTTTTACGCGACATCTTTGGTGAACGAATTATTTCCCGTACAAGCGATTTTAATTGGCCTCCGCGTTCACCGGATTTAACCGCTTCAGACTGTTTCCTTTGGGGTTATTTGAAAGGAAAAGTCTATATTAATAAGCCTCGAACCATACAGCAATTAAAAAATAATATACGCGACGAAATCAACAAAATAACACCTGAAATGTTGCGAAAGGTTATGGAAAATGTTTTGGAAAGAGCACGAATATGCGAAGCAGAAAATGGCCACCACTTGCGAGATATAATTTTTCATAATTAAATTAAAAATATTGTCCATTAATATACTGTATTTAAAATTTTAAAAAAATTAATAATTATGTCTTAAATAAGAAGTTATAATGAACTCAAACACCTTCGGTCATTTTGGACCAGCCTGTATAATTACCTCCCAGAATAAGAAAAACTTGAACTGTCAACTCAATCGACAAATATACCGCAAATATACATTAATTATTTATGAAGATACATCCCACAAATACACTGAAAACACACTCCTTTGAAATGCAGCCAAATATAAAATTAACAGGTGCTTATTCACTGACGAATTTTCAGCTCTCATAGAACTTTGAACTCGGCCCTCACATTTAAAAATAATACGCCTTTTTTTATTTCGCGTTTGTTTCCTTTATTTCACCGCTTCCTCGTCAACAAATAAAAATATATATGTATGCGCTCTTTGTTCCAAAACCGAGCAATAAGTTCTCGAATAAAAAAACGAGACGCGCAAAGAACGCAGCGGCAGTGAAAGAATTTCGACGCACGTCTGGAAAACTTATTTTGAAAAAAGTGTCAAGGATAATTCCTAAAATACCTTTTACTTGTGTACTTGCACATTATGCATACCTTAGGATGGAAACCTACTTTTAAATATATTGGACTACTTTTTAATTTGGTATAATTTAGTATTTGGGCATGTAAATCTTTGTCGAGATATTCACAGGTTGATTGCTGTAGCCTGCTTATTTATGTTTCTGCTTTTTGGAAGACGTTTCATTCTGTTTTCGATTAAATTTGCGTGCGTAGTATATTTTGCAAACAGAACATAAAGTGTGTTTTGATTTTGTTTGAAATTTACAATTTATCGATAAAATTTTTTAAAAGCAAATTTAGAAATACAAGATCTGTGTTCTATGCGCTACCGGTTTGATATTATCTTGGGTTCTAAGCAACAATATAATGTAAAAAAAGTCCTTGACCTACTCAGTGGTATAGCGAAAAGGTGGTAATGGTACAAGCCCTTATCAGGAGGCACCATATCACTTATTCCCAACGTTAATAAAGACTGCGACCACATTGTTGCTTGTGTAAAATATTTGTCTTTCTGGGTTCTTTTAAATAAAACTAGCGGTAATTTAAACACAGAAACACACATTATATTAAGAAGACACACTATATTAATAACAATTTAAAAACAAATAACTAATAATAAAAATATTTATTTCACAATAAGTATTTATTTACATTTATATAATATCACACGACGACGATTACTCGTTGAATGTCTGGTCTCTCTTCCGAACGATATATATATACCGTATGTGTTAAATATCATTAGGCATAGAGAATCAACGTATGAGTACATACAATGTATACGTACATGAGAAAGCCAGTCCAATGCCAACGAAGAACGCGACGACTGACGATTGTTTCCGATACCGATTGACTGGAAATTTTGCATTCAGTCTAGCTGCGGCCGTTACAGTTTGAAAACGTACAATAAAATTAATATATAATGGCTCTTTATACACCCACTGAAAAGCTTCAGTTAGTAAAATGGTTTTATGCTGGCAAGTCTGCAATGGAGTGCATGAATTTGTTTGCGCTGACTTTTGCAGACCGTTCTGTACCTTGCAGACAAACAATTTATAATATTATAAATAAATTTGAAACTTGTTTCTGTCGCAATAACTGTACGAAATGCAAACCAAGAGAGGTATCACCATAAAAAATTGAGGAAAGAGAACGGCGGGATGTATTAATTTGTAGTATTGTGGAAATTGATAAGACGAGATCTACTAGAAGTGCTGCAGAGGAATTGGGTACAAGTAACACAACTATTTCACGTATTTGGAAACGTAATGGTTTAAAATGTTTCAAATATTCGAAAACTCAAGAAATATTTCCCGAGGACAATTTCCGGAGAATGAAGTTTTGTCAAGACGTTATGGAAAAGATACATTGAGATGAAAATTTCGTTAAAAATATTCTCTTCACCGATGAATCAACTTTTCCATTACACGGAAAGCACAATCCCTCTGTTCTTCGATATTGGGCTTCGAAAAATCAACACCGGCATTTTGCAAATCGCACTCAGTATCCTCAAATACTAAACGTTTGGGCAGGTATTTTAGGTGACCATTCTATAGGCCCCTATTTTATTGATGGTATATTAAATGCCGACAAGTATCTCGAATTACTGAAAAATCAAATATTTCCCGCCATTCTAAACATTGGAATAAATCAGGAAATCGTCTGGTTTCAACATGATGGCTGTCCAGCATATAATGCAGAGAGGGTAAAGGAATTTCTAGAAAATACTTTTCCTGACCGTCTTATTACTGGAACAGGAAACATTACATGCCCCCCCGCGATCTCCTGATCTATCACCAAATGATTTCTTTTTGTGGGGATATCTAAAAAATATTGTTTATTCTCATGAAGCTGGTAGAGCAGAAAATCTAGTTGCCTTGAGAGAAAAAATAACTGAAGCTGCGAATTCATTAACTGCCGACATGTTAGCAAATATAAAAGCTAATTTCTACGACCGCCTAGAACAATGTCTTGCTGTGCAAGGAGGAATTTTTGAACCTCTTGTATAATTTACTATAATTTTTAGAATCCTTTTTTATTTATTTTATTAGGATTATTCTTTAATTTTATTAGAATTACGCTTTTGTTTATGCGACGCAGCGCAGCTTAAAAATTTCCTGCATCTACTGAAAAAAATAAGAAAAGCAAATCCCTTGCAATTCGTAAATGTTATTTCAGAACGGATTACAAGTACCTATGTCGATGGTCAAATGATTACTACTAACTTGTATTTGAAACAATCGGAGACAATCGTTGCCGGCCGTCGCGGTCTTCGCCGTCATTGGATCGGCTTTTCCATATACATATACATCGTATGTACTTATACGTATTCCCTATGCCTAATGATATTTGACACATGCGGTATATGGAAGGGATAGTCGTTTTTTGGGGAATCCAGCAATATTAAACTCTATTAATTAAGTCAGTTCTTTATTTTTTAGCCCAATATTTAGCATCCAATTCGTATGCTTCCTCAGGGGATCAAAATATGAACTTGTTTTTTTTTGGAGAAATTACTCATATGTTTGTAATATTGAAAATTTATAAAACTAATGTCAACGGACGTACACTTAGTTATTTCGAAATTACATTTTAAAACAGGACAACCACATCTAAAAAGAAAGCCACATGTGCAATATTGACGAACAAAAGATATAATCGTACACACACATGTTCTTGTCACAAAGTTAATACATAAAATGATTTTAAGTATTAACTTTGTGACAAGAACATGTGTGTGTACGATTATTTCTTTTGTTTGTCAATGTTCTTGTCACAATGTTAATACTTAAAATGATTTTAAGTATTAACTTTGTGACAAGAACATGTGTGTGTACGATTATTTCTTTTATTCGTCAACATTGCACATGTGGCGTTCTTTTTAGATGTGGTTGTCGTGTTTTAAAATGTAATTTCGAAATAACTAAGTGTACGTCCGTTGACATTAGTTTTATTAATTTACAATATTACAAACATATGAGTAATTTCTCCAAAAAAAAACAAGTTCACATTTTTATCCCCTGAGGAAGCATACGAATTCGATGAGAAATATTGGGCTAAAAAATAAAGAACTGACTTAATTAATAGAGTTTAATTATGCTGGATTCCCCCAAAAAAAACGACTATCTCTTCCATACATGTTCTAACGGCAAAGACTCCTGGTCTAATTATATATACAGGCTGATTCATTTTCAGCCCTCACCATGAGGATCTCTCTTATTATTGGAGATAGAGCATAAGTTTAAATTTGGCAAAGTTGTTAAATTTTGTGTTTGTTATAAATCCGTAAAGAAAATAGACCTGTGACAAATGACCTTCGTTATTTAAGAAAAAAACGCGAAAACCCCATTTTCTTCTTTTACCTGTAGCACCGACATTTGGCCTTGTAGAGAAAAAATAAAAACACATCCTTGTGGCCATTTCTAAACCTCTATCCAGTGGTGTACTCTGAATTTTTATACGACGTTTCGTTTCTTTCTGGCCATCATGAACTATCTAATTTCTTATAGGCGCCATATTGGATTTAGACATCTTCAGAAAGAGTTTTTTTTTCTGATTTCAACCATGTACCACATGCTGACAATAGTGTTTGACAATAGGTTTTATTTGAAAGAATAAATTATAAGATTAAATAAGGTAGCCTTTGGAATTTCAATCTGTCAAACATTTCATTTATTGTTCATTAATAATACAAAAATGTCATACACTAACGAAGAGAAGCGAGATATGATAAGTATTTTTTATTCTTCGAAACGAAATTCAACAGTAGCGAGTACAAGATAACAAAAACATTAATAAAAATACATAGAAAAGTAAACAATAAACAATTACAGTAAATGTTCAATTATCTGGCCATCTTCGGTAATGCACAATTGGGCACGCCTTCTGGCATTTTGTACTGCCCTTTGTATAGTTCTTCTAGGAACTGCATCGAACGCATTCTGAAGTCTGTCTCGTAATTCTTCAATGTTTTGTGGCGCATCTACTTTATAAATATTATTTTTAACATATCCCCATAAAAAGAAAATCTAGCGGACTTAAATCAGGTGATCTCGCAGGCCATTCAACAACTCCCCTATTTCCAATCCAACGGTTTGCAAACTCTTGATTTACGAAATTTCTAACAACAGCTGCATTGTGTGCTGGTGCGCCATCTTGTTGCCACCATAAATATTGTAATTGATTTAATGGGATATTGTCGTCAAGATAGTCAGATACGTATCTGCGTAAAATGTTTAAATATCTTTCTCCATTTAAATGTTCTTCATACATAACTGGTCCTAAGAGACGATTTCCCAAAATACCCATCCAAACGTTTATTCCAAAACGATGTTGTGGTCTTCTAGCCCTGTTTTGTCGTATTTCTGTTGAACATTCCAGAATTTGTAAATTTTGTTTTATCTGACCAGATGATTTTGCTTAAAAAATGTTTATCATTTTCTATCCTTCCCATTAACCAATTACATTATTCTAGCCTTCTCAAATTATCTCCAGGCAGTAAAGAGTGACTAACATGGATCCTGTATGGTTCAAACCTACTTTTATGTAAAGTTCTCCAAACTCTGGACTGGCACAAATTTAATTCTGACGCTACTTCGCGTGTAGAAATTGATGTATTATTATTTATCTAGAAAAAAACAAGATTAACATAGAATTTGAAAACACGCTTTTAATTTACCATTTGTAAAATATCTTGTCGATTTTCATTTAAATTCCTGTTGTCTTGACCATTACGCGGCTTAGTAATTCTCGACCAAATTTCTGTCGAGATCTAGAAAAATGGTACGATGAGGCTGTTGTCGTTCTGGATATAATTGTAGATATCTTGTACTCGCTACTGTTGTACTCGCTACTGTTGAATTTCGGTTCGAAGAATAAAATATACTTATCATATCTCGTTTCTCTTCGTTAGTGTATGACATTTTTGTATTATTAATGAACAATAAATGAAATGTTTGACAGATTGAAATTCCATGGCTACCTTATTTAATCTTATAATTTATTCTTCCAAATAAAACCTAATGTCAAAAACTATAGTCAGCATGTGCTACATGGTTGAAATCAGAAAAAAAACTCTTTCTGAAGATGTCTAAATCCAATATGGCGCCTATAAGAAATTAGATAGTTGATGATGGCCAGAAAGAAACGAAACGTCGTATAAAAATTTAGAGTACACCACTGGATAGAGGTTTAGAAATGGCCACAAGGATGTGTTTTTATATTTTCTCTACAAAGCCAAATGTCGGTGCTGCAGGTAAAAGAAGAAAATGGGGTTTTCGCGTTTTTTTTTAAATAACGAAGGTCATTTGTCACAGGTCTATTTTCTTTACGGATTTATAACAAACACAAAATTTAACAACTTTGCCAAATTTAAACCTATACTCTATCTCCAATAATAAGCGAGATCCCCATGGTGAGGGCCGAAAATGAATCAACCTGTATATATTATATGTCCCGCTTACGCCTTCTAGATTTTTCCCGGTGTATATCTCATTCGAGAGCGTTCCAGTAGCTCTTTTCCAGCAGGTTCGGGAGAGTTGATGACGTATTCGGCGCGTGATACCATTCGCATGACGTATCGTCGGATGACTCACATCACACTTGTTTCGACGAACTTTCTTTCTTGGTTTTATAGTTTCCTACATTTAAGTATTTATTGAAAAGGGATTACATTTACACAGGTATAATAAGAAATATATCGGGTGTATTTTTTAACTTGAAACTTTCAAATATCTCGAAAAATTAGCAGCTCACGAAAAAATCATCAGATTCAAAATTTAAGAATTCAATGGGGAAATACATTAGTGGTAGAATTAGTCCCTCTCTCTCCGTCTATGTAGGTGGGGCGGGTGTAACTTTGAAATCTTAAATAGGAACCCGTATATTTTATTACAGATTCGAATTATACTGAAAAAAGTACGTAGGAATTGTCTGAAAATTTTTTTAATTCATTATAGATGGCACTGTGATCGATGAAGTTAATTTTTTTTTCAATTTCTCGCACTGAGAACCTTAACCATTTTGAGATAAACTAAATCGTCGTCGGAATCGCTAGCCCCATCAACATCTGAATTACGGGCCTGTTCGTAAGAAATTCCATCGACAACATCAAATATCTCATCAGGGGACATTTGCTGTAGATCCTACATATAGATATGAGAAAATTCTACTGTATAATTTTTGAATATTGAATATATAGGGTGCTGCGAAATCGGTCGATATCTGTCATTTCTTGAGATATACAAGATGTTAATAGCAAATTACATTCTTTTTGAGGAACATACACAATGAAAATGTACAGGGCGTTTCAGTTTTGCCCTGTCAGTATTAACGTAATTTTTTATACGGAGCCTGGTTTACTGTTTTTACTACTAACGACAACCTGCTTTGCCTAATAAATGCATCTTTAGATTTAGTTCAGTATGTAGATGTCTGGCTATTTTTAACTGAATTTATGTATTATAAGCTGAGAGCGGACTCGAGCGATTGATGATTCATAGCCCATGAACGTCTGCCTTGTATTCGCAATAGGTTTGTTTCTGTAAGCGATCCGTGAATTTCGAACAATTTGATACATGTGGCTAGCTGCATAAGTGACACATGCCTACATATGCAGTTAATATGTATCTGTCAATGCACAACAGAGCGAATAATAAACGGTTTGGTAAATGGCAGCAACTACTGCTGAAACAAAAGTAATGCTGACCAGCGAATTGCGTATCGAATTTTGAATAAAAATAATTTACAAAGAACAAAACTCATGTATGTATTTTCTGCGAAACATTGAAAGTGCAAAACATTACTATGAACAACAAAAATTTGTTCAAGGTGTTCCTGTGTTAGTTTTTCAGATATTAAAACGTCTTTAAAAATAGAAAATGTTCATTCCACATCACAACTGGTGATAGGTGCGTCATTAAAGTGTTTCAAAAGCGCACCATACTTGGAATGTATAGATTTTGCAATCGGCTCTGTGCATAATTGATACAATATATTCAAATCTGGATTTCTGCTAAATACGGCATCAACTTTTTATCTCAGCTTTGGGAAATATCTTTTTAAATGATGAAACAAACTTATTATCATTTGGAAAATTACCCCTGATGTATTCACATACTCTGTGTAGTGCATGTTCTGCACAGGTAACGTGTAGCAGATTGAAATGATTGCTTTAATAACTTCCTTGTTTTTAACATATAAACTGCCTCATCAGTCAAAAATAACATCATCTTGTGTTTATAGTTGTTATCCGATGACAGAATATTATAAATACATTGATCAATTACTTCTGCAACTGTTTCACCATTTACCACTGGAAATATTTTAGTTGCAATTAAGTATGGTTGGTATGAAGTTGTCGGATGAAGAATACCAACAACTACATTTAACACATATCGTCCTAGTACATCCGTTGTTTCGCCTGCACTTACCCAAAGATAATGACCAGATAAGTTGGTTCCTATTTTTTCAATGGTTCTCAAATAACATTTTGGTAAGTGGTATTTACGTAAAGAAGATTCATCTGGTATATGACGATCAGTACATTTTGTAAGAAACCTCTTGAGGACTGGATTGTTAAACTTTTTGAATAGGATATTGGCCGCCATGAAAGCTTCACGCAATTCGTTAAAAATGTCAGGTGCAGATGGTCATATGTTATCTTGATGAGTTTTCGAAGAAACATGTCTCTGCATGTTACACTTTTGTGGACGCCTTAAACTTAATGAACAGACACTGCAATATATGTCGGTATCATTACAAATATGCAACCAATCTGTATGGATTCTAATCCATCCTACCATGGTTGCCCTACGAGAATTCTCCATAGTTATTGAAAATAAACAGAAATACTAAGAACAGAAAGAAATGGACTAAAGAGAAGAAGCGAAAACTACTCAAAAAATAAAGTAGTAAATTAAACTTAATATTTATAAAAAATTATAAGATAAATGTACAATATAACAATATAAAACGGATTTTTTAAAATACTAAACGTTATAACCAAATAACACTGAAAGAAACGAAACCAGAAACAATCCCTTATAGAAGATAATAGAAAATATACTATCTCAAGAACAATAAATACATATATGTACAGTTCATTAAGTAAAAGTTTTCAGTTCGTACTGCCCAAGTGGGAACCGCAAATTGTACTTTATCTCTTTCTAACACACATGAATACGCGCTGTAATACTACTCACGTTTGACATTTTAAGTTAAGACGTACGTCTTTGAAATATTATATTAAATAAAAAGGATAAGTTGTTCAGGAGATAGTCTTGTGATATCCGGCTTGCTGTAAAATTATTTGAATACTGTTGTTTATTGACTTTGTTTCCGGTATTCTGACTTCTAGGTTAACCATTCTTCTAATTTGAATATTTAGTTTGTCATAAAAAATTTCAAAATCCGTTCTTTTCAGAACAATACTGATAATAAACAGTAATCTCAATTAGTGACAATAAGTACGAAATTGTTTGATTATCACTTTGACATTTCTAACCTACCTATTTATTTTCCAGAATATTTCTTAGATGCCTGGTAATTTGTTCGAATATTAAAGTAATAATTTGCCCATAGTTTTCTTGGATAGAATGAATATACTAGAAAAGAAACAATACTATTCATGTTCCTACTTTACTTTTGACATGTAGGTTATGTATATGCTTTCTTTGGTTATTGCAAGTGACATACTAAAATTTTGACAATATTGCAAAACATGACGTTTATATTTTATGATGACAAACGGTTATTTCCGCGATTGAATATTGACTTTATTTGACTCTGCAGTACTGATTTGAATCATATGCTTTGAATTTGGCCTTGAACTGAAAACTTATACTTTACGAACTATATATGCATGTATAACAGCATTAAAACACGCGAATACACTTTGGAAATTAGCGGATATAACGAAATTATATATAAATGTATATCCCGTCTTACACGCTACTGTAAAATAAAATTTATGAATGAATAGACACAATAACGATGGAAATAACAACATCTGTTCGACGAATGCAATCGAGCAAGTAAATAGTGGGGCTGTTATAACATGCATACTATACCTGATACCGCCACAACGTTTTATCGGGGCAATTGATCATTCAATCACTTCAGTCCGTTCTCTGATTATAAGTCTTTTTTTGCATATTATCAACATTTTTATGCATATTTTGACTAAATGATTTGCATATTTATGCGCATAATTTTGGGTTTTGCCCTTGCATATTTGGGTTTCCCTAGTTATCACGTATTGCTTCACCTTTTTTTATTATTATAGAAAACAGAATAAACACACAATAAACGAAAATAAAAGGTAAGTATAGTTTATTTCAAACTATAAGAATATAACTTTGAACGGCTCTAATGCTTTTATTTCACCACCTGCGGCAATAACTACCTGGCCGCGCAATACGATTATCTTTTACGCAAACAAACTGCTGAGGTCCGTAATGACAAAATTTAAGTAAATTGTAATTACTGCAATTTAGATGAAATAAAATTTAATAATAATATAAGTACCAACAGTTGTTAATTTGAATATATAGTTATTATACCGCGATATCATAAAGTTTCTGGGTCAACGGTGGCCATGGGGTGAAAAACGTCTGTCTTAATTTATATCATCCTTTTGAGAAAAATCTGATAAAATTTTCAGGTTATGTGTCATACTGACATTAAGATTAATATATTGACAAATTTTAACGTCAGCATGACACTTAACCTGAAAATTTTATCAGATTTTTCTCAAAAGGATGATATAAATTAAGACAGACGTTTTTCACCCCATGGCCACCGTTGACCCAGAAACTTTATCATATCGCGGTATATAGTTAAATAGTCATTAAATTACAATTTAGATGAAATAAGTGCTTATATTTATTAAACAAAATTTAAGTAAATATAGTTAGGAGAGTTGGTATATATTACATCTAATATTGAGTCTATTTATCATTTATTGTTAATCTTTACTGCTGTATACATATTTGATTTTTCTCTCTTTACTTAACGAACATGTGGCGACCTTTTGCTGAAAGTGTTAGTGATTATGATGTGGATAGTGATAATACTGTTGGAGCACGCCAGAGAAAGCATATATCAGAAGATGCAAAACAGATAATTTTCAATGTCTCATCCCTGATCATACCCTGATGGAAGAAAATAACAAACTACAAACACAGAACATTCAACGAACGTCACAATTAACCAAGGTAGGTACCTTGGAACAATATATAAAATAATTAAGAATAATGCAGAGCCTCGAAAGCAAAGAAGTGACAAAGGAGCACCGATAAAAATTGAAAAGTATGAAATTGATACTATTAAGCAGCAAGTATACTCCTTCTACAGAGGAAATGTTGTATCTACACTTGACTGCTTACATAAAAGAATCAGTGATGAGCCTATAAATATTCAGTGTTCTAAAGCAACCTTGTGGAGGTCGCTAAAGAAAGCTGGTTTTATGTTTGGCACTACAGACAAACGTCGCACGATTATGGAAAGCCCGAGGTTACAGAAACTTCGATATGAATATTTAACGGCAATTAGAAGGTATAGACAGGAAAGACGATTCATATGTTATTTAGACGAGACGTGGTATGACACCTATGACACAATTTGCAAAGGTTGGGTGGATAGTTCAAGTATGTGTCAGTTGGGAGCGCCGGTTTCGAGAAGGAAGAGAATAATCATTCTTCATGCTGGATCAGAAAAAGGATGGATCGGACAGCTGCTATTATCTGCTAAAAATGTTAAATCCTCAAGTTTAAATTACCATGAAGATATGACCTCATCTTTATTTGAAGAATGGTTTTGTGACACTTTGCTGCCAAATTTACCAAAATATAGTGTAATAGTGATGGACAACGCTCCGTTTCATTCTCGACAGCAAACCAAAGTTCCTACAAAATGTAATAATAAGAAAGATATTAAATAGCTATTTATGTAACCAGTTATGAAATGGGTTATTTTGTGTAACGAAATGGAATGTTTGCAGGACGAGCGAGCGTAGCGAGCGAGATCCTGCAAAATGACATGAGTTACGCAAAATAACATTTCATAACGTGTTTCATACAAGATTTTATCTAATTTTGACCAAAACATTGATTTATAATTTTCCAGTTTATCTGACATTAAACGTCATAAGTCGTATTAAATAATTAGTGACAGTTTTTATGCTATTAATAATAATTCATTTGACTTGACAGGTGTTTGTTAATTTAAGTATAAGTATTTACTTTTATTAGCTAAATATTTCGGTGCATTGTACGAGTAAAAATGTCGGATTCAGATTTAGGTGGACTACCAAGCGATATAGAAGAGGCTGCACAAAGTGCATTATCGACTGTGATTCCACAAAAGTCGAAAGCCCAGTACGATTTGGCTTATGAAAAATTTGGGAAGTGGCTTAAAGACAAAAAAATTAAATGTGTTAATGAGAAGGTTTTATTAGCCTATTTCGAGGGAAGAAAGAATCAAAAAGCTTCAACACTCTGGACTCTTTATTCCATGTTACGAAGTGAATTGTCTTTGAAGAAGAATATTGATATTGCAAAATATGCCAGTTTACATGCCTTTCTAAAGAGGCAGTCAGAGGGATACCATGCAAAAAAGTCTAATATTTTGTCAAAGGAAAACGTCTCCCGGTTTATGACAGAAGCTGAGGATAAAACATATTTAATGACAAAGGTCGCATTGATCGTTGGAATAGCTGGTGCTTGTCAAAAGTGAGCTAACTTTTCTACGTGTGGGGGATATTTTAGACGAGTTTTCCAATTTTGTAATAAAAATCCCTAATACAAAGACAAAAGTAACGCGCGAGTTTGTGATCACAGAAGGAAATATTGAAGGGCAAAATTTTCTTGACCTTATTAGAAAATATATTTCTTTGCGTCCACAAAACGTTAATCACGATAGGTTTTTCGTCAAATATAATAATGGTAAATGCGGGGCACAGCCAGTTGGCATTAATACAATCGGTAATCTACCGAAAAGAATTGCTCAGTTTTTGAAACTACCAAATCCCTTCTTATTTACCGGACACTGCTTCAGAAGGTCATCGGCTACCTTTTTGGCAGATTCTGGTGCGGATATTTTTAAGGTTAAACGACATGGAGGCTGGAAGTCCAATATTGTAGCTGAGGGCTATGTAGAGAATTCTATAGAAAATAAGAAAAGGATTGCCAATGATATTCTTGGTGAATCAAGCTCAAATGCACATTCCGTTTTGCATCATAACATCAGAGTACCTGCCATGAATTCTACGTGTGCAGGAATTAACCTCACCAATTGTTCACATTGTGTCATAAATGTTTATAATGCATAAAATAAAAATTTAACCAGTTTGTGTCATTTAACGTTCCCCTTTATTATCTTGAGATGAAATGATTTTTTCAAAATATTTCGTAACTAGTGATGAAATAGCTATTTATGGTATAAGTGAATAAAGACAAATTTTATCCACGGAAAAATTTTTTAGCGCACGAGGTGCAAGCCGAGTGCGATGTTTTTGAGTGGATAAAATTTGCTTATTCACGTGTATCATACAAGATTTTTTCCAATTTTGCAAAAGTTTCAAAAAAATTTATTGATTAGGTAATTTATTTACATGAATATTGATTGTACTATTAATAATTTGATGAATTCTTAAACCAGGAAAGTTGACTCTATTTTCGTCAGAGTCAAGTACAGTGCAAGCTAAGTTGACTCTACTTTCGTCAGGGTCAAGTGCAGTGGAAGTTCCAGGCCTTTCATTTGAATTTACATCTGTCAAAATTTTTTTGACATGGACATTTTTTGAGCAATTTATTCGTCGATATACTGTTCTGCTACTGTTGTCAATAGCAGTGTGAATAAAGTGTTGCTAGAAACATTTTATTCACTGTTTTGATTAATTTTATTCACCTTTATGATTAAAATGTTGTTTTAATAATGAAATTCAATATATGTAATGATCATTTTAATAAGTAAAATTAGAAAAAGAACTTTTCAGCACTAGTTACGAAATATTTTACTTTTCGTAACTAGTTACGGAAAGTAAACCGTTTCCTAACGTCATACAGTTTTGAAAAGTGTCACTTTATGTGTCAAAATTAGATAAACATATTTAGAAGCAAATGGTTTATATTTTGAGGATCATTATACAAAAAACCAATTAATAGAGGTGATGAAGACAAAAGAATATTTAAAGGATTATTATGTGGATAACAGAGCCAAAGAAGCAGGACATACAATTTTGCGTTTACCACCATACCATTGCATTTTCAATCCCATTGAATTGATATGGGCCCAACTGAAAAATACCATAAGACGAACAAATCAAACACCGAAATTTAGTGAAAGCAGTTGTGTTACACTGCTTTCATAACAAATGCTATGGAACATATAACTGGCTGTCAATTGGAAAAATGATGTTAAACACGCAATAGCAAAAGAGGACGAATATATGCGCATGTACAAAATAGTAGCACCTTTGATTATAAATTTGCAATACGATTCAGACACAGACACCGATTTGCAAGACGACTCAATCACAGATGATTTATGAAATGCGGTGACACATAAAAATTTTATTGTGTATTACAAATAAATTACCTTTATATATCTATATGTATCCACTACACATGTTGCCACACGATTTGTAATTTTTTCTTTGTATATAAACCCAATATACAGATATTTTTTATTATATACTTGAAATTCTCAGCGTTTTATTATTATATTATAGGGCCCTAATTTATAGTCAATACGGCCCCTAGATTCATACGTTGCAAATAGGTAAACCATACCCGTTCAATAAGGAGACCAGGTATAATAATTATCATCACAGAAGGTGGTGCAATAAATGCATTAGAGCCGTTCAAAGTTATATCCTTATAACTTGAAATAAACTATATATCTATATACTGCATGATTGTATATTTATTTAATCGTTTACTAATTAATAGACTGTAAACATGTTACATAGAATCGAAATAAAAATTACAAGACAAACGCGAGCAGAATCAATTAACGTCACAAATCGTTTCAAACTACAACTTTTCATTTCTTTTTACAAAGATCAAAAATAAACAAAGAAAAAACACAACACACACACGCCGAGAATATAAAAACAATCGAAAGTGTTATAATCACATCTGGTAACACGTGTTGTACAGCCTCGTTCTTATTAATACACATATTTCGGTGGTGCGCCTTTTGCTACAAGAACTTGTGCCACCACCACCATCACAACAACAATCGGAGCGGGCTCTTCAGTTTCGATAACCCCGAACCTTTAAAACACATATATCAAAATAGGAACGTAAAAAAAAGCAAATAAGAGTGAATTGGTGGTATTTGTGAAAGAAAATTCCAGATGAAAAAAAAAATAGGTGAAACATGAAAAAATCATTCAGGACCAAGCCGGCGTGACAGAAGCAAAGCAGGAGGGCCAATGGAAAGTATTCCACAATCTACGAGAGGGAACAGGGAGTTAAAACTGAAATGTTCCCCTCCCCTTATGTACGCCTGAAATCTTGGCACGCGTCAAGATGCTGTAAATATAGAACAGCTACCACGTTTCTTAAACTCAGTTTAACATCAGCTATCCTTTAAGTAACTACTGTTTGATACATTTTTCTTAACACGCTTTTCTTTACATTGTAAACGTAAAAAAAAAATACACAAAACACAACACTTGTACACGTAAACACATGAAAAACTATCTTTTAATAAGTCACGATAAATACTTTAATAATGATAATAGAAATAATAACACAGACTGTATTATAAGAGATCTAGCGTGCGGGATATTTACACCGCAACAATTACATTGCGTACCTACAACATTGACTTGTCAAAGTTTCGAAAGACACCTGTTGCGTTAAACTTAAACAGAATTCTTAGTGTTTGTAAGGATATAAAAGCGTCAAAGTCTAAATACGGACGATCTTTGTGAGCGTAAAAACGGTGATTCGCGACGACACTATGCCCAGAGCTTTTCTAATCACACATCGCAGATACAACGGCGACGGAATGGAAGAAAAAGGTATGCAATTTTATACATATTTTACATAACGTTTGAAAACATAGAATATCTTTAACATTTTACTTCAATAACACTTAAAATATTAATGTTTTAGCATTAAATTAAATAATTATAATTGTATTTTGTTTGACGTTTACGTACATGTCAAAAGTTAGGTTATGTTTTCGTAAACGTCTATTCGAATTTGATTTTAAACCGGTAAACTTTATAATTTACTAATTATACAATTAAATAATAAATATTAGTCATGTAAAGACTTGGTGAAATGGTTATAAACTAAATTATAACTTATTCTTCATTTTGATTTAATAGAGAGCTTTACACACATGTAAATTTTCTATTAGTCATGCATCTTCGCTTTCCGCGAATTAAATTCCACTTGCCTGAAATCACCACTGAAACTCGCCGATTACTCATATAAATTTTCATTTAGATTTGTACATGGCGCCAATTACTTTTCATAATTTTAATTATTATTAAGTTTCTGGAGTATTAAATCTATCAGTACTCTAAAATACTTTTATAAATTAGTAGATTCAATTTTGCGGTTCTTAGGTATTTTAATAGACTTGTTTAAAACATTTAACACTGTAAACCACCGAATTATAATTCCTATATTAGAACTGTACGAACTTAAACAAGTCGCTGAAGCAAACTTTCAGTTATAGTTATAACTTAAAAATACGACTGAATAAATTATACAAATTAAAAATTACAAGTTGGTGGCCAGTTCTTGTAGTTCCACAGGGTTCGGTCTTGTGGCCAACCCTGTTCTTAATATGTATTAGATATTTATTGTTAATCTCTCAGCAATAATGGAAATAATAAGAATGAAACTAGAATCCTTTCTGTGGTAAACAAAATATGATATAAATGTAAATAAATAATATGAAATCGTAACTCCCATTTTACATGCCATAACTTAACCTATTGTGCTGGAATTTAAGATTTCAGGTATAGTACTTCCCTTGTTTGTAAGCTTGTTCTTAGTGCTGACGGTCTCTATCAAGAGTTCATTAAAGAAAGCAATAAAACAAAATGCAGGAGGGTTAGATAGGTTCGACCACTTTGTACGAAATCGATATTTTGCTCTTCCAATCATTTCAGCATTCTACATGGGTGCGATTTCAGATCAGAGCAGAACAAGATTTGACCTTTCTAACATTGCGTTTGAATAGTCAATATTTTGATTTCATTAAACTTTGTATCCGCTTTTAGAGCAAATCGCTTTGATTTTTGTATGAAGGACTATAATATTTCCTTTTAGGCTATAAAACTATCCATTAAAATGTATGTTTTTAAGATGTATGTTTTCTGATTAGATTTGTCTGCTTAATGTAGTGAAAGAAAAAGCAAATCCACTCACGATGTTGTACACTGTTTTAGAGTTTCCTGTACTGAAGCAGTATAGAGCTTTTTGACACCCATTCAGCTTAGTTGTTCTCTGTTCTTCGGTTAACAGACGGGAAACTATTTTTTACACACAATTCTATAGGCAATTTTTTTTAAATTAAGATCTTTGAAATCCCCAATAATGCGTCAGTTTCGAAATATGTCACATGCCAAACTTCGTTGATCAGCTTACGCATAGCATCGATGTTTTCCTGAGTGACTGCCGTTTTTTGTGAACCTGTTCTTGGATCGACGCTAAGACTAATCCGTCCACGTTTGAATTCTCCATACCAACGATAAATTGTTGACTGATGTGGTGCTTCATTACCGAAAACAGAAACCAATTCGGCGGGGTATTCTTTTTGAGATAATTGACTTCGAAAATTATAAAAAATTATGGAGATTTTTTGAAATACGGGTTCTAGTAGTGGATGGATAAAAATCAATAGAACTTTTACAGGACGCTAAAGGGAACTTATTCGAGTGTGAATTTATAGTGGGAAGGGATATTTGATTGAAAATAGTATTTAAAAAAATAAAAACAATTTACTAGCCTCGCATTTTGTCCATTTTTCAAATCAGGAAAGAAAGGGCAATTTTCGGCTAATAGTGTCTTTCAAATTCCCTAATCTATTAAGTAAACATCACTCTTTCGTATTTTTGCTATATTAACCTTCAATTTGTTTAAATAATATTGTTAAAAAGATGTGAAAAATTGCTATTTTTCTACGGCATTTTCTCGTTCAAATTGACATAACTGTAACAACAGCAGTTACAAGCTACCAACTTAAACGTTTACATTAAAATGTTATTGACGCGATGTCTATCTATATCAATTTATTTTTTCAAATTGTCATATTTAAAGGCAGGCAATGACATAACCTGAAAAGTTGAGAGGAGGGTATTCAAGTAAAAATCATATAAATTTTAATACATATATTAAACATAACCTGAAAAGTTGAGAGAAGGGTATTCAAGTAAAAATCATATAAATTTTAATACATATATTAAACTTTATCAATCACATACACATCAATTAATATTATCACTCACAAATTTATTAGCAAATGTAAAGAAAAAATACATCCTCGTTCTAAATCTTATTTCTATTTGATGATCAATTGTAAATTTAACAAAGTTATGTCGTCCATAACAAACGCCATTTTAAATTTGACAATTGGAAAAAATAAATTGATATAGATAGACATCGCGTCAGTAACATTTTAATGTAAACGTTTAAGTTGGTAGCTTAAAACTGGTGCTGTTAAAGTTATGTCAATTTGAAAATGAAAATGACGTATTAAAATAGACACTTTTTAATTACTTTTTAACAATGTTATTTAAACATATTGAATGTTAATGTAGCAAAAATACTTAAGAGTGATGTTTATTTAATAGATTAGGGCATTCGAAAGATACTTTTAGCCCTAATTTGTGCGTTTGTTCGTGTATTGAAAATGGACGAAATGCTAGGTTAGTTTATTTTTTTTTCATATTATTTTTCTTCCAATTTCCTTTCCCACTATAAATTCACACTCAAATAAGTTCCCTTTACGTCCTGTAAAAGTTCTATTGATTTTTATCCAGCCACTTCCAGTACCCGTATTCTCAATTCTGGCCAAAATTATTCACAGTTTCATTACATTTTTCGACTAACTTGTCAACTTTGACAGTTCGTTGCAACTACAACACTATACGTTTTGCACTGAAACATTTGGATTTAGACTAACTAAAGATAGAGGTTAATTATTAGTACTGACATTTGATTAGCGGCGCCCTTTATGTCCCAGTATGCAAAACATAAAAGATATCTCGTATACATACATCAACATAATCTTAGGATATTTTTTATTTGCTTTAAAAATTTTTTTTTGCATTTTTTAACGCATTTTTGTGTCTCTTAAAAGTCAAATGTAAAATAAGATGAGTGCAATTAACTTAAAACAATATTTTAAACAACTTTAATAATAATTTACAGAAATTCTAAAAAAATTAAACTCCAACATTTCACAATTATGTTAAATTAATAATTTTGATAATTAAGGAATTAATAAAGAGTTGGGCCTCCTCTGGAATTTAAAACCGGCCTGTATCTTCTGGGCATTGACAGGATAATATTGCTCAAGTCTTCTTGTGGAAGAAGATTCCACTGTTGTAAAAGCAGTTCTTGCATCTGTCTTTGATTTTGTATAGCGTCTATATGTATTGGGCATCTTCTCTGAAGCATATCCTATGCATGCTCAATGGAATTAAAGTCAGGCAAAACTGCAATTCTTGCTTCATTGAGTCAATCGGTAACAACTCTTGTCACATGTGGTCGTGCATTGTCACCGATACGGGTTAAATTTCGGCCCAACGCTTCTGCAAATAGCTGAGTAAAAGGTTTAAGAATATTCTAGATATATTGCTCAGCATTTAAGAATTGATCTAGAAAAACGAGATCAGTTTTCTTACCCAGCATAATTCCCTCCCATATCATTACAGTACCACCTCGGTAGCTGTTCACTTCCTGGGTAATCTGTAGCCTTGCTGTGTTACAATAATAATATAAAGATTTGGGGATATTAATGAAATTATTATAAATTAAGTTATAACTTATTCTATATTTCGATTTAATAGAGACCTTCAAATCCATCTAAATTTTCTATTAGTCATCCGACTTCGCTTTCCGTGAATTAAATTCACGTTGCCTGAAATCGCCACTGAAACGCGAGGTTTATTTCAGCATTTTACATGGATGTCAGCGCGATTTCAGATCAGAGCAGAGCAAGATTTGACCTTTCTAACATTGCGTTCGAGTAAGCAATATTTTGATTTTATTGAACTTTGCATCCGTTTTCAGAGTAAATCACTTTAATTTTTCTATGAAGAACTATAATAGTTCCTTCTAGGATATAGCTATCCATTAAAATTTATGCTTTTAAGATGTATGATGTATTTAATGTCTTCTGGGGAATCTTAAATTAGATTTGTCTGCTAAACGTAGAGAAACATTTTTCACGGAATAAACATTTTCAATAATTATGTAAAGACTTGGTGAAATTAATGAAATTGTTATGAACTAAGTTATAACTCATTTTACATTTTTATTTAATAGTGTACTTCTCACACCTCTAAATTTTCTATTAGTCATGCATCGTTGCTTTCCGCGAATTAAATTCCAGTTGCCTGAAATCACGACTCAAACGCGAGGTTTTCGCATACAAATTTTCATTTAGATTTGTATATAGCACCGAATACTTTTCACAATTAAAATAATAAATTGCAGTAGTATTAAATCTACTGGCATCACT
This sequence comes from Melolontha melolontha, assembly GCA_935421215.2. Taxonomy (NCBI): domain Eukaryota; kingdom Metazoa; phylum Arthropoda; class Insecta; order Coleoptera; family Scarabaeidae; genus Melolontha; species Melolontha melolontha. The sequence continues at coordinate 232,724,780 of OW285235.1, forward strand.
GTGTTAGTTTTCTGAAATGCTTTTATAAATTATTAGATTCAATTTCGCGGTTCTTGGATATTTTAATAGACTTGTTTAAAACATTTAGCAGTATAAAACATCAAATTATAATTCCTATAATAGAACTGTGAAGTTGCTGAAGTATAATTTTCGTTATATCCCACAAATATGACTGAATAAATCGAAAAAATTAGAAATTACAGATTTGTAGCGAGGTCTTGGACATATATACGCTGCTCAAAAATTGAAGCCGATAATTTGTATATTTGCAATAAATTTTGGATTTAAATCAAAGTGCGGATTTATTATATGATTCTTTTACACACGTTTAGCATACAGAAAGTGGAAAAAATAAAACAAGAATAGTAAAGAGCTAGCAAAGTATAGCAATGTGCAAAAATAAGAATTTTTAGTGTGAATTTCGCTTAATGGTGCTTCTCCTATCGGGTTGATATCGCAGTTTAATATCGTGTGGAGCCACCTGCTGTAATATCTGGAGTGGCCGTTTTAGGCGGTTTAATTATCTTGGCATCTCAACCCAGACATCTTCAATATAATTTTGATCTGGAGAACAAGCTTTGCAATCTATTATATTTGGGCTATATGTATATAATATTTGCTATAGGTGAATACACATCTATGAAAAGGAAAACAAATGAAAATTTATCGCCCGCAAGATCTTTATTTTTTAAATTATTTGTACACTTTTTCCTCAACTATTTTTTGATTAGATATGGATAGACAGAAGAGAATGATCAATTGTATCGAAGACTTTACTATCAGTATAGATAACATCTACTTGTAGTCGGGCACCCAAAGCTTTATCTATGCATTGGGTAAGTTCGACCAAATTAGTAATAGTAGATTTGCCTCCTAGCAAACTCATGCTTTGATTGACTGAGAAATGTAATTAAATGCATACAATTTGTGGTGCAGAACATATTGAAACAGTTTTAAAAAGTATTAATTGTTAATTAATTCAAGATATTAATAGTTGTAAAACTACAAATTTTACAATAAAATGACGCTATGAATAATAAAATATAAGAGGTCAAAAATAAACAGATAAACACAATAAATAATGACTTTTGACAATACGAAACAAGATAGTAAATGACGTAATTAATTTCAATCTACTTAAATTGTTTAACAGAATCCAACAAAATTGCACGCTAGAAAATATAATTTAACTTAATAATTCTAAAATTTAAAGGAGATACACAAAGTTACATACGAGCCTGTACTATTTTCTAAGTTGCGAACATATTATACATGTAAAAAGTGTTAAATAGATACATAGTAACTAGACGGTTCCTTTATTTTAAACGAGTACACACAAAAAAATATTTATGTTATCTTAAAAACAAGTTGTTTATTAAGTAAACGTATATTTTTTATTGATCCTCAAAAATTATAGTTCGTGAAAAATATGTTTTACATGACATATAATCAACAGTGAGTTATTTAAATGTTCAAATAATAATTTCGTACTCTGCACTGAAGAAATCATTTATTTAAGCATTTGTCTCCTGTCACTCAAAATCCACGGTCTGCTATCAATTTTTAGAAAGAATTTAAGCTGTCACACGTCTAATATTTTTATGAACACATATCTTGGACAGTAAAATGACTATTCAGAAGAATGACTAACGAAAACAACATACTTTAACATCATTATCCCGCGAAGTGAAATTCCACAAACAAAACGATTTTTTCCCATTGGCCTTGCTCGAAAACACTGGACCGATTACCAGGAGCAATGAAATAGGTCGATGATATATTTACCAACACGAATTTTCGGGATAACATGCGTCATTCGGTATTAGATAATAACAATCTAGTGCCAAAGATTCCGCAGCATCGCTTCAATCTGTTAACCGGCTTATTACCTATACTCGTTTGACGTTTGACGCAAATCCTTTTAATACATCCACATAGTTTTACAAATCTTTTTATTATATAGGAGATACATGCAGGGCACACGCATAATGTGCTTTTAAGCGCATTCAACGCATAATTCGATATATTTTTGATGTCTGACTTATTCTTGAGTTGATCTAATGAATAAATGTTTACTACAAAATTTTAATACTTCATAAACGTAACTTGCTTACTGTAAACATCATGTGAGTCTTTTTCTATGGTGAAATAGTTGTTTACTTCCAGAAAACTATTACAGGTTACTACCAAATACGGTTTCGAAAAAGGCCTTTTTTTAATGTCACAAAACAGGTTTATTTATTTATTTTTTATTAAGCATCTTCGTTATAAACGTTGCTAAAATTAGACTACATTAATTACAATAGATCAACGAAAACAAGTAAAAGCAACTCATACAAATATTACAAATGTCTTTAACGAAATTAGATTGTACTGGTTTTTATCCTTTATTAGTTAAGTTAATATAATTCCATCGAATTCAACTATAATTTTTCGTAATGGAATTGATTCGGCTTTTTTTTAGTTTAAATTTTTGATTTTCCAAGATTTATCCTGTAATAAAGGACAAACAAATCTCAAAATTTAGAATACAAACATACACTGGTAAACCAAATGAAGATATTTTAAAACATTTGAAAAAACAAATAGCTCATGTAAATACATTAAAATCAGTAAGGATAGAACAGATACAAATACTAAATCTGGAGTCTATAAGTAAACGTGTGGATGCGGTCGGATATTCGAGGTGCTATCCAGAAATTCCAGTTGAACGCGCGAAGGAATGGTAGTACAACTTTATAGCACTAGATGGTGCGACTTACGTCTATACCGGCAATTCTGAACCTTCTTAGCTTCGCGATCCCATAAATAGTAAATGTATATAAAATCAATATTGCTTTCAAGTTCTCTCCGATGAAAGTATGAAGCCATCAAAGTTAGTTCGAGATTTGGAAACTAAACGTCCGGCTCATAAAAACAAACTCTTGAAATTTTTTGAAAGAAAATTACATATCAACAAACTTCAATTTGTAAATCTGGCCATACTGATAAAAGTGTACTTGAAGCATCTTATCTCGGAGCATTTAGAGTAGCTAAGATGTCCAAACCCCATGCTCTTGTTGTGCAAAAAATATGCCAAAAAATCTCAATCAAATTCTTTTTGAAGGTGTAAAAATGGTTAATTTTATTAAAAGCCTGCCGTTACAAAACAGGCGTTTGCTAAACTATGCGATGAAATGGGCGAAATAAAAAATCTCTTCTTTTCCATACAGAACTTAGATGGATATCGCAAGGGAGTGATAACCCGAGTATTGGAATTGCGAGATGAATTAATAATATTTTTCCAAGATAAACAAACGCTATTCTCATTTTTTTTAACAGAATAATGAGTGTATATTGTTGTTAGCTTACTTAACTGATGTATTTCTTCATTTAGTCGACTTGAGTGTGTATTTACAAGCACATGATAATAACATTTTATTAATGACAAACAAAGTTCATGCTTTCATTAGAAGCTTGATATCTGGATTATTGGCCTTCAAAGCAACCTTTGGTTTGCATGTTCTCACTCACTTCATATTATATTGAGAAAAATTTGAATAAGCAAGACACTATTATTCATCACAGTTTGGATTGCATGAAGATGCATTTGCGTGAGCTAAAAACGGAGTATTTCCAGGAAGACAAAAATGGTACTGAATCTGTTTAGTGAAAACGTTGTTGCCGCTGCTAAGTTGCCAGTAGGGAGTCAGGATCAGCTCATCGAAATGGCTACAACTGCAATTAACATCTGAAGATTTAAATACGTTTTGGCTTGCTCATCCAAATGAATATCGAAATTTATTCACAGAAGCATTAAAAATATGAATCCCTTTCGCCACGTTTTATCTCTGTGAAAAGAGTTTTTCGTCTATAGTGATAAAAACTAATACAGGAATCCTCTCTTATCACTCGAAAACGATTTTCTTTTGTGTGTTTCTAACGTAGATCCACGTACGGAGAAACATTTAAATGAAAAACAAATCCAGCCATCACATTAATTTCTTTCATGTGTACTTGTTATAAGTAAAATTTACAAAGAAAATAATTTTTTTATCATAAAATTTTGTTATTCCTATTTCGCGAGTCCTTTATGTCACCGCGACCCCAAGGTTGGGAAACGATGGTCTATACGAAGTCAGTCTGTCGAGCTTTACTAACTTTACTTTGTTAAGTGGTGACAAACAGTTTTTGTGATTGTTTTAAATCGGAACAAAAATGGACGTGTATCGGTTGATATCAATAAGCGTTCCGGTCATCCATCGACAAAAAAATGCCACATGCGTGTACATGTTTAAAACTGCCGAAAGGGATGCGAACTTCAATACCAGAATCATTACTGGCGACGAATTATGAGTGTACGCATATGACTCCGAAACAAAGCAGCAGTCATCGTAGTGGAAGACGCCATCCTCACTACGACCAAAGAAAGCACGGCAAGTTCGAAGCAACGTCAAGTCGATCTTGATTTGCTTCTTTGACAGCAATGGCATCGTGCACAAATAATTTCTCCCACTAGGTGAAACAGTTAATGGACGATTTTATTGCAATGTTCTTCAGCAACTAAGAGAAAACATTCGACACAAGCGGCCTGCCAAATGGCGCAACAACTCGTAGATCCTACCTCACGACAATCCACCAACCCACACGTCACTTCTTACGCGTATAGACTCAACGAAGACGGCAGTACTAACCCACTCTCCATACTTCCCAGATTGCCTTTTGTGACTTCTTCCTGTTTCCGAAGTCGAAACTGAAGCCCAAGGGGCGCCATTTTTAGACGATTAAGGAGATCTTGGGCGAATCAGGTATAGACGTATAGACAGTCTATGCGTGGACGCCGTGCAAAGTAGTTGTTGCGTAAGCGGTGTTCTAGCTTTACTGTGCCCCATGTGCGACACTTTGATTAGTGGTTTTACCTACTGATGATGACAACTTAGATGTCGAAATACGTATTTAGGATACGATTAATAATTGTGGTAAGGGGTTATATACCTTTTTAAGTTTTTACTTAACCACAGTCTCCAAAGAAAGACTTTTTTAACATATAAAGAATTTGAACAGAAACCGATGAGTACATAAACCTAAAAACGAAAAATATGGCTGCAGTATGTAAATGACACCTCCGTCACGTGGCAACACGGTGTAGAGGCACTAAATGGATTCCTAGAACATTTCAATAACATCCTTAGAGAAACCTTAAGAATCCTTTTAAAGTCGCCAAGGTGTACAGAAACCGATACATAAAAATTGGGGTAGCCAGCTGCCTATATGACGGATCCAAGAACATATGTTCAGATGAAAGCCGTAGACGAGAGGAATTGAATACCGTAACCAACATACTGAAACTAAACGGATATACAGAAAAGACGTTGTCGAAAGCAAAAGAGACAAAAATAGCCTAAGAATAAGAACAGCAAGCAAGCGTGACCACTACGGCAATCCCGTATGTCAAAAGCTTATCGGAAAAGATTAGAAGAACTGTAACCTCAGAACAGCTATAAGGACAACAAACATCATCAGATCGTCTCTGATCAGAACTAAACCGGACAACGAAAATCAGAGGACGAACTACTGTATATGTGAAGTACCATGTGAATGTGGAAGAAGTTACATCGGAGAAACAGACAGACCCCTACAAGTTAGGATCAAAGAACATAGAAAATTGGTCCAACTAGTAGAAGCAGACAAATCGCACCTTGCTCAAGAAGCCTTAGAAGAAGGTCACAGAATTACATGGACTAATGCGCTAATGCGCCAAACAAAAAAGAAAGCTGAAAGAAACAGCATATATAATTACAACACCGATTAGCAGGTACACGAAGCCTGGAAATCAAAAGCTTCTGACTACCTTTGATTAGAGAAAATGTACACAGAAGAACAATAACCTCGGAAACCAAGAATTAACGGGATAACCACTGCGCATAGACCATCACGCAGCTCTAGATAATCACAACACAACACATAATCACCACGCAGAAACATATAAGCCTACAGCGCATCATATTCTGCGCAGGTACATATAGCTTAAATACAAGTTTTAAGAAACAATATTCTGCCCTCCCCCTCCACGATAGCTCGCTCAGTGGTTAGTGTACTTGATTCAGAAAAGTTTGGAATTTTCAGACGAGATTCGAATCTTACAAAAATTTGGAAAAGGCATTACGTCAAACTATGAGTTTGACAAGGAACAGCTCTGAAGACGATAGTAGATTAACTGCCGAAACGTCGGATTATCTAAATCCAATAAACGGTAGAAATAGGCCAAACAACTACTCAATTAATCATTCACCGTCAACAATTTCTCGTCATGAGTAAGACTTTACAATTTACTTTTTGTTCTATTTTTTCAAAATTCTTGAAGAATGGGAACACTCATAAACACCATTGTTAACAACAAATTGTTAACTTATCGTCAACTTCAGTTTAACGTAAATCTCGTATAAAAATTACGCGCAAGTATACCTACGTAAATGCATATTTTAACTTCCTCTAACTTACCCATAATATATGTACATTCATACGTATACCTCACAGAATTATGTTTTCTCGTTAATAAACATTCGTCTTACGGATATAACATAAGTTAAATTTCTAAATTACTAAATTTCAAATTATCGCTTCCAGATAAAGTCATTAATATCTTCCGATCATTTTTATCTCAGATATTTCCACTCACATCGTTTCTATAATTAAAATAGAAACAAAAAAAAAACCCGAAAACACTTCTGGGCCGTTTAAGTAAGCGTGCTTGAACGCGCGTCGCAAAGATGAGAGAGGGCAAAGAAAAGCGAATGATTTAGTAAATCGTTGGCATTGGCATGAATTGGCGAAAATGCGTAAAACCACACACACTCAGACTCTAGAATTGAATTGCAAAAGACACGAAGCACATGGCCACACAAACTTGTACACATACATGCATGATTTTCCAAAAATACAAAATCGCAAACACACCCATACATACTCACACACTGACGACGATCAACTACTTGTTAGCGATAGCGACTTGTTGCAAATTGGCAGACTGCCGATCACACCTTACAGAGCCTCTGTACATACACTATTAGGCATTTTTGGCCCGGATAGTAACGATCCATTACTCTCGAGATTTTTTCGAATAAATTGAAGAGGAAATCAGTTCAGTGTGCGTAGAGTTCCGTACAACGCTTGGATCTTTGACAAAAAAAACGAAAATCGATTATTTTATTCAAGTTGTCTTTCACTCTAGACGAATTTACACCAAGTATTCTTTTTGGAAGTGTTGTACAGACGCATGTTTTTAAATACAGACACTGCTTTGAACTTCACCAGTGCACTTTATTTAAACTTTATGAGGGATAATAAAAAAATTACTAACTCTAACACTCTTTGTTGACTTTGAACGAGCGCTATAAAAAAACTTTATTATAACAGAGCTTACCTTGCCGTAAGTATAATTAAATTAAAATTTTAAACATTTAAGTAAAACAGGAAGTTTAAAGTTAATAAGGAAGAACTTTTATGACACGAGTAAAAACCATCTATCCACATAGTAAGAAAAAAACTAGATATTTCATGGTAATAACCTTCTCTATAATTAATAGGAAAAATAATAAAGACAAAGGAATGTTCTAATTCCTGAATGAGGCTTCGTGAATGTATAAAGTATTTGGAATAATTTTAAAATGTTAAAAGCGATTCTTAAAACTTTTATTGCCCAGTTAACTGGCTCAGTTCGAGAAAGAGACGTTGGTATACAAACAGTAAGAATTCATTTTCGTGCACATATTAATAATAACAATAATTTTTTGAATCGAATTAGCCATTACTTCATGGAAATTCATAATTGATTAATAGGGTGGAGCGAAAAATTTTTTTTTTAATTTAGTTTTTCCTGTATTAAACATCAATGCTCTAAGTACTTAAAAGTGCAGAGAAAAAATCTTATCTTCGTAGGTCAACGTCTTGAGGTGGCGCACAAGACTTTAATTTGTGGAACTTTATCATTTATAAAAAAGTAAACAGTGTGGTTTAAATTTGTTTTTATTCAATAAATTCAAACAGTTACAGTCTTTTATTTACTCACATAAAGCATATTTAATACAAAAACAAAAATCATTCGTTAGCAAATTGTAAAGGATCTCGTTGTTGAAAAAATTGAGATTTCGACTCAAACAGTGGTATGTCTTGCCTTGCTCTAATTCTAGAGCGAATGAAACCGTCTCTTGCTTCTGATCCACAAGCAGATATTGAAGCTTCAGTGACGAGCTTGACACACCTCTCTACTGCTTGGATATGACAAGGAAACATCCCAAATTGACTGAAATTATTTCCCGAACGAATCAGGTTTGAAATTTCTGTATTAGAATATTTCATAGTCATTGGTGGTTCAGTTATTCTCACATTCGACCAATTTATTAACTCATAGTAATTCGTCGCATTTACTTGAAGTTGTGGAAGGCGGAACTCGCGAGCTTTCTTGCTTTTAATATACACATTTTCTTTTCTTGCTTCTAATACTCTTCGGAGAGCCAATTCTCTAATTTTTGAAGTATCATCTTGAAGCATGGCCAACAGCATATTTTCTGGGTGTGCAAAAAATGAATTTCTGTTTATAGTTTTTAAAACAATACTCTTAAGGTCATCTCTTAAATATAAACTTCTCTTGACCATGTTGAAAATACGAACTGGACCATGGTTACAAGATGGCTTTGACTTTATGTCAAACCATATTGGCGCGTATACTTTCATAATGAAAAGTGCTTGTTGCTTAAGGTTTTCTGGTGGTGTAGCCATTCCAATGTATAATCGAAGAATCCTATTGACGCAAGTTAGCCAGCGAGAGTGTGCTAATTTCCCAGGGTATCTTTCAGCTAAACTTGGTGAAACTAAACCAGACGAAATGGAAGAACAAATCTCGTAAAGATATTTTTGATCAGTGCTTAGCAACTTTATATCAATATCCTGGAGGATTCTGCAGGAATCGCTTCAAAAGCTTGTAACTTAAAATCAAGGCACTTGAGGAGGTTTTTACCTATAGCTCCAGAAAAGCTATTAGGGCCTGCTGTGTTTCCATTAAGACTTAAAAACAAATGGCGCTATGGCAATTCATTTGCGTGTAATAATCACACAAACCATTGCAATGGTCTTTTTAAATGTGTTTCCAATAAGGCAATGACTCCATTTTTATACCCTGTGTTGACAGCCGTTCCATCACATCCGATTGCCACAAAAGATGAATTACATTTATACTTTATATCTAATAAGGCGACAATATTCCTCATAATATTAGCTGCTTTTCCTGAATCTATTGTGAAATGTCCAATATATTCAGAATTTGGCTCAGATACCATTGAAATATGTTCTTCGGTAATAGTCTTACGCTGTGACTTATTTTCTTTTGAAGTTATAGTTAAAGTTTTGTCTTTACGACCATCAAAATAAATAGAAGTCAGAGGTTTTTCATTGCTAATAGAGCTCAACTGCTTTCGAACTTTTTTCCTTTCTCGACGTATTTTACTACGATCTATTACGCTTGATGAGTTTTCCGCATCTATAATGTTTAAATCAACCATTACTGCGTTTACAACAAATGCTGCAGATCGATCTGAAACTCCAGTCCTGTCACAAGCTGTAGCAAGGGTTTGCAACTTTTGTCTCATCTGCTTATTTCCCTTTTGATTTTCTCTTTTGTGAACTTTTCTTTTTCCTTCATTAAAGCAAAAATCATCTTGCTCTGATTCTGATGTTTCACTTGAAGTGCTACTGCATGACCGATGTAATTCTGACATAGACGAAGAAGTACTTGAAGTCATGTTTTTTGGAACGAATTGATCATATTTTCTCTTTCGAACTTCATTGCGTCGTATAGATTTTGTTGTCAACCTATCCACACAGCCAATATACATTCTACACTCATTTTTGGGTATTTTTGTCACACATTTACATATGTTTCTGGACGTGCACTTACAGGTTGCGATGTCAAATAATTGTTTTTGAGATTTCTTTAAGAAATTTTGTTTTTTTACTTCACTGCGCAGTTTCTTCATATTTTTGTATTTGTTGTAATAGGAAATCAATCTTGCTAATATTTGTTGATGACTTATTATAGGAATCGATGCCTTTTTCCATATTTGTTCAATATCAGTAGCAATTATTTCACATATGCACTTAATTGAAGGATCTTTTAGGTTGTTCAATTCAAGCATATCATTTTTTAGCCACAGGTAATATTTAGTAATATCACAATGCGTAGGCAACACATTAGCACTTAATTTTCCAAATACAGAGCAACACAAGTCTTTCCTAGTTTTAAGCATTTAAATCATTCCTCAGCAATCACGTTTTAACTTTTGGTAACGAAAATTTTACGTTTGATTAAGTTTTATAAACTTTTTTAACACTTCTAAATACTATGAAGAAACTGAAAGAAACTGTTTAAAATGATAGTTTATTTTATGCATGGGAATCCCCTAACTTTGTTTTTGAGCAATAAACTTAAATGTTGCCAATAGTTTTATTAAATGGTAGATAAAAAAGATTTTTAAATTGTACTTTTCTGCCTTTATGTAAATTAGGTTATTTTTCAAACTTCACCCTTCATGCGCCACCTCGAAATAAAGTCGCAGAGGCTTGTTATTTTGCATAAATAGTGCTTTCTAATAGGGTCATCAATTAACAATACAGGAGTTTTCAAAATAAAAAAAAAAATTTTTTTGTTAATTTTCACTCCACCCTATTGATTAAATAAAAACGAAAAAACAAATCACTAAATTTCGATTTTATAGGTAAAATACCATAACAATTGTTTCGGCACACAGTGTCTTCCTCAGATGGAGTTGTATTACAAACTAAGCCTAAAGGGTGTAAACAGATTTAAACCTAAACGAATTACATATTAAGAAATACTTAGAAGACTAGTTCAATAATTGGCACTTTATGTTCAAGATGTAAACCTTATTACTAAATCTGAGATTATATGAAAAAGCATATTTTTTATTTATGATATGTTTACCAAACTTCTTGCAGATCTATATGGATCACATAAAGAGAAAGCATTTGCGACTACTTTTGTTTTGCATATCTTGCATAAACGAGGGCGACCTGAAATATTTCCGGAACCGGCAAGAGATAGCGCACGAAGGCTGAAGTGGATTCATTGGTCGGCAAAGGCAAGCTTTTTTATGGCAACTGTCAAAATTTCAGACGTCTACTGTCAATAGTTGTCGTTTAAGAGTGTGTTTTGTGTAGTAAGTCAGGCGGTTTCGAAAAATGGATAAAATCGAATTTCGTGCAGTGATAAAACACTTCTGGATAGCTGGGAAAACGGCCACGGAAATTCGAAATAAAGCGGAAAGAGATAGCAGAGACAACAGGCGTCTCAGAAGAACGCGTTTGACATATCCTACACGAAATTTTGGGTATGAAAAAGCTTTCGGCGCGATGGGTACCGCGTTTGCTCACACCGGAGCAAAAACGAAATCGGGTTTCGGAAGAGTGTCTGGCCAGGATCCAACGCAATCCAAGGGATTTCTTCATGCGTTTCGAAACCGTGGATGAGACTTGGATCCACCACTACATACCAGAGACCAAGGAACAGTCGAAGCAGTGGACTTTTCCGGGCGAATCAGCTCCGAAGGAAGCAAAGACCGTTCCATCAGCCGGAAAGGTAATGGCGACCATTTTTTGGGTTCCTAAGATGTGATCCTCATCGACTATCTGCAGAAGGGAAGTACGATCAAGGGGCAATACTACAGCGATTTATTGACCCGATTCGATGCAGTATTGAAGGAGAAACGGCCTCGTTTTCAGCGTTTTCCACCATGACAATGCATCGGCTCATTCATTCCGTATCGTCGTGTCCAAATTGAATGAGTTGCGCTACGAATTAGTCTCCATATTCATCGGACCTAGACCCCAGCGACACTTTTCTATTCCCAAACCTGAAAAAAATCGCTGGGAGGAAAGAGATTTGCCTCAAATGAGGAGGTCATCGCCGCTACAGATGGCTATTTTGCAGACCTCGAAACATCCTACTTTTCCGAAGGCTTGAAGAGACTGGAGCACCGTTTGAAAAATCTTCGAGGAGACTACATAAAAATAAAAAACCACACCAATACCGTGTTTTTCTTGTCGATTCCGGTGCCCTCGTAAATACTACTTCAAGCGTATTTCATTTAAAATTGCATAATTGTTCATATTTTATAATCTCTCCCTTAAAAAATATATAAAACGATTTATTCATAATATATCGAAATTGCACTAACAGCATCAACATTTCCGTACTGCCGGAATTCCCAGATTTGTGTTTATTAAGTCGCAGAAGTTCCAGTGAATCCACAAGCAATGAGGTTGACTTATAAGTCAGTCATATCGCCGGTTGTGTTTAGTTAGTTCTCGAAAGTATATGTACACGTAATTTTTGATATGTCGAAATTATATTAACATCTGACGATCTGGATAAAAGATTATCCTGAAGTTTGCGTAGATAATGACAGAGTGTTTTGTAAGTATTGCAGTAAAATTGTACGTTTATATTTATTTACGTTTAATTTCACATTTTAATACCTGCAATTAATTATTGTAGATTCGATGCGACAAAAAATTTCAATTAACGCAGCATGTAGGAACTGATTTGCATAAAAGAAATATCACAAGATTTAAAAATGCACCATAAGCTACTTTGAATCAATCGTTTACTTCAACTACTAAAAATATAGAACAGAATAATTTCCATTATGACTTGTGTAACGTCTTCTTATGTGTAAACATTCCACTTTAAAAGTTGGATAATTCAATGTTCTAAAAATTTTTTAGAGAAGTATACGAAAGTGTCAGTTCCTGCTCAGCTGCAAGAAAAAAGTATATTAATCTATTGTTTGAGAAAACTATGATGAAAATTAAGGAAACAATAGGTGAAAATTATATTTATTTCGTAGTTAATGATACAACAGACAGTTAGGGATACTATATTTTCAACTTATCGATTGGCATTTTAAATGAAAATTGCGGCGGCCAATCCTTTTTAATTGGTACAGAAGAATTAGAGAAAACATATAATAACTATAACAAAATTTACAAACGATAGTTTAACGAGGTTTTATTTACCGAATGCCGCTCAAAGTGTCAAGGTATTGCTGATGTTATCGGATGCTACAACGTATATGGTGAAGTCAGCACAGAATTTGAAGATTTTACCCGAATCTGATGCACGTAAGATGTTGGCCCATATTGTTAACAGAGTAGCAGAAGAAATACGTTACACACTTCCAGATATTATTTCATTGATATAAACATTACTTTGAAGAAAACTGCATTAGTCATAGATAGCTCCAGAATCAGTTACGTATACCACTTCACCGAGTAAAAACTACGCAAAACTATGTGGATTGAGTGGATGTGGATTACACAGGCCTGCATAAAATTTGTGATGACGTGATTTTTGTTTGTTAAGCTCAGTTTTTATATAGCAATAACTAATTAAAATACAGTTGGTCTCTACCACCCACAGATTTTTTTTGCACAAAAGAAAAGAAAAAAATTTAAAAAAATCTTATAATAGGCGTTTTAATACATTTTAAAATGAATGTACTACTTTAAATTCTAGGTATTAATCCAAAAATGATTTTCTGTTGTGGTTTTAAAGAAATTTGTTAAATAGGCTCTCATTACCTGATGTAAATCTTTTATTACATATATTAATTTTGGACAAGATTTCCGGGAATTTTTACCTGCTAAATCCTATTTATTATGCTTTCACTTTATTAGTACTGCGAAGAAGGATTTCAAGTTTATCACTCCAAACAAAATGTATATTTTAATGTCATTTACTTCATTATAGCTCTGAGTGTCGATCAGTAAACAAGTAATATTAATTTGTCTTTAGTGTTGTGCGTGGTATTTGATAAATAAATAAAATGCTTAAAAATATGTCTAGCCGGTGTTGCAAAAACAAACCAGATGATTTCTGTTATATTTGTGGATATTTCGTCTTGAAAAAGTTTAAGAGACCAATTGGTGAATTTGTGAAAATTGCATATTATGCTTATTTCAAAATCAAATTAGGAGATCAAGATAAAGATTGGGCACCGCACGTTGTTTGTAAGGTATGTGAAGAAGGTTTAAGACATTGGACCAAAGGGAATAGAAAAAGCCTTCCTTTTGGAATACCGATGGTTTGGAGAGAACCGCAAAATCATCATGAAGATTGCTACTTTTGTCTTTGTGATATTAAGGGGCATAATAGAAAAACTTTGAAACATATTTTGTACCCAAACAATATTAAATCAGCTATCAGACCAGTTCCTCACAGTGATCATGTACCTATACCTATACCAAAGTACTACAGAAGATATTGAAACCTCTTCAACTTCCGGCTCCGTACAGATCGATAGTGATTTTGAACCATCAACCTCAGGTCAAAACCAACCTCAGCTATTTTCACAAGCCGAACTGAATGATTTAGTAAGAGATTTCAAAAGATCTTTCTGAAGTACTGGGGTCTAGGTTAAAACAAAAAAAAATTTGCTTGCCCCAGAAACTACCTTCAGATCTTCCTTTAGCTGAATATGACAGAAAAACAACCAAACGAAGCTTTTCTGAAAAACGAAACCGTTTTTTTAAGAAGCATAAAGAATAAATAACTATTTCTAATAGTTCTATGTGTATATTTTTGTATTTTTTTAAATATAATATAAAACTAGCTTATAAACGAAATAAATCGTGTTTTTTCTATATATTTTTTATTTTACTGGTTTGAAAAATAACCTAACGTGATACAAAAAAAATAAAAGCAGATTTGAAATCAGCGCTACCCAATTACTAGAAAACAGTTAAAATTTTTAAATCAACATTCAAAGAGTTGAAAATCGCAGGCCTGTGTTATTGGAGTGTTCAAATATATAAGCTCTTGACTTGCACTAAAGGGTCAAACTATCAAAGATTCGCCAGTGAACTTCGAAAAATGCTACTAATGCACGAATATTATTTCGTGGGTGAATTCCTGTGTTGATTTATGTGTATTTAATCTGTGTTTAACTTTTATGTACTGTTCGTGAACAACTTTTGCGTCATATACCTACGTTTTTGCATCTACGGACTTTCTTCTTTATTATTATATTGTTATATACATCATGCAACGTTACATCAGCTCGTGACCTAAGCGATTGCGTCTTCGGCTGTGCACGCCATGGGATTCCCGGTTTCTCTAAATAGTTAACAATCCAGAACCATCTGATGATTATATAAAAACTCAAGAGAATGATTTATTCGACCAGTGATCGCCGTGAACTAAACATCGTGTACATAAATGTAAATATAAATACTGTTATTTACTGTTAGTTACTGTTAAGTTTACTTATTCTTTTTGATTAATATAGTTATTTTTAATTGCCGTGCGTATTATTAATCGAACCTGAACTCAATTTATTACAGTATTTATTAATTTACTTCGACTTTTAATTTCATTCAATAAATAATATTTCTGTTTTTATAAATTGAGTAAACAAAACATATTACCTTACATTGTACACAGTTTAGAAGAAGCATTGCTCATAGGATATTTATCTTCTGGAATTTACCATTAGCTTTCTCAAAATATTATTTATATCCCACGAAACACTTGTATGCGATATATGCATATGTATAATAACTAAAAACAGATTTAGTACGTAAAACTTTGCATTTGTAGATCGAGAACATGAAGAAAGATATTGTTTCCAACTCACCGAAAGATTTATTTTCGTACCTGTAGAAATGAATTTGGTCTGAAAAATAGCAGAAGCGAAATTGTTGAACGCGGGGGCGATATTAATTTCTTCCGTATTTTACTGACATTTATGTTGTGTTATAAAATCTTCCTAACTCCGTTGTATAAAAAAGTTTGTAAGTAAATATCAGAAACATGAATTTAGCTTTTCTACTAACGAGCGATCAAGATAATTTGTAATTTATTCATGAATTTGAGTTGCATCGTTATATAGTCAACTGACATTTTACTTGACTTTTGTAATGTAAATGCAGTTCAAGTAACAGCATACAATTTCGGATTCATGAATGACTCGGTTACAAATTATCTTGATCGTTATTAAAATTCACGTTTGGGAAACTTTTATATACACGGTGCTACCCAGAAATTCCATGAATGTGAAAAAAAGAATAGAATAAATTGTTCTTACAACTTATTCACTAACATCCTCTTCAAAGTTCTTTCCTTCCGCATGTTTACACCAATTCCAGCGACTTGTCGATGACTGGAAGCAGTACTGGAAATCTTCGCGTTGTTTGTTTAATTGGCCAAACTAAACAATATCTATACAAAAGAATACAAGCCCACAAATACTCTAAAACAGACAAAACTGCTTTATTTGCACACAAACTACAACGCGATCATTTCGACCATTTCGCTTTTGAAAACACACTGACAATCGATAAAGAACAACACAATCAAAAGGGAAATTAAAGAAACGATTAATATTAAACAGGAAAAAAATTCAATTAACAAAAAATCTAATCAGTATATATTATAACCTAATAATGTAACGATCTGCAATTTACCATGATAATATATGTTTGTGTTATATTAATATATATATATATATATATATCATATGTTTTCTAAATATCTGTACATTTGCTTATCATGCTGGCAGTTCCGTCTTTAGATCCCTGACTGGCTGTCCGAGTAGGCTTTCGTGGTTTTCCTTCTCGTTTAAGGCAAATACCGACAGCTTAACATCTTAAGCCGCTCCACTGGTGCAGACATAATAATAACTCATGGTTTACCTTTCCGTCGTTTTTGTTGTCTGTTTAGAAAATGCCAAGGCATGATTTATTATTATTGAACTTGAATGCATCTTTGAATAATTTTATCCATGACAACTACAGATATATAGTATGACATTAATATACTGTCATTTATATTTTAAATTTCTTTGAAAAAGGCATCATATGCCGAAACATGCAAGATTGTTTTAAATATATACATATTGAAGTAAAACCAGACCTTAAATCGCCAACTAATTGAATCTGCTATATATATATATATATATATGCTATATGCTATATATATATATATGCTATATACAGTGTGTTTCACTTTTCATGGGGACACCTAAATAACTTTTTTATTTTAAAAGCAATTAATATAAAATTTTTATCAGTTGTGTAGGCCATGACAATGCACTTTTTGTGCGAATAGAGTTTTTATAAAGTCAATATCTAGCAAACTATAATTAAAATAAAAAGTACTGTTTCAAGTAAAGTCATACTAGCGTCATACTAGAGCAAAAAAGTATTAGGAAAAGTTTTTACAAATTACTCAAGAGCCCCTAATACCAAATTTCGCGGAAAAAATTTTCATTTTTAAATTCTTTTACATTTTTATGCTATCAGTAGATAATAGTTTGTTATTGCAATAATAAGAGTGCCATGAAGCAAGAAAATAATTTGTCTGTTCGAACGTCAAGTCACTAAACAGTTTACTTCAGTTGTAACTATTGAACTTTGCTGAGCAATGGCCGATAGACATTTAAGTATTGCTCAAATAGAAATTATTCGAATTGTTGGTGATAATTAGAGACCGGACACATCGGGCTGAAATGGACTTCATTACGACGGACGATATAAATAGTCTACAACATCTGTAAGTACATCACGCAGTTGTTTAATAGCACTATTAATTCGGTTAACTGGACATCTATTTTTTGTGTGCGGTTAACCGAATGAATAGTGCTATTCAATAACTGCGTGATGTACTTACAGATGTTGTAGATTATTTATATCGTCCGTTGTAATGACGTCATTGCAGCCCGATGTGTCCGGTCTCTAGTGATAATGTACGTTCTACCAGCCATATCTCTTAAACTCGTGTGAGGATTATTACGATACGCTGCAACTATTACTGCATCGAAATGGTGTCCTCGATTGTTCTATTCTCGTTGACGTGGTTTAGCAACATTTCCAATAGTGTTGAAAATGTTCATGGCACTCTTATTATTGCAATAACAAACTATTATCTACAGATAGCAAAAAATGTAGAAGAAATTAAAAATGAAAAATTTTTAGCGAAATTTAGGATTAGGGGTTCTTGAGTCATTTGTAAAAATTTTTCCTAGTACTTTTTTGCTTTATCTTAATCGCTAGTATGACATTACTAGAAACACTACTATTTATTTTAATTATAGTTGGCTAGATATTTACTTTACAAAAACTCTATTCATACAAAAAGGTGCATTGTCGTGGCCTACACAACTGATAAAATTTTATAATTATTGCTTTCAAAATAAAAAAGTTATTTAGGTGTCCCCATGAAAAGTGAAATACACTGTATATATATATATATATATATATATATATATATATATAATTATTTCTTGAGCTTTGTATGTTATAGTAGATTCAATTAGTCCGCGATTTAAGGTCTGTTTTACTTTAATATGTATATATTTAAAATATTCTTACATGTTTCGGCAAATAATGCCTTTTCCAAAGAATTTTAAATTATAAAAATTTAAATTTATAAAAAACTTCAATCTGTCATCAAAAAATTCTCGTAAGTAATTCGTGTTAGCTTGCGCAAAATATGGACGTGCCGAATCCTGTTGAAGATAACCAGTGCATAGTTCATCATCATCAAGTTGATTAATGAAAAGTTCCAACATAATATTACGATATCTTTGAGCATTTATAGTTTGGTCGAAAAAAATAGATCCAATTATTCTCCTACGTCTAATTGTTAACCATTATTATTATCTGTTGCCCATATTCGCATGTTTTGTGCGCTAATGTAACCATTCAAATGGAACCAAGCCTCATCAGAAAAAAAAGTTTTATCAAGCACATCATTATCACTTATATTCTGATTGAACCACTAACAATATAATATTCTTTTATTATAATCCAGAGGTAGGAGTTCCTGATACATTTGTACCTTGTATGGATGCATATTTATATCATTCTTTAAAATGTTGTGCACTGTCGAAATACTTAAATTTAATTGTTGGGAAAGCCTTCTAATAAAGAAGGTAAGTCGCTCTCAAATTGCATTTTTTACTCTATTTATATTAGTCTCAGAGCGAATGCGTGGTCTTCCACCTTTCCGTTTTCTGTCAGCAAATCCAGTTTCCTGAAATTCAAAACTGTTCTTTTCACCTGCCTTGCAAATTGACTACTTTAAATGCAGCGTTCGGAAATTACAATCTATGTAGATTGTTAAATGCATATTACGGAAGAATATTGTACTAATCTTCCACTTCGAAAATAACTTTCCGACATAAATGCTTTTTGTTGAAGCGTAAACATTATGTATGCTTTAAAAAAGTTGTATATTTTGATTATTGACGTTAACTAACCAAAATTTATGTGACGTTTGCTGAATTTAATTGATTAGAATTTGGTAAAGACTTATGCTTTATAATCCAAAGCAACTGAATGCCCGTCAATTTCTTCAGTTCAGAAACTAAAATTCAGACGACATAGTTTCTAAAGAAGAATTATTTGAAACTTTGCCTTAATTTTAGATTTTAAATTGAATTTTCGTCTTGCCTTTTTATTGAATCTACCGTGAGTCTTTTTATGCCTATACATAGCCTATGTTCAGTTTCAAAAGAAACGCCTCAATGCATGGGAATGTTTATGCAATCAACATCGCTCGATTGTGTATTTCGACAAATGTCGAATGTGCATAAAAGAAATTGCATTTTAAATATTTTAGTATTTAACATTTGTATTCACCTAATTTAAAAAATGTATATAAAGATGAAAAAATAGATATTTTAAACTGGTATAAAGCTGGAAACTGTTTAAGGAAGTGCGGGATCTATTTTCTATAAAATATCTTGACAGGCCCATGCCATCTATCGGAACAATTCAGGCGATTGCTGGGAAATTTGATTCTCGTAGCTGCATAATAAATACGCACAGAAAGAAAATTAAAACCCCCCACATGCTTTCAGAAGACCTAAAATTAAATGTGTTATGTTACATTGAAGAATTCCCCATAACACCATTAAGTAAAATAGCACAACAATTTAATATTTCGAAGACGTCTGTATTTAAAATTCTCAAACAGTACAAATACAAATCTTACAAGTTTTCTAATTACCAACAATTATTTGATGAAGATAGAAGACGTATACAAAAAGGTTTTAAGTATAACAATACGTTATATGCACGTATTGATATACTTAAAACCTTTTTGTATATTTACCGCCATCTGGCTCGTGTTAATGGACTACACGTGTTTTTTCGCATTTGTACTAGCATAGCTAGTCAAGCGAAAGGTCGCCTTTTTCGGCATAGTCTCTTTCGTCCGTCAGATGTCACTTATTAAATTAGTGCCACCTTATAGGACGAAATTTGCTATATCTTGTAGACGATTTCAGTGAAATGTATATACAGATACAAATCTGTTCTTAAAATATTTGTATCAGTTGTATACATTGCTTCACTAGCCTGACTGACGACGCCTATAGATGGCAGAAACACGTGTCTTAAGCAGAAGTAAATGCTGAAAATACGAGGTGTATTGTCCATGTGTACAGTTACAGATATGTATTTTACATGTCTGTTTCATTTGTAATAGAAGACGTGTTGATTTTTGCGAAACACTAACTTATTAAGTGAGTCATAATATGTTGAAGAAAATACTTCACTGATGAAGCGTCTTTTACATTAAATGCTTTTGTTAATTCTCAAAATTATCGGTATGTTATAAAAGCTCCTTATTTCACTAAATCCTTAACTTAATTTTACCATTTTAATTACATTTTAGGGTACTGGTCACGGACCAATGATCATATCAAAAATTTAACACACACACACACACATAATATAAGGCTAGAGTTAATGTATGGGCAAGTAACGTGTGTTCATTTGAAAAGTCAATCTAGGTTACTTTGAAATTTTGATAGAATAAGACGCAAATATATTAATAACGTGTGTTCATTTGAAAAGTCAATCTAGGTTACTTTGAAATTTTGATAGCATAAGACGCAAGTATATTAGTATGTGTTTGTTGTTCCGTAAACGTAAATCCAAAAGACATTTGATAATGTCAATTACAAAAAATATTGCAGAATATCATCCGAAATTTTGAACGGTGGATTTTAAAGTGCATTGATCTTGAAGAACAACATTTTCAACATTTGTTATAGCTTTCAATAAATACCTATCATTTGTTATTTATTTGTATGTACGAAACTCAAAATATACGACTTCGTAGGTTAAGTAGTAAATTTTAATTTACGACATACTTCAAAATGATCTCAGTAAATCACATGCTACTAGATTGACTTTTCAAATGAACACTTGTTACGTGTTTGTTGCTCCGTAAACGTAAATCCAAGTGACATATGATAATGTCAATCACAAATATCAGTTAATGCATAAAATAATCGTGCGTCGATTCTGGTTTAAATAAATTGCTTCTCAGTTTTAAAATGGCTTTCACTTTAGAACATAAAATTTTTTTAGTCCAGGCTTATTCTCGAAGTGGTAATAAAATTGATGGTTTATGGGTTTATTCAGTTCAAGATTACATGGTAGAATTTCAAGTTGAGTTTCCACATTTTGTAATAGATTATATACAATTTAAGAATACTTTGGATAGAACTTTAAAACTTTTTTCTGAAACTGGTAGTCTCTTAGGAAAATCAGGCAGCGGAGCAATTAAGAAACGTACACCTCAAGTTGTCAATCGTGTTGAAGAAATAATGGAAAATGAACCACAAACATATGTTCGACATTTGAGTCAACAAATAAACCTTTCTGTTGGTACAACTCATAAGTTATTAAAAAAAGATATGCAACTTTATCCATACCGTGTCACAGCAGTACAAGAATTTTTAGAAATTGATTACCCACGTAGACTACAGTTTTGTAATTGGTTTGGAAATATGAACAATAATGGAGAACTTTCGCAAAGAGTTATCTTTACTGATGAAGCATGGTTTTATAAAACGGGATACCTAAATTCACAAAATACAAGAATTTGGAGTAGTGAAAATCCACATGTAATTAATTAAGAACGCTACATTCAGAGAAAATTGGTGTTTGGGCAGCGATAAGCCAAAGGCGAATCATTGGACCGATATTTTTTGAGGGAACGTTAACTGCTCAAAGGTACCGTACGGAAATTTTACAACCATTTGTCAATCAGTTGCATGATGACGAACTTCAAAATGCATATGTCCAACAAGACGGAGCACCTTGTCACTGTACTGCAGAATCTTTGGATTATTTAAGAGAATTTTTTGATGAGCGTATAATTAGTCGAAATACTGAAATTGCCTGGCCTACACGTTCACGCGATTTAACACCTTGCGACCTCTTTTTGTGGCCTTATCTAAAAAAATAACATATTTCGAACACCTATATTGAATTTGAATGATATGCTACAGAGAATCGAACAGAAATGCATGGAAATTAATAACAATCCAGTAATGTTGCAGAATATCATCAGAAATTTTGAACGGAGGATTTTAAAGTGCATTGATCTTGAAGGACAACATTTTCAACATTTGTTATAACGAGCCATCGAAAAAATTCATAATTGGAGTAGACTGTGAAATTGGATTGATACTTTAACCACTTCCACATAATGACATTTATTATTTGACATTGAAACTATAAGTTTGTGTCAAATTTTTCAAAACTCTTATTAAGAAAATTGTTTGTGTTTAGATGTAAATGGACAACATTATCAACAGCTTCTGTAGCTATATGTAAATTTTGATTATGATTTCGATATTAAATAAATTATTTGTTTTCTTTTTTGTTGTAGTATCATTTCAATGCCATAACTTTTTTTTACAATGAAACCAAATGAAACTGTCAAGCATCAAGTAATGTGTCATTATGTGGAAGTGGTTAAAGTACCAACCCAATTTCACAGTCTACTCCAATTATGAATTTTTTCGATGGCTCGTTAGTTTTCAATAAATACCTATTATTTGTTATTTATTTGTAACGGGTGTTCAGAAACATTCGAAGTCAAGTGGGCTCTGAACAAAAAATCATATATCTTTACTTAAGTATCTGATTTGTAATAATTATTAAATGTCAACTGTTTTCTGTCAAAAATCAATCTATCTCAGACATGACTTCATATTTTCAAGGACTACTTTGACTTCGAATGTTTCTGAACAACCGTTATGTATGAAACTGTCAAAATATACGACTTCGTAGGTTAAGTAGTAAATTTTAATTTACGACATACTTCAAAATGTTCTCAGTAAATCACATGCTACTAGATTGACTTTTAAATGAGCACTTGTTATAATCAGCACTGAACTTGTGGGACCATACACTAAGTTTAATTCTAATAAATTCTTGGAATTACGTATTATTCCTCGAATTGAAAATTTAGCCATTGAAATCCCTGGTTTCAAATGGATGGAGGCCCAATTCATTAAACTGTAGCAATTACAAATTTTCTAAATTAAAGTTTTCCTGGTCGATGGATAGGGAGGTTTAGTCCGATAGCTTGGGCGGCCCGTTCGCCAGATTTATCGCTAAAATGACTTTTTTCTTTGGGAATGCCTTAAATCTAAAATTTATAATGTAATTTTCACTAACATTGTAAATTTAAAAGCATGCATAAGTACAGCCTACGACAAATTACAAACCAAACCGGATTTTTTAACACACTTGTTGCAGGAATTTCATAACCGACTCGCATATTGTATGGAATGTATAGGTGGACATTTCGAACATTTATTGAAAAGTTAAAGAATTTTCATAAAATTCATTTTAATATTGATGTATAAGTTAAATGTTAAATAAATTATTTTCACACTTTATTGACACTGACAACTAAAATGCCTTATTACGACAAGTGATGACACCCGCAATGTTGGTTGCATAACGTTCCCATTCATTGAAGCATTTATTTTAAAACTGAACATAGGTGTATTCATGTGTTATGTTCAGTTATTAAAAAAGACTCACGGTATATTGACGTATTTACCTCGAAAAGTAAGGTTAATTTTAATTGAATATTATTGTTGCAGAACTTAGTCCTGAACGAATAGTAAGTGTGGCTGAGTATCCAGATTTTCAAGAATCGGACAATAGTTCAGAATGTCCAAACGAACTCTACAATTTAACGAAACTGGCGGAAGTAAGTTTAGCAGCGGCGGCTGGAAAAATATCAGATTACAGACATTTATCTACGACTTCGGCAAAACCAAATGAGAGTGACGAACCCACCTTCACTTATACTCATAAACTATTTGACAAGTCTTCGAGAGCATCCAGACCGCATCTAATAAAGGTAATATACAGATATGCTACATTCGATATGTTCAGGCATTTTTATTGCAGAACTTAATTAAAATATTTTTTCTTGTTTTATGAATTTAATTTGGATAATTTTCAGAATGATTCAGAAAATCATGCCAGATCAACGACACCAACCAACAACTACACTTCGCCCAAGTCACCAAGTCTGCCAAATCCAATATGTAACGAAGACCAATCTCAATCGCCGGAACCTCACGAACACGAATGCGCCGACTGCGGGAAGAGGTACAGCACATCCAGTAATTTGGCACGTCATAGGCAGACGCATCGGAGTCCCGCAGATAAAAAGGCGCGACGTTGCCCGCACTGTGACAAATTATACGTCAGCATGCCCGCTTACTCAATGCATGTGAGAACCCACAATCAGGGCTGTAAATGTCAGTATTGCGGAAAATGTTTTTCGCGGCCGTGGCTACTTCAAGGGCATATACGAACTCATACAGGTTTGTGTTTTTAATAAATGTAAAATCCTTAACAAACACCTTCTTTCATAACAGAAAGGCATACAAAATAGTTAAACTTTACGTTAAACCAATCGAAATTAGAAATCTTTTAATTAAGTGAAAAATACACAAAATAATTCCGTTGTCTTTCGCAATACAATCTCCTGGACAATCCTGTTACCATTTTAACAATCGCCATTTATACAAAAAGGTTTTGAGTATATCTATACGTTTATGCACGTATAACGCTTTTGTTACAATTGAAACAGACATGTAATATACATATCTGTAACTGTACACATGGACAATACACCTCGTATTTTCAGCATTTACTTCTGCTTAAGACACGTGTTTCTGCCATCTAGGCGTCGTCAGTCAAGCTAGTGAAGCAATGTAATACAAATGATACAAATCTTTATGAATATATCTGTATCTGTATATACATTACACTGAAATCGCCTACAAGATAAAGCAAATTTCATGCTATAAGGTGGCATTTATTTAATAAGTGACATCTGACGGACTTCGTTCTTCGTACCAGCATAGCTGGTCGAACGAAAGGTCGCCTTTTTCGGCAAAGTCTCTTTCGTCCGTCAGATGTCACTTATTAAATAAGTGCCACCTTATAGGATGAAATTTGCTTTATCTTGTAGACGATTTCAGCTTAATGTTATATATATATATATATATATATATATATATATATATATATAACATTTGTATTACATTGCTT
Organism: Melolontha melolontha; assembly: GCA_935421215.2. NCBI lineage: Eukaryota > Metazoa > Arthropoda > Insecta > Coleoptera > Scarabaeidae > Melolontha > Melolontha melolontha. The sequence continues at coordinate 232,750,217 of OW285235.1, forward strand.
CACTAGCTTAACTGATGACGCCTAATAGTAATGGCAGAAACACGTGTCTTAAGCAGAAGTAAATGCTGAAAATACGAGGTGTATTGTCCATGTGAACAGTTACAGATATGTATATTACATGTCTGTTTCAATTGTAATCGCCATTTTGCTGTTCATAAAGTCCACTTATGTTTTATTTACTTATTTAGACATTACAGGATACCTAATCCTAAAACATGCCTATAATAAATAGCCATATATAACATAAAATTAAGAATTTGCTGCATTTACTTAACGATTTTCAAGAATTTCGAAATCGGAAAACAAGAAGTGCCATAGAAAGAAAACTTTACGTGATAGGGACAAATGGGTTTCATATTTGGCATTAGTGTACCAATATTAACTAAAAAGTGTCAATAATTGTTGGCCAGTATAATAAGTAATGCTTTAACTAGGCAAGTGTTTATGCTTTAATATTCTGGTCCATTTTCGCTTAGTCGTGAGTAATGACATAACTGTGTGTAGACACTTGGCTGGTGGCGTCTGGAATCTGATGAAGTCTATAAAAATTTTAAATCTATTAAAAACGGCTTTGAAATTGTTAAAATCTGTTCTAAAGTTATCACCATATTCCTAGCACCTCCACCCAAACGTCTAGATCAACAGGTCAAACTGCATTGTCATTGATGATTAACCCGAAATAATAATAATAATTGAGTGCCTTAATAGATATTTTGTAAGCTTACTTTACCAGAAAAATCGCTAATTCTCAACTTTTTTTCGTTTGCTTTTAGGTGAAAAACCATTCAAGTGCACGATTTGCAGTAAGGCCTTCGCAGACAAGTCCAACCTCCGCGCCCATATTCAAACTCACTCCAACACCAAACCTCACGTCTGCTTGAGATGCGGAAAAGCTTTCGCTCTAAAATCATACCTTTACAAGCACGAAGAATCTTCTTGTATGAGGATAAACGGGCGCCATTCATCGCGAGAAGCGACACCGGACAAAGGAATGGCGTCACCAACACCGGTAATAGTCTCCCATTCCACCGAATCCGTAATCAAGACCCCGGAAAATTCATTCATAACACCAAACAGACCGGTTAGATCGCCACTGTTCTACAGATCAACGGTGATATCGCCCAATCCAGAACGGTTACTGTATTCTACCATACAACATCCCTCGGTTATACTGAACGCGGCACGGCTCAGCGGCATGAGCCAAATCCTTCAGGATCAACCAATGGATTTTTCCCCGTCCAGCGGAAGAGACCAATACGACAGACAGGGTTACTCTCAAAATATGGAAAGATCTCCCGCTTACTCGATCGCCTTAGCAATAGCAGTTTAAAATCCAAGTTTCTTCGATTTTATTATTCCTCGTCAGGGACCATATAGAGAAAACGTCCGTTTATTAAAAATAAGGTGTACGTAGTTAGATTTTTTTTGTTTAGTTTTGTTTATTTATTTATTTTTAATAGTTAACATGCTCTTACGTTGTGCCTTCCATATATTAATGCATACGAGATAATAATATAAATAATAAAAAACGTTAAAAGTGAATTCAAATGTGCCATATTTACTTGTGTCTAGGAGTATGTATGTATATGTATTTTACAGAGCTATTTCGTTTTGGTGCTAATTTAATTATGATTTTGTCCTAAAAGGCAGCTATAATTAATAGCAATATGTATATTGTACTTAATTTGCAAATAAGATATATATTTAAATAATAATTTAATAAAAGTGTAAATAATATAATTATTATACACAGAGGAAATTATATATTTATTGACGTATAGCTAGTAAACAACGGGTGTTCAGGAACTACTTACGTCGCGGGCAGCCATAGATTGCAAAACAAATTTCTATACTTAAATCTATTCAATGTGGGTAACCTTGAATAAAACGTTATTCAAAATCATACGTAAAATGAATATTATTACGGCACAACTAGTTAATTAAATTAATGTTAGGTACAGTTCATTTTGCTGATCTTGAGATCCATCTATTTTTATTTGTGTGAACCAAATAATTACTTTTGATTCAAAATAAGTTTTGCATAAACAAATTAATAAAATATAAGAAACTATACCGTATGTGTTAAATATCATTAGGCATAGAGAATCAACGTATGAGTACATACAATGTATACGTACATGAGAAAGCCAGTCCAATGCCAGCGAAGACCGCGACGACTGACGATTGTCTCCGATACCTATTGACTGAAAATTTTGCATTCAGTCTAGCTGCGACCGTTACAGTTTGAAAGCGTACAATAAAATTAATGTATAATGGCTCTTTATACACCCACTGAAAAGCTTCAGTTAGTAAAATGGTTTTATGCTGGCAAGTCTGCAATGGAGTGCATGAATTTGTTTGCGCTGACTTTTGCAGACCGTTCTGTACCTTGCAGACAAACAATTTATAATATTATAAATTTGAAACTCTGTCTCAAGAACTGTACGAAATGCAAGCCAAGAGAGGTATCACCACAAAAAATTGAGGAAAGCGAACGGCGGGATGTATTCATTTGTAGTATTGTGGAAATTGATAACACGAGATCTACTAGAAGTGCTGCCGAGGAATTGGGTACAAGTAACACAACTATTCCACGTATTTGGAAACGTAATGGTTTAAAATGTTTCAAATATTAGAAAACTCAAGAAATATTTCCCGAGGACAATTTCCGGAGAATGGAGTTTTGTCAAGACGTTATGGAAAAGATACATCGAGATGAAAATTTCGTTAAAAATATTCTCTTCACCGATGAATCAACTTTTCCATTACACGGAAAGCACAATCCCTCTGTTCTTCGATATTGGGCTTCGGCAAATCAACACCGGCATTTTGCAAATCGCACTCAGTATCCTCAAAAACTAAACGTTTGGGCAGGTATTTTAGGTGACCATTCTATAGGCCCCTATTTCATTGATAGTATATTAAATGCCGACAAGTATCTCGAATTACTGAAAAATCAAATACTTCCCGCCATTCAAAACATTGGAATAAATCAGGAAATCGTTTAGTTTCAACATTATGGCTGTCCAGCACCTAATGCAGTGAGGGTAAAGGAATTTCTAGGAAATACTTTTCCTGACCGTCTTATTACTGGAACAGGAAACATTAAATGGCCCCCATGATCTCCTGATCTATCTCCAAATGATTTCTTTTTGTGGGGATATCTAAAAAATATTGTTTATACTCATGAAGCTGGTAGAGCAGAAAATCTAGTTGCCTTGACAGAAAAAATAACTGAGGCTGCGAATTCATTAACTGCCGACATGTTAGCAAATGTAAGAGCTAATTTCTACGACCACCTAGGACAATGTCTTGCTGTGCAAGGAGGAATTTTTGTACTCTAGTATAATTTATTATAATTTTTAGAATCCTTTTTTATTTATTTTATTAGGATTATTCTTTAATTTTATTACGCTTTTGTTTATGCGACGCACCGCAGCTTAAAAATTTCCTACATCTACTGAAAGAAATAAGAAAAGCAAATCCCTTGCAATTCGTAAATGTTATTTTAGAACGCATTACAAGTACCTATGTCGATGGTTCTAAATGATTACTGCCAAATAGTATTTGCGAAACAATCGGAGACAATTGTTGCCAGCCGTCGCGGTCTTCGCCGGCATTGGATCTGCTTTTCCATATGCATATACATCGTATGTACTCATACGTATTCCCTATTCCTAATGATATTTGACTCATGCGGTATAAATAAATGTAGTGATGTGGATAGTGAACAGTTTTCTACGTTAATTATTTAATTTTTACCACCTTCTATGGTATATTCCAAAAAGAGAGAGACAAATTTCTGAACCGACCCCCAGCCCTAATTACAACCTATACATTAATTTTACGCGGTACTGATAAACATTGTATGTAATACATAATATGCAATACAGCTTAAATTCTACGACTGTAACAGTGTATGACAATTAATTCCAATTAAAACAGATTGACGTTAATAACAAAAATATCTTATTTTATAAACTAGTTGAAGATTGTTGAATTCAGTCTGACGTTGGTGAAGAAATGGAATCATCACTTCCACTGTCGTCTCCAAGAGAAATAATGAATGGTTCCATAACTTCATCGATACTTCCGTCAATATCTTTCATCCGAGTTTCTTCTTTAATAACATGATTTATACATTTTTGCCAAGTTGTTGCGGTTACATTATTGATAGCATTATGTAAAAGTTGCTTAACTTCATTTAATTTAAAAGTTCTATTTTTTGCAGCTACCTCATTTTTTATTTGTGCCCACACAAGTTCAATCGGCTTCAGCTCGCAGTGGTATGGAGGTAAACGAAGAACAGTCTTGTTTCTTGACTTCGCAATTTCATGGATTACATATGAATTGTATTTACTTTTGACCATATTTACTAAGTTCAACAATTCTGCTCTAAATATATCCTCCTCATACTCTATCCCCTTATTTCGTAACCAATTTTATATGTCTGCTTTTCTCCACAATGTTGTTGGTGTCTTTTCAGCCTTGCGGCTATGATACGGTGCATTATCCATCACAACGACGGCATTCTCTGGTAGATAAGGTAATATATAAGAGAACCAATCCTCAACCACTGTGGCATTCATTTCCTCATGATAATCAGAGGTTTTCTTCCCCTCAAACCCTAACAAACCATTTTCGATGAAACCATCCGAACTGCCAATATGTAATATTATCAGGCGACGTCCCTTACCAGACGGATTTTTTAAACCTGTTGTAAGTCCTTCCGCAAAGGCTTGTCTACGGCTTAAAACACTTGTATCCATCCATATCTTCTGCACTGTATGGCCCTCATTCAACCAGGTTTCATCTAAATAGAAAATTTGTCTTTTCTGGGATCTGTATAATGAAATATCTTTAAGATATTGTCGTCTCCATCTTACGATATCATCTCTCTCAGTAAGAACAGTTTCTACTACGTTTAAGGTATCTGTAATATTTAGCACAGTTATGTTTAGATATATAAATATAACAAGTGTTCATTTGAAAGATCAATCTAGGTTACTTTGAAATTTTGATTGAATAAGACGCAAAGATATTAGTATGTGTTTGTTGTTCCGTAAACGTAAATCCAAATGACATTTGATAATGTCAATCACAAATATCAGTTAGTGCATAAAATAATCGTGCGTCGATTCTGGTTTAAATAAATTGCTTCTCAGTTTTAAAATGGCTTTCACTTTAGAACATAATTTTTTTTTAGTCCAGGCTTATTTTCGAAGTGGTAATAAAATTGATGGTTTATGGGTTTATTCAGTTCAAGATTGCATGGTAGAATTTCAAGTTGAGTTTCCACATTTTGTAATAGATTATGTACAATTTAAAAATTCTTTGGATAGAACTTTAAAACTTTTTTCTGAAACTGGTAGTCTCTTAAGAAAATCAGGCAGCGGAGCAGTTAAGAAACGTATACCTCAAGTTGTCAATCGTGTTGAAGAAATAATGGAAAATGAACCACAAACATCTGTTCGACATTTGAGTCAACAAATAAACTTTTCTGTTGGTACAATTCACAAGTTATTAAAAAAAGATATGCAACCTTAACTTATTCTATCTTCATGAAATCATTGTTGGTAATTAGAAAACTTGTAAGATTTGTATTTTAAATACAGACGTCTTCGAAATATTAAATTGTTGTGCTATTTTACTTAATGGTGTTATGAGGCATTCTTCAAAGTAACATAACACTTTTAATTTTAGGTCTCCTGAAAGAACGTGGGAGGTTTTAATTTTCTTTCTGTGTGTATTTATTATGCAGCCATCAGAATCAAATTTCCTAGTAATCGCCTTAATTTTTCCGATAGATGGTATGAGCTTGTAAAGATATTTGGTAGTAAAGAGACCCCGCACTTTTCTTAAAATGTTTCCAGCTTTATACTAGTTCGAAATTTCTATTTTTTCATCTTTTATATATATGTATATATATTTTTGAATTAGGTGAACACAAATGTCAAATGCTAAAATATTTAAGTTTAAATTTAAAATTATTGACATTGATTTTGACATTTGTCGAAACACATAATCGAGCGATCTTGGTTGCATAACATTCCCATGCATTGAAGCGTTCTTTTTGAAACTGAACATAGGCTATGTATAGAGGTAAGAAAAACTCACAGTATGTATATTTTCATGATTTGATTCGATAGTAAATCGGTGAATTCCAACATTGACAAAATGAACTGTATATGAATACTATATACTATACTAATAAGGATAATAGTTTTTATTAGATTTATCAAAAAGAGATATTGACAATGTTAACCATAAACATTTAAACGTAAATTAATGTCACGCTTCATATTTTCGTTAATTCGCTAATACTGTTTCTTTTGTCTCTTAATGTTGCTATGTTAACTTAAACTTGACTCAATAAATTGTAATTTATGACATTTACAGAAATACACAAATATGCATTCTCCAGTCCATAGCCGTATGGGGCGTAAAGACTTTTCGAACACCCGTTAGTATATTTAAGTCAATGGCTATGGTATTCTGAAAATACTATTAGCCGATAGATCAGGGTTTACTTTTGTTTTTCTTTTCGTTTTTTTCTCTTTCCTCTTTCTTATTATTACAATTACGATTATTATTTTTTACATATTTTAGTTCGTCCTATCGTCAAAATGAGAACGGAAGTAATTTTAAGTTTAAAAATAAAAATGTTCAAAGCAAGAACAGTCGCTTTCAGCAGAGCCGTCAACGTCGATTTCTTTCTTTGAACAGACGAGAGTGCTACTAGTCCAAAAATGCGTTCCTTTTAAATTCAGTTTTGATCGGAACGCATAGTTTTTAAGTTTTCTTTTCGATTCTATTTTATTTTTTTTTGTTGTTTTCTTAATATTTTTACACTAACACAACTCGATTTTGAACAGCAGAGAACCTGTTTCTTGTGTTTCGTTAAATTTAATAATTTAAAAGTATAAGATATTGTCTGATATAATAATGAATTTGGTTGCATTGATATAACAAATTCAAATCTTTTGTTTCTTTACTTGAGTTTATTGTTGTAATATATTTCTATTGGTCTATGATTATTAATAATTTCGAACCAAACTGTTTACTTCTATTGCGTTTGGCACAGAATAAATACAGGGGATATTTGATGAGAAGGCGACTTTTAAATGAAAAACTATTAACTTAGTTTAGATATTGGATATTAAGAATAAAACACTTGGCTATATTTCAATAATTTTATTAGAATAACTCTAACATATGTTTCGGCTATTATGCCATTATCAAAAAGATATCTTTGAATCTAACTTAATGGATGTAGGTGTAAGGAAAATGTCCTAAAATGACATACTTTTTATAAAACTTGTCATATGTGCGTGAAAATTATAAATACTGAAATTATCTTTGGTGTACAGGTTCTTTAATTGTTCCTGCTCCCGGTGTATTCTGGTAAACATTTTGAATATACGGCTTAAAAAAATACAGGTGCTCAAGCAAAACATTAGCAACTGTGTCATTTTAGGCAGGTACTTGGCTAAAATGGCATACTAAGTTAGGGTAAAATGACAAACGCTTACAAGTAAATATTTTATTGACTAAAACAAAAATAAAACAAATTCGAAATTCTTTTCATAAAAAGGACCGTATTAAAATTAAACATCTCCACACAGTTCACAAATGTATTGTTTTTTTCTGGGCAATCTGCATGTGCCCATTTCTCACATGCTTGACACCCGAGCCACATATCGCCTGGTTTCGTTTGGGAATATAACCCGTTGCAATAAATGCATGCAGCGTCCTCTTCATCTTCGACAACTTCTCCCTGTTCATTTTCACCTGCCCACAAATTCTTCGTAACAACTTTCCGTTTCGCACTTTGTTCCAACTTCATACGTTTTTCTTCAGCTTTAGCTTTCAGGTCATCAAGATTTTGTGTTGAATTCAGCACAGTAGTTCCTTGGCGCTTGCAAGTTGTTCTTCGTTTAAGAGATGTCGATGTCTTGGGAACCGGAACAACAGAAACTCGGCTAATGTTTAAGTCATCTCCATTTGCTGTTTCTTCGGCTTCTGGGGTGTCGTTTTGCGGAGGTGATCTTGGAGGTTGCTGTTGTAGCAAAACGTGTTCAGCATCATTTGAGACAGGAATGTCGGTGGTGGCAGCAGCAGCGAACATCCATTCCGGAAAAATGTTTGCGTTGAAATGGTGAATTCCTGTTTGTTTGAATCCACTGACAGTATTTTCCATGGTTGCACTTCGTTCGTATGCTTCGCGGAACAGATTTGCTACCTGGTATGCTATAACGGTGCGCCCAGGATTATTTTTCAACCAGGCTGTGATAGCCTGGTTATAAAATATCGACAATGATCCAAAAAAGGAAACATCTAAAGGCTGTAATCGGTGCGTACAGTGAGGTGGTATGCAAAGCATTATAACACCATTGTGTTTAGCAAACAAGAGGGCATCCAAATTCTTATTGCTTGAATGTCCGTCGAGGAGTAACAAGGTTTTGTTTTCTTTGGAGCTTTTGCAGAATTTCATGAAATGTTCGAGCCATTGGCAGAAAAGTTCTCCGGTCATCCACCCTGACTCCTGACATAAACCAAGAGTGCCAGCTGGTGCATCATCGATTAACTCCGATATCCAATTTTTTCTCGCAAATATTAGAGCCGGTGGTATAAAAATGCCAATAGGGTTCACACAACAAACAACTGTGATGTGGATCCCACGTTCGGCGCTTTTTACTGTTCCTATCTGCTTTCTGCTTTTTTGTTGCTAAAATTTTTTGGGAACGTTGGACCGTGGATAGAGCAGACTCATCAACATTAAAGATGCAGTCAAAACTGATGGCTTGTTCTGTTAATGTTCGTTCTAACAGATCGAAGAATTTTTGAACCTGAGGCTTATTGAATCCTTGGGCTCGAGGTTCTCTGTCTCCCATTCCTTTATCAAACTGTATTTAATATTTAAAATTTGCACGCACTTGAATAGCAGGAATGTCATATGACAGTAAATATCCGTCGTTTATTTATTTTGTTACAGCACTTCTGATTTATGCATAAGTTTTGTAACAGTATTTATGACAGTACTAGGTATTATGTATTAAGTTATAGCCATTAATATCTGGTAAGTGGTTATGTTCCATACAATGTTTCGAGGAACCTGTGTTTTTGGCACAGGTTTCTACGATTGTACCGCTTCACGGCAACACATTAGCCTGTGTCGACTCACAAATGGTTGCCACTGTAACCAAAGAATTGTCATTCTAACGTACCACGCTATTTCATTTACGTAATCGTAACGGGAATACATTGTACCCTGAGGTTTTTATGTTTTCTATAGACTTACAAGTCTCTAAAGGACATTTCAGCATTCTGTACTCGCATATAGTTCCAGTAGCAAAATACCCTTGACATTTTAGATCAACTAATAGCTTGTAACTCGTAAAAAAGTTATGAGTCGACTTATTTTCTAATACTTTCAAAAGATTGATAACTGTTTCACCAAAACCAAATTCTCATTTAACATTTTCAGCAGTTCTGGCAGAAGCTATAAATTGATATAAATATCCAGTGCTAGATGGTGGGCACCACATTTTGAAACTAAAACGCACCGGCACTATAAACATTCCAAACTCATATTTTAATATTATCGAGAACTTGCGTCAAGCTACTTACGCCTCAAATATCATGTCAAAATTATCATTGTGACAATAAATATGTAATCGTTGTAATGATATCTATCTACTGGTGAGTCATAACCGACGACCAAAAATGTACCAGAATATACGGGACACCCTTCCAAGTAAAGAACTTCCTATGAAACATTGTCCTAAGTATGTATACTTAAGGAACTACAAGAAGTGAAAGTTTTATAATTCATTAATGTAAGGATATTTTATTTAAATGCATTATTACAAAAATTGTTCAAATTGTGCTCCTTGAGCTCTAATGCAAACATGAGCTCTACGAATAAGCGAATCGTACAACCTAGCTACTTGACCATTGTCACGAATTTCAATAGCTGCGTTAAAAATTTTTTCAAGCAGTTGTTCGCGTGCATCAATTTCAATACTGGACACTAACTGCTTTATATGACCCCAAAGATAGAAATCAAGAGGGTTTAAATCGGGCCTCGTTGCTGGCCAGTTAACAGGTCCTCCGCAACCGATCAACTTCCAGGGTATCGAGTGTTTAACCACATGATGACATTCCTTCCGTTATGACATGGCGCACCAACATGTTGATACCACATCCTTTTCCGATAATTTCATAAAACCGATCATTTAAAAAATTTTCGTACAATTGCGCATTTAAACGTTCATTTAAAATATGGATTTCTAGCAAACCTCCTCGATGAATTCCAACCCAAACATTAATACTAAAACGGTGCTGATATCGTGTTTTAATGATTGCGGATTATCGATAGACCACAGATGGCTATTATGAATTGTTTTAATCCCATCTCGTGTAAAATGAGCTTAATCGGACCATAACACATTGTATATAAAATCTGGATTCTCATTATGTTGATGCAGCAGCCAACAGCTAAATTTTATGCGATGGCCATGGTCCCTTGATAGATGGGATTGCACACGTTGAAAATGGTATGGATGGAGTTCCCTACGTAGAGTTCGGGAAACTAAACTTTGACAGAGATATAATTGTGTCGCAACACGTCGTGTATTAATTCTGGGATGATCCAAAACTGCTTCAATGATATTAATTTCATTTTCGACATTATTTATGTTCGCGTGAACACCACCATAATTTTAAATAGTTGTTGCACAAGTTTCTCGTAATCTATGAAACGTCCTAGCAAATACTTTAACAGATAACACGGGTCAACACAAAATTTGACTTTGACTTTGACTTTAAAGCATAAAATTTCGATATTTTAGGTCGTAATTCGACGAAAAAAAAATATATGTATTTATATTGTATTTAGGAGACCGATTGAACGATATTTTTCAAAATCTGTGGTTTCAATTGAAGATGAAACTATTCAAATAAATATGTTTATTATTTTTATTAAGTTTTACTATCAATGTAACTTACAAAAAAGTGGAAAATAGTTTAAAAGTGCACGCTTTTACTTTTTCTTTTATGTTCATAAGTACTTTCTCTCAATAAACCCCAAATATAGTCTCCCATCATGTTTTCATTGTATTAACATCATCAAGCAAAGTCCACTGTTTTAAGCGAGAGCCTAAAAGCTCTGCTTTATTTTTTGGCAAATTTAAATCTCTTATCAAGTCGTTAAAATCTTCTGTAGTAATAAGATGGTGTTTTGGTTGTTCTGGCGTAAGTGAAAACTCCTTATCGGAATTACTTTTCTTAGAACTAAGAGATGAGCTACTTTTCTGCGATAATTTTTTCCGTGGCTCAGGTACTGGTCGTGTCAGGTCGTGTGCAATTGGAGCAGAAGAAGATTCAACGTCAGGATATTCGATAGGTTTTGCATTTTTACCTCTACGTCTTTTACTCGTATTCACAATGCAAAAGTAGCAGTCATTGACGTGGTCTTTTGGTTGTCGCCAGATCCTTGGTATTGCAAATTTCATGGACCTCTTCTCACCTCGATACCAACCTAAAATGTAGAAATAATAATTAATATGTCTATTATATTTGATTCACCGCTTAATTAAAAATTGCTTACCTTCCAAACATCTTTTACAATAACTACAAGCAACATGTGGAGCCCATGGCTTGTCTTGATGCCTAACAGGACAGTCAAAATATGCTTCGTAGGCTTCACAGAGAACGTCAGATGTCTTTAGTTCGTATTTTACGTATTGAACTTTAATAAATTGGCTACATATATAACAAAATGCATCAGCATCATATTTACACTTTCGCGACGACATTTTAAGTTTTTCTAGACTTGTACAAAACACCTGATCGTTGTTTATCACTCGAGTGCCATCTAGCGGCACTATGTGAACGTAAAAGCCTCACTCTGATCGCGCGGTATTTTTGAATGTATTAAAATTAATTAAAATTTATAAAAAAAATCAAAAATGAGTATTATTACTATAACTATCACAAAAGCAAACTTTATACCAAAAAAAGCTATTTTCTTTTCGTTTTTGTGCATAATTAACCGAAAAATCATAAAATAAACTTTAGGACAAAGAACGAAAATTTTTTTGTAGAGTCGTGTAATTGACGCTTTTTTCGAAATCTGCGCTGATATTCTCTACACGCAAGCAGGCCATTATCATCACAAAACCCGTACACATAAATAATGTTTGTATATTCAGCCGATGTAAAAATCTCCCATTTTAGAAATAGTAACAACTGTATTCGCTTAAACGTTAATATGAACTGTCAAACTGACATGACATATTCATAGAGCTCGTGCTTGTAATAGAGCTCAACTATCACTTCCTGTAGTTCCTTAACTATGGGCATTAGGACATAGGTTCATAAGAAATTTTTTACTCGGAAGGGTGTCCCGTATACGCAGATAAATTTTTGGTTGTCCGTTATGACTCACCCTGTATATATCAAAGAAAGTTAAAAAAGAATATCTTATTTACTTTTTTCAAATAATTAGTTTCTTAAATATATTTTGAAGATTTCGGTTTGAACGGACTTTAAAAAAACTTTTTCGAATGCACCTAATTCGTTATATTACACCAGACAATATTATATTATATATCATATTGATGAAGAATGTTTTGAAAGCAAAAAAGATTCAATTTCCAAAATCTTTCTGCAAACGATATAATTACTTGAATACACTGGTACACTGATCAATATATACGTGGACGTCTTATAAAGTGTATCGTGATTCTTTGTATTAACTTTACTATGTTCATACGAAGATTATTATTTTTGCCTACTGAGGATGACAACTTAGCGGTCGAAAACATATTTAAGATACGACTATTAATTATAGTAAGGGAGTTTTATTCATTTTTTAAAGATTTTACTTAATTTCAGTCTTCAAAGGAAGACCTTTTCGCAAAAAATGATGAAATGTGAAATGTAACAATAAAATACCATGTTCTTCAAAACTTTAAAAACATTCTTCACCATAATATTTTAAATATCTAAAACTATACTAGTTTTAGATCTATTTCCTACTGAATTTCGGTCTTGTTTACTAATAGTAAAAGAAATTAATTTATCGATTTGCGTTAATTAATTAAGTTTGTTTATTTAATTTTACTATTATATCGGCTAATGATATAGAGTTTCCTAGTCATGTTCAATTAGTAATAGTAGATTGATAAGATGTGAAAAGTATTTAGTTTTATCTAAAGATAAGACGAAATGGTCGGTAGTGCAATATTAGATATGTAAGAATTTTGCCATAAATTTAACGTGTATGTAAAACGTGTGTCAGTTCGTAACATTTATTCAGTATTTCTTGTTTTGTTTTTACATGAACATGTATGGTATAACTGTAATAACTGGATATAGTCGTTTCTTTGTTTGTACTTGATAGTGTAAATTGTTAATGTGTAGAATTTTCATTCCCCGGATTTATTCGAAAGCTTCAATTTTCATTCCTGTAGTTTTGTATATGCAATTTTTTTCGATAATCCTTTTACGGCTTTCTTGTGTTTTCCAGATTTCTGTACTTTTATACAATAAAACGATTATAATGTAGTATTAAAATGTTGTTTCTTTTTACGACTATCCTTATAATACCATTTTCTTTTTGAAATAAAATATATTTTATTAGAAAAACAATTTTAAACATATATGAGTGGGTAAAATCCCACCATTTTTTGTATAGAATGTTTTTGTTTTATACAAGAAATAATGAAGTTGTTATGGTCATTTGTCCAAGCATTCTGGTCGAACGTATTTCGATACATTGAGTTTAACTAGCGTGGTAGCGCGTGTGTGTATCCTACCAATTAGGTTATCGATACATAACGCCGGACGACGCTAGCCTCTATTATGATCTCCGCGAATTTCTAACGATGACATAACGTATTAGTCTTCACTTTCGTTCGAAAAATTTTCGATCCTGTGTATGGACCTCGCAATGGCTTAATAACAATATACATCATAAGTTCGAGCTTTGGTGATTGTTATTATTAAATAGTTAATTGACGAAGGAGTTACTTGTTGAAACTTCATTATAACGCTAAGAAATAAGTAATTAAACTTCTAGTTTCATTGTAAATACCACTACAATATTGTTTCGCCATACAATGGTTTCATCAGGTGGATGAAATACTGAATATGTACAGTACAAGTTTGAATATTTATGTGAAAATTATTGGGGAAATGGTGGTGGAAAAATTTTTTTACAATCTTAAATTTAGTAGAGGGGAGTTGTTTAAATCTAGTTGGTCATTTAAAGCTAATCCTAAACTATTGTATCTATTAATTTCTAAGTTTTCTACAGGTTAAGTTTTTTACTTTTTTCTTGAATGTGTAAAATTTTGAAATCTATATTAAATCTATGATTGATATCTATACACTGACTTGCGAAAGTTGAATCTGTTTTCTTTTCTTTATGGCTTCTCTCGTGTTCTTTCATCCTAATTTTGAATGTCCTCCCCGTTTGTCCTATGTATACCTTATTACAATCTTCGCATGTTAACTTATACAAGGTGTATATAAATTGTCGCAAAAGCTACACGTAGCGACATTCTTCGTTCGGTTCTGAATAAAAAATCTTAATGTTAAAATGTCGTATCATGCTTCGTAAATTCGTAAATGTCAAAATTTGACAGTATTGATTTTGATTGAACTCACTTTGAAAAACAAACTTATTGTTCTACAACGTTGCCAAATGTGTTTTTCGTGGAAGTACGTTAATGAATAAATGTTTAAAACAAGCTTTTAAATCAAAAAGAAAACGTTTACGAAATAATACTAGTAAAATTTTTTTCTTTAAACTAAATTGCATCTATCTCTATTAACAGATATCGAAGAGCACAGGTTAGTTACGCACTAAAAGTCTGAACTTCAAGAACCCCGTGAAAACAAACGAAGCATGATACGACATTTTAACATTAAGATTTTTTATTCAGAACCGAACGAAGAATGTCGCTGCGTGTAGCTTTTGCGACAATTTATACACACGTTATATACACCAGAGTTTGATCCTTTGTCTATTTTATCTTTGTTGTTTTTAATAATGTTCTGTATAGTATTGTCTGTTTTAAATGATATATATTCGTTATTAAGTTTTTTAATGAAAGTACCAATTTTTTCCGAAATTTTTCCTAAGTAAGTGATTGAATTATAGGAATTAATTATCTTGTATTTTAATTTTGGATAAACTAAGGAAAGGGTTTTAGATTTTTGTTGGCTATTTAGGATGTTATTGACAATATTTATAGAGTAACCATTGTTTAATGCTATTGTGTATATTCTATTTAGTTCAAGGTCGAAATTACTTTTACTCATAGGTACATGAATTAATCTATATACCATTGATTGGTATGCTGATAATTTGTGTGTTATAGGATGAAAAGAATTAGCGTGTATTGTGGTATCTGTATGTGTTGGTTTATGGTATATAGCGAACTCGTGTTTATTAGTTTTGTGTGATATGGTTAAATCTAGAAAATTAATGCTTTTATTTATTTCTGTTTCTATAATAAAATTTATTTTGGGGTGAATAGTATTGATATAATTATGTAAAGTTTTTAATTGTCTATCTGAACCGTTAAAGCAATTAATTAATATGTCATCAACATACCTAAACCAATATACACAATTACCAAACAAGGGATGTGTACTAATTATAGTTTCTAAATTATTCATGAAAATTTGCGCTAATAAGGGGCTTAGTGGGTTTCCCATTGCTAGACCCTCTGTTCATTTATAAAATTTCTTTTTAAATTGAAAATAATTTTGTTCCAGCCACGTTTCTAAGAGCTGTAAAATTTCGGTCTTTGTGACAATGTTCGTGTTTCTACGTTCTAGTTGTAAAGTAATTAAATCTATTACCTCCTGGGGTGGGATACTAGTGAACAAATTCGAGACATCAAAAGAAATGAGTTTACATTTGTTTGGTAATTGCAAGTTTGAAATGTTGTTAATTAAATCCTGGGAATTTTTAACGGAGAACTTAGATTTGAATTTAGTGTGTGTAAGAATTAAATCTATTAGGTGTTTGGACACATTTCTACAAGGTGCTTTTACGTACGATACTACTGGTCGAATAGGTGTATTGTCTTTATGTAGTTTAATTAAACCGTATAATTTAATTAAACTACATAAAGACAATACACCTATACGACCAGTAGTATCGTACGTAAAAGCACCTTGTAGAAATGTGTCCAAACACTTAATAGATTTAATTCTTACACACACTAAATTCCCGAGTGGTCCCTGTTTCCTATAAGTCTGTGCATCCCTGGTTTAAGACAAGGAGGTGTATTGAGCCCAACACTATTTATACTGATATTGGATGACGTCCAACAAAATGGTACAAACAAGGACACGTAAAGCACACATAGGCTACAGACGACTATAACTACTCTACTTTTCGAAATGTGCATTAGCAGACGATCTCTTAATAGCCACACCTGCTAAAAGAGACTTGCAATCAAACCTCAAGATATGGAAGAAGAACTTCTGGAAAAGAATCTAATGATTAATAAGAGTAAAATAAAGGTAATGGTGGTAGGGAAGGAAAATAAAAGAATCAATAGAATAGTGCTGGGACAAGACGAAATCCAGCAAGTCAATGAACACAAATACCCAGCAGTAACACTTGAAAGAGAGGGAAATATGGAAAATGAAATAAGAGAAAGAATAAACAACGCAACAAAGGTATATCATACTCTGAATAGAGCATTAATAAGGAAAAGAGAAATTAGTAGGAGAACAACACCCACTGTCTACAAAAACATATTTAGGCTTACACTGATCTATTGAAGTGAAAGCTGGGTCTTAAACGCCGCCCAGAGGAGTAGCTTACAAGCTAATGACATGAAGTACCTCCGTGCGAAGAAATTACACGCAAGGATAAAATCAGAAACGACGACGTAAGAGCGGAATTGGGGATCGAGTCCGTAATAAATGTCATTGAAACGAATCAGTTGAAATGGTTTGAACACCTTATCCGAATAACGGAAGACCGACAGGTGAAACGTATATGTACAGCAATAATACAGGAACAAAGGTGTTTCTTCCTCCTGGTTTGAAGGAAGTCGGTATGTGTAGACCGAAGTATGTGTTGAAATAATACATATTTTTTGTATTACACTAATATATTTACAAGTTTAATCTTGGAGTTCCGTTAATAAATGCAGTATCTGGTCTTAATACTAAAAACCGAGAGAAACTGGCTTATAAATAATATTGCTCCTATTTAGATCACTGAGATCTTAGTAGGAGCTGTTTGTTAGATCACTGAGACCTAAGCATTAAATCGAAGAGATCGTACTTGTAACTCTAGTGAGCTCTAAGAGATCTTGTTTGGAACTATTTCTTCATTACCTTATTTTTCGGCAAGAAAGTTTTCTCCCCGCCAGTCAAAGAAAAGGAGAAAACAATGAAAAGGAGTATACGGAAATTTCCATATAACAATCATTTACATTTCCAAGAAAAGTATATGCTGTAGTTTCCGACGTCATAAATGTATTAAAATAAACAATATACGCCGGAAACCCTTAATTATAGAAAATAAAATACTTCTTAAAGTAATAAATATACAATGCACAGAGATAAACTAATGTTCGCAGAATCGCCTCGAAACAAATTATTCAAACCTATTATAATAATATATAACAGGAAATATGTACAATAAAACTTTTTCTATTATAATTATGCTTATTCAAATACATTATTTACATAATGGATAGATTAACCAGAGGGTTTTGCCTGTAATAAAATAAATAGTTTTTACGACAGTAGAAAAATAAGACAATGAAGAAATGTAATACCTGACCAGTCCTAAAGTAATTAACAATATTAAATATATCTGAACTCCAAGACCTTTTCTATATACAATATATAATATTTACAATTTAAAACTAGGATTAAATATATAAACATAAATACATCTAAATAAAACTAAAAATACAAAATTAAATCTATTTTGCCCGAACAAAAGGAAAAGAGGAAGATCAAAGAAATCATGGAACAACGAAGTAGCCGGGATGTTAAAGAAGAGAAATAAAAGCTGGAGAGAAGCGTCTGCACTGTCCAAGAACAAAAAAGCATGAACCAAGTTTGTGCACGGGCATTTATAACATTAACTTTACGTGTACCTTACACTTCCTGGTAAAAGGTTATTGATTATGTATGTATGATTGTACAAATGTATTTAATGCATTGATGTTAAATTTTTTTTGGCTTTGTAATATGTCATTAGTTAGTCGGTTAGGTGATGTTATTACGTAATGTCGTTGTGACAATACTTAAGTACTGTCTCGTGGCGCCATCTACATTTAAATAATATTATTAAGCCCCTAACTTTCTTTCTACTGGTCAGATTGAGGATTTCAATAGCTTTAAACCTTTTCCAGAGAACGTGGATCATTTTGCAAAATATATTGCTTAAATCTAAAATAAATATACAGAAGAAGAAGCTAGAAGATAGATTAGGTTAGTGCATATGAACTGATTCTATTTTAGAATATTGCACAATATCTGTAATGAAACAAGAAACTTGTAATATCAGATTAATAAATTGTTTTAAAACAACAAGAAACGATAAAAATGATGATATTATGTATTTAAAATAAGGTAATACTTAATTAATGCTAAAACAATTTATAAATTCACTTTAGTATATAAAAAGCACAGCAACAACCTTGAAAAACATAAACAATGAAATTTGTGTTACATTTTTATAATCCTTAATAAAAGATAATTACCAGCGACGGCAGAGAAGTTCAATAATATTATATTTTACCATGATGCTAAAATTAAAATATTCTAAACAAAAATTAGACCTATTGACACTTCTTTTTGATAATACACACTTCCTCGTCTCTCTAGATACTGTTGCAAAAAGAAAATTATCAACTCGTAAAAGTATTTCCGATATACCCAAAAACATCAATTAACTGCTTTGTTAAGTACTAAAGAATTATTACACGAACGCTTTAGAATCAACAAAAATATACTGCAAAAACATAGTTAGGACATTGAACTGCATTTTAGTTCTTTGAGTCAAAACATCAGTCGATTAGGTTGATAAGTTTTATGAATGAATCGAATTATACGCAAACATTTGTATCTGTACCTATATGTATATTCTTCAAATATATTTTAATAATATTCGTCTACCAGATTCAGCTTTCGCCGTTGCGATAAAATAATGTATATAAATTCGAAAGATTTATTTTGGTAAGACTCGAAGGACTAAGTTTTCCGAATTCTATTGCCAACATTTTTGTGTTGTTATATTAATTATTATATCTATGAATATTTTCACATGCCTTTGTGTCGAATAATATAACTTTATTCTATTTACACTCACAGTGTTTTCCGATAAACGATAAACTAAAATCCGTTGATGAATCGTTCCGCGTAACACTAATATTAATAAAAACTGCCTTTACCTTGTTTAAAGAGATTATGCCACCTATACACCATAGTTTTTCACGGGCAAAAGTCCCAGTAAACTGATTCTACAAACTTAAAAAGGTATATAACCCCTTACCACAATTATTAATCGTATCCTAAATAGGTATTTCGACAACTAAGTTGTCATCATCAGTATGTAAAAACCACTAATTAAAAAGTCGCACATGGGGCACAGTAAAGCTAGATGACCGCTTACGCAACAACTACTTTACACCGCGTATACACCGCGTTTACACCGAGTCTATACGTGGACGCGGTGTAAAGTAGTTGTTGCGTAAGCGGTTATCTAGCTTTACTGTGCCCCATGTGCGACTTTTTAATTAGTGGTTTTTACCTACTGATGATGACAACTTAGTTGTCGAAATACGTATTTAGGATACGATTAATAATTGTGGTAAGGGGTTATATACCTTTTTAAGTTTTTACTTAACCACAGTCTCCAATGAAAGAATTTTGATTCTACAAACTCTTTCAGTATGACTTTCGATTTTCTTCATACCTTCTTCTCGATTGAGTTGCTTGGTTGACGATAGCTCAAACAATACTGGCGCAATTATGATAAAACTTTAAATTTTACTAATAATAATAATAAGAATAATAAAGAACTTTATTTTTCCTTTCAAAAACAAAAACAAAATAAAAGAATACAAGTAAAGCTGAAAAAAAAAATCCCAAGGCAATGTTCGGTTTTGGGCACACACTACCACAACCATTCCTCCACTTTCCCTTGTATCAATAAGTAAATAGGAACCCAAACCAATAATAATGAGTAGAGCAGACCAATTTCCGTGCGCGCCATGAGCGCCGGTATGGGAGTGTAATTCGTAATATATTAGAATATGCGATAGAATAGGGCCGCAACATGAGCTTGTTACCAATATAAGTATAGAAGTAGAGACATTTATTCTATCAGAAATAATTAAATATACATTTGGTTTTCTGCTATTAAAGTAATATGCATAAACACACGAAAAATAAGAATAGTACATATTATAGCAACGTTGTATGTACCTATAAATAAAATGGAAAATGTATGAAATCAGTGATTGTGTGCACGACAGAGGATTTAAAAAAACACTTACCGTTTTAAGCGTCTTCCAAGGATTGACAAACTGGAGAAACTCGATTGTATAATTTCAACATCAGGTGCGTTTCTAAGGTTATTTCTGAAAAACATGTCCGCCGTGAGGAAAAAATATGTTTATATTCGGAAAACGAGTGTTCTACATCTAGTGATGTTATATTCGCATAATCAAAATACTTTCTTAAGCAACTTAACGCAACTGTAGACGTGCCCTCACAAATACGTGTTAAAGTGTCAAAATCTGCATTTCTGTCAAAAATACTTTCAAATTTAATTAAAACACTTTCACTTTTTGCATCTTCTACAGCACACATTTGTACGTGAACATCTTTAACGATTTGCAGTGATTCCTAATTTTGTTATTGCTTCTTCTACTCCCAAGTAATTCTCACGAATACTTTGTAAATCCATTTTAATCTGGGCATCTTGAAATTTTTTCTGGCTTGTATTGATAGCTGCACTTTCTTTCGGATCGAATGATAAAACCACGTCCTTAATTTTTTCAAAATGTTCATGATAGTAAAACCCCGCCCGTAACCATGTACCCCAACGTGTCGGAATCGGTTATGGTGGCTCAGGGGACACAATTCGTGAAATTTCCGAATACGTTTTGGAGATTTCAGGAATACTGCCTTTGTACTCGATATTAAAGCATCTACCTCTGGATAACATCTACGAACCTGTTCTGCCACAAGGTGTAGAGCATGGAGTTTACAAGTAATATGTAACAAGTTAGGACAGTATTTTCTAAGAAACCGGCCTACAGAACACATGGTTGCGGCACCATCGGTCATAAACATTAATACTTGGTCGAAAGTTTAAATTTTTCCAAAGTATCTAATAGCACCTCTGAAAGTTTTTCGGCATTACATTGTTCTAGTCGTCTGAATGCTAATAAAATTGAAGACGTTGGTTAATGTGGTTCCATATTACGCGCTATCACATTAACTACAGATTGTTTTTTGCTGTCAGTTGTTTCGTCCACACATAACCAAAATTTTTGTATATTTCAGTTCGACTTTGATTTTATTTTCAACCTGTTTACGCACCGATGGTAAATTCCTTCGTAACGTTGTCGTGCTCGGTAATGTTTGATTCGCGTATTTATTCCAAAATGAAATAAATGAATCATTACTTAACTAGGTAAACGGCAGTGTACACACAATCATAGTTACACATAGTTCATGTATAAACTGTTGTCGATTAATTTTGTTATTATTGTGCTTCGAACTGCTTACGTGTTCTTTACAATGTGCTTTTGACCAACACATTAGATATGTATTGCACATTAAACATTTAATTTTTGAGCCATCGTATATTAACTCCGGGAAATCCATAATAAACTTATTCACTTCGTCTGACAACGGTCGTTTCCTCGATTTATGTGTTGACGACATTTTATTACGTATGCTTACACTTACATGCAGTCTAAGCAAGTACCAAACACATACTGAATGCGTTTTATTAGTTCTGATACAATACAATCATCCTCACATCGGCTTTTCTACTACCATCCAGCCACCCCATTCCGCGATCTTAAAAATGCTCTCTCGTAGCTAATATAAATATTATGAAACAACATGAAATAAATATTCTATTAGCCGTGTCCAGACCGACCAAATAGGCTCGCGAGGTTGCTTCCGATTATGCTTGGCGAGGTAGTTTCGAGCGAGGCTGCCTCGGGCTACTATTTAGGATACCGAAGCAGACTTCGGAAGACAGGATGCCATTATTTTAGATATCTGTTTAAAGCCGAATGGACAGACGTGTGGTTGTAGCGATAGCTACGTTTATAGTTGCATATTGTTATTTTTGAAACAGAAAAGAAAGCGTCATCGTAGGGTGTCAAATTTCTTTTTCTCGTATCGACTTCTAATAGCGTAAATATGTTGTATTTTTGTCTGCATTAGACCCTGTAAAATATTATTAATTTATTTTTAGTGTAAGAGCCCGCGCTTTGATCTTCAATTTTGTTAAATTTTGAATATAACGACCATATCCCTTTTTTACATAACAACATAGCATTGTATTGCAGAAAAGCATATTACTGTATCCTAACGACTTTTAAGTTCTCGAGAATTCAGACACACAAGCAATTCATTCATTGAAACGTATATCTTCTTCCAGGAAATATTTTTGATAAAATACATAATAAAAAGATCAGTTTGGTTTTACTACTCGGACAGTGAAGTTGTATGTTTATTTTTTTATTTGAACTGTTTTAACTTCTAATCGTTACTATGGAAACCAGAAGCCAAGGTTATTTCTGCCCGATATTCGGAAATGTAGAAGATATTAATGATAACGTTTTGCCAACTTACGAAGATGTTATCAAATGCTATGAGTGGAATAGGTTGCAACTAAAAATAACGAGGAATACTACCAAAGAACCATCGTTTTTAGATATTGCAAAACTTGTAGCTCAAAGGGCAGAATGAGTTTGGAGAAAATCGTCTCTTCCTACAGTTTCAAATACAAGAGTCATACAACTAATAAACGGTTATCATATAAAGTGCAAAAATCTCAAAAAGTCGTTGAGAAAAATATCCGTTTATCAGAAAGAAAATATTCTCCGACGTAGCAGAGTTTTGTTTGATATTTGTTCCTGTAAATGTAAACAAATTGAGCTTTGTTGCTGTCCAAGGCAATATAAGGTACCCAAAGAAGAACAGGAGTTTTTTATTGACCAAAGGGGGGCGAGAAAGATGCGTATTGGAGGAATAGACCGAGTTTCTACAACTAAATTGCAAAAAAGAGCAGCCCGAGCACCAAAGACAGAAGAGACGTAAATAAAGGTCACTATAAAATTAACTCAAAACAAAAGGACTTGGAGTTATCTGTAAGTAATTCCAGTTCTTCTAGTGATGATTCTTTTAATTTACCTTCCACGTCAAAGGTAGAAGGAAAAAAAGAAAAAACAAAAAAAAATTTTAGTTTGCCTATGTTGTCAAAAACTTGTGACCGTTACGGTGTTTCCGATAGAGCAGCGGCTGCTATTGCTTTTCTGTATTGCAAGATATATCTCCTGGCAGCGAACCAATTGATAAATAAAAAATACGACGGGAAAGAAAAAAAGTACGTAAAGAATATATTCAAAAGCAGAAGCAGCTAGACCTACCAGCTTTATACTTTGACGGCCGAAAAGATAAGACGCTTAATATTATTAAAAAGGGAGCTAAGAAATACAGACAAATATTGATTGAGGAACATGTATCTGTTCTTAAGGAGTCAGATTCAGTTTATTTTGGCTATGCAACACCAGATCGAAGTACTTCTAAAAGTATTGAAATGTAAATTATTGCCCTTCTTTCGTCTCAAAAAATTTATAAAGAAAATTTAATGGCAATTGGTTGTGATGGTACAGTCACTAACACTGGGAAATTTAACGGAGTAATAAGAGTATTGGAAAAAAGACTTCAGCGCCCACTGCAATGGATTATTTGCATGCTACATTTGAACGAATTGCCATTAAAACATCTATTTAACAAACTAGATGGTGTTACCAAGGGACCATATTCGCATGCTGGTCCTATTGGCAACTTATTAGAAAGCTGCGAAAAACAGTCATAGTCAAGTACGAGAGAATTGAAGGCCAGCTTCCTGAAATACAATTTGAGGGCTTAAGTACAGATCAAAAATATTTGTATGAAATAACTATATCTGTTATAAGTGGACACTGCCACGATGGCTTAGATAACAGGTCTGCAGGAAAAATATCCCATGCTCGATGGCTAACAAAAGCAAATAGAATTTTACGTTTATATATTTCTACATCAAACCCGTCATATCAGCTAAAAGTATTAGCTGAGTATTGTGTAAAAGTTTATGCTCCAGTATGGTTTAAAATAAAAACAAATCCAACATGCAAACATGGGTCTAAAAAATTTTGGAAATTGGTAACAAACTCACGATACCTTCCTGCAGAGTTAAAACTAGTAATAGATCCCGTAATTCAACGTAACGCCTATTTTGCTCACCCAGAAAACTTGCTTCTATCTATGTTGTTGGATGAAAATAAAACAGTGAGAGAACTGGCAGCCAGACGAATTCAAGAAGCACGAAGCTCACCTCATACTGGAAAGCAACCTCGCGTGTTTGAGGTCCCGACTATCAATTTTGACGCAAGTAACTACTTTGAAGTTATAAATTGGAATCAAAAGTTTTTCGATCCACCAATTCTTCGAAACATCACTACTGAAGAAATAAATGCGGCAGTTGAGTGTCAAGAAAGTGACAATCTAATTTTTGCCAAGCTGCCATGTCATACTCAGGCGAAGGAACGAACTGTGAAAATAGTGTCAGAAGCATCCATGACTCTATGCGATAAAAAATCAAGAGAAGGTTTAATACTGACGAAACTTGAATCAAGACGAGAGATGCCCAGATTTGACAGTAAACAAGATTTTGTGACCAAAAAATAACTAATATAATTTCGTGATTTTATTGTTTTATGTTGTATAAGAACCAAAGTTTTATTTTTTTTTAAGTTTAATTAAAAATGTTTTCAGTTTTAATTAATAATAATTGTTAGTAAATAAAATATTAAAATTTAAAAAATGGCTTTTTTTCAAAAATACTTAATTCTTAGGAACTCCGGCGCGGGCTCAAGATGTGACTTTTTTAACTTTTTTTTAGCAATTTTTATTTGTTTTAACGTAAAACAATAAAATATTGCTATTAGAATATGATTCGAGAACTTTTATTTTTTCTCATACATCAGTGATCCACCTTATTCATGGGATCAATAAACTATATGAGCATCGTAAACAGTGTGGAACTAAAATACTGCAAGATTTAAAAAGCGATTAAATAGTGCATATCCCACAATATTGTATTAATCGGATGGACTCTTCTGTATTCATTTCGATTACTTCGCGCGCTAAAAACAACGACCGTCCTAATCAAGCGAACAGCTCACACTGAGAGACCTTTGAGCCGGGCCAACATGCCGACAATGAATGGCTCGGTCTCCAACGTGCTCTACCGAGCCAATGTGCGGGCGAATAAACCCGAAAAACCTCCAGACCAACCGAGCCACTACCTCGCGAGCCTATTTGGCCGGTCTGGATGCGGCTAATATCTATTTACGATAAAAGCCGACGCACTTCATAATCAGTAATATCAGACGCAATATGCTAAGATATAGAATTCTTTATTGCCGCATATATTTTGTTGTCTACCCTTCACTATAAATAGTAAAATTCTACAAACAATAGTTATCAATCTGCAATCAGGTAATGTCACTGGTGATTTCATTTATTGAATAATTGGTATTAGAAGATCGTCATTGGAAAGTGAAGGAATTATCAGCAATCTCTAACATTTTCGAAGCAAGCGAATGCCGAATTCTGTATGACCATTTTGGTATGAATAAGGTTAGTGTAAGATGAGTACTACGACTTATTTCTGCTCCTCAACATCAACATCGTGTTGAATGTGCACGTTCAATTTTTAACAAGTGTGAAGATGGCCCAAAACCGATTTTAGAGTCCATTGCCAAAGGAGATGAAACAATGGCTCTGTATTACGGTCCTCTATCTAAAAAAGAGTAGATGGAATGGCAACGACCAGAAGAAGCTCGTGTCATAACAGCAAAAATCGTTCAATCAACCAGGAAAGGTTATGGTCACAATATTTCAGGAGTGTAAGGACATTTTACTGATTAACATTAAAGATTGTAATACAATTATCCATCGCACATATTGCGCTTGTTCGATGCATAAATTGAAAGACAATATTCGTGAACATTGTCTTTCAAACATGGAAGAAAATTGTCAAAAGAGATTTAATGACTGCATTTCTCAAGTTGCAATTCGAAAATGTAGCTGTTAAGAAATTGAACATCCGTCATGTAGTCCTGATATGGCACCCCGTAACTATTATTTATTTTCCTATTTGAAAAAAGATTTTGTGCGACGTCATTTTCATGACGATATTGAATTGCAAACAGTCGTAATACGAGGGTCATCCGGAAAGTGGTACCCGTTTGTGCAAAAAAGACACAGAAGTAAATATTAACAAATATACACATATTTATTGGAAAGAGCATACTTTACACTACTTCTCCACATAATCACCAAGCAAATTGAGACATTTGTCATAACGTGTGACGAGTTTTTGTATTCCAGCGTCATAGTCCTCCGCCGCCAGCGTATTGAGATACGTAGTCACGCCTCGTTTAAGTTCTTCATCGCTGTCAAATCTTTTTCCCGCCAGAAAGTCTTTAAGCTTCGTAAAGAGATGAAAATCCGAAGGGGCCAAGTCCGGGCTATACGGTGGATGGTCGAAAGTTTCCCACTTGAATTGCTGCAAAAGTTGTTGTGTTATCGCAGCTGCATGAGGCCTGGCATTGTCATGAAGGAGATTGACGCCTGTAGACAATAGACCTCGCCGTCGATTTTGTATTGCCCGCCGTAATTTCCTTAATGTTTCACAATACGCATTAGCATTAATTGTGTCTCCACGGGCCATAAAATCAATGAGCAGTACACCTCGTCGATCCCAGAAAACGGTTTCCATGAGTTTCCTGGTGGACAGAACTGTCTTGAATTTTTTTGGTTTGGTTGGTGAATGAGCGTGATGCCACTCCATTGACTGTCGTTTACTCTCAGGTGATGCATAACAAACCCATGTTTCGTCCCAAGTAATGATGCGAGCCAGGAAAGAGTCTCCTTCATCGGAATAACTTCAGTGCTGCAGCCATACGCTTGGTTTTGTGCTCATCTGTAAGCATGCGAGGGACCCACCTTGCACAGATTTTTGAATAATGCAGATGGTCTTTGACAATTTCATGAACAATTGTTCGAGACACATTAGGAAAATGTTCACAGAGTTCATCAATTGTGATGCGCCGATCGTTCCTCATGCATTCGTCTACTGAGCTCAGCATTTGGTCTGTAATGACAGATGGTCTCCCTGAACGCTCCACGTCGTGTGTATTCCCCCTCCCAAGGTTGAAGTTGCGGAAGTTGCGCGGCACCAGCACCGAACAGACGACTCGTCCATCACATTGTCTCCATACACCTCCTTTAATTGGCGATGAATATCACAAGGTCGAACGTTTCGTGCATTAAGAAATTTAATCACGGCTCTCAATTCACAACTGGCGGGGTTCTCGATTTGTTTAAACATTATAAACGATCACAGACACAACACAGGCAATGCTAGCGTCACGCAACCTCGCACAGAACAGGCAGACAAGCCACTGACGCGGCCTGACCTTGCACAGCGGCTACCTGAGTCGTCAGCGCTTCATGCGGCGCTAACGGGTACTACTTCCGGATGGCCGGTATAGAATTATTTTCCGAACTGGTGGAGGCTGTGGCTTAAAATACGAAACAGATAGAAACAAGAAAACTCCTTAACCACAATATAAACAACACTCTAAAGAAGAAAAATAGTGTTAAACGTACCGTCTTTGGTTAAAGTACAACATTTGAAGATATGCTCTTATCTGAAAAGACAACAATTTTTAAACCGCGAATTCAAATCATAGTTTCCAACAAAGGATGGCATCTTTTAATTTTTTTATCCATCGGTTGTTAAGTTTTCGGCTTACCAAACAATATCGGCTTACCGATATGAAAAAGTACTCGGTTTAATCAAAGACATACCAGCATACAATAGTTTTGACTCGAAAATAGTAATGAATCTAATTAAGAAACTGCTACCGTGCGCGTGTAGGCGCAGTCTTGACGTAATGAAGATGTTCGGAAAAATATCGAAATCGGTAGTCGTAACGCACAATTTAAAAGGGTAGTTAAGTGGAGTCAGTGGAGACCGTCATGGATTAACTAAACAGATGGTAGATAGCGTGCGTCATTTACGTAGAGGCTCGAAACTGAAAACTAAGAAAAGGGCTGCGCGTTCGTAAGCGCGTGCACTTACAGACTACTAAAAATGAAACAAAACGGCGAGCTAAACTAAAGTAGGAGTACCTAAACTCAAAATAATAAATCGAAAATAGTTAATGAGTTTTCGTTGGTTGCTCGCTGAGTTCTCTATCTTCCTCGTAGCGATATATGTATATTCTCGTATGTCGGAAAAAGAAATCCTAAGCCTAATTACGTCTAATTGCTTAGGAATACGACGTCCAAATTCACTAACGATAGTAGGCTTTCTAGTAATTTTCCACACACATCCTTTTTGAATTCGCAACAGCAATTATTACAATTAAAAAAATTAAGGTATTGCGTGGACTTATATCTAGCTTAACGAAGCGCATACTCAGAAAACAACTTAACTCTTGCACGTCTGCCAGATGACTCTCCTTGTCAATCGCCCCCGACCGAAGCGGGGTTATATACAAACCACACAATCCATTCTAGATGGCGCATCCGGGTTACAAAGAACGAAATAATGAACTAAATTTGGATATAAATTTATCTACAGGACGGTAACAACTTAGCGTGAAAAATAAATGTAACAAAACATAGGCTTAAAAAACTAATTCATGTTACTACGAGTTTACTAGATCAAAAAGATCAAGGTGATAAGTTTCTTTGTTTACCGTATCACTCAGCTTGAACGCTATTTTCAAAAACAATTCTCTTCAACCCACATTTAAGTCATCCAACTGATTAAAATCACTTTTAGGCAGTTCCAAGGATAAAATTGAAGGAGGCCAAAAGTCTGGTGCCTATGAAATTTATCAAATGAATGGCTAAGAAATCATCTACATATTTTAATAGCTAAGGAGTAAAAATTAGCAATTTCGAACTTTCAAAACTGACATCTGAATTATTAACATCGTCGCATTATAAGGCGTTTATAATAAACTTGAACCAAGGTTTATCGTGGCTTAGTTGGTTAAAACGACGGTCCGGCAAACCGTAGACTTTGGTTCAAGTCCCAAAGTAGACAAAATTTTTCAAATAAATTTTGTATGATTTGCGTTGTAATTTGTAGACAGCAATGTTTACATTCACATTTACCTCGCAAAATAACATACTAATTTGAAAATACTTAAAATATTTAATATAAAGGCCGAAAACACTAAGAATTTATCAAATGATATTTTAATTTTTGCCATAGGTTTAAGTAGTATATAAGTGTTTGTTTTAATGTTAGAAATTTAGTGTTATCCCACTGGTGATTTGGTGGAGAGCATAGCTTCCAAGATTGTGCCTTAACCAAAGGCGCTACTTTTAACACTATTTTTTTTTATCACATTGTTCTACTGAAGATGGCAACCGCGCAGTTACCGAAATGCGTATTTAAACTTTATTAATTTATATCGCGGTTATTTACTTGTTTCTGTCCGTAAAGAATTATTAACTAGTCCTTGTAATAAATGCATTAAAATTAATGGAAATTATATGGGAGATTTCATGTTCCATAACCCCAAGTGGCACTAAAGTATGTTTATGTGCGTTACGCGTATGTATTGTATATGTATTTGTAACATCGTAGCGACATCAAAATAAGTTATCAGTGACCTCCATTTGAAAAATATACGTTCGCAATTGTTTTCATTTGCGTAACGAAAATTGAAATTAAAAAAGTGTTTAATAAAGACGATCCAGACTCAAATAAGATTCGGAACTTCCTAGTTGGTATTATCTCGATGTTTTTTTTTATAAATTTGCCACTCTTTCCTGTTTCTTTTTAATAGAAGCCATCGCAACATTTTTATATTGAATTATTTGAGCGGCGAAGCGATCTAAGTTAAATAATTTGGGAAGGGATGAAATCTTATCGTGATAATAACAAAATCTGTTACACTTGTAAATCAAACAGTGAATGGTAATGACACTCCAATGGAGTTGATTTTTTTTATAAGTGTTTTTTATATATTGACTTTTACAAGTAGTGCCGGAATTGAAAATACAAAGGTAAGCCCTTGTGATGTACTCTTTAACTATTGTTTCTGAAATGCATCATTACTTTATACATTTTCTTTGTAATTAAATAGATATTCAATTAAAGTTTCCTATTTTTCATATTTTTATTTTATTACAACACTAATTATACGGAAAATAGAACATATAATAATTTTTTCTTAAACGTCTTATCATTTAGGGTCAGTTTGGTGTCAGATATTTAATACATTATGTCATGAGTACACTTGAGATTTATTAAATTCACAGAACATCACGAAAAAATACAAATATTGATCTCATTCACCCATTAGTTTGTATTTATAACTTCAAAATAAAATCTGGTACAGTAAATATATCTCAAATGTTTTGAATCGATGATTCCGGTATTTGTTAAATGTTTATAGATGATTCGTTATCTCGCTTAAGAATAAAACTACATCTGGGTCAAAGACTTTAACATCGAAAGTTAAGATTTACTAGCCTAATTTGTACAGAATAATGTTTGTGTGCTTAAAAATAATTCCTTGTTTTCTAAACAAATTTTCTAAATTGTAACGTTTATAAGGTGCATCCCACTTAGTAATGTAACAGTCTTAATATATTTTTCAATTTTTGCTAAATTTGAACTAAAATTACGTCAAAAATAGAATAGATTGCAAAGATGGCAAAAAGCTAGTAGTAGCTATGAAAGGAGATAGGCAATTACCCATTGTTGTGCCTTGTTTCTGTTCATAAAATTTTTCTCCTTCTTGCAAACAATTTTGCGTCATGCAAAGAGCTGGTAACCTAAAGCATTCCTTTATTTTTGAAGGTTCAATGTTATTCTTATGAAGGCAAGTCTTCTAAATATTTCAAGGTTTCTGGAATAGGTACCGAAGGAAATAATGACGTTACATCGAATGAAACTAAAATTTCTCCGTCTTCCAGTTCATAATCTTTAATTAATTGAACAAATTCTAAAGAATTACTAACTGACAAACTTTCTGATTACACGGGTAAATTTTTAAATTCATTCACTAACCATTTGGAAATCAAATAAGTCGGTGAGTTGATACCTGAAACGATAGGCCTCATCAAAGTTACCTGGTTTATGTACAAACAAAACATTCTCGGTACTAAAGGAATTACTAACATTTAATTTATTTTTTTGGGTAGAAGTTAACTAAAATTGGACATTTCTTTAACGCGTCTTTAGTGTCATTAATACTTTTAGAGGTATTAATCATTAGAGAGGTAAGTTTGTCGTAATTTTTAGCCTGTGAATTTTATTTTAAAGTTAGTGTATACGCGGACGCCTTGTAAAGTTGTTGCGCGTTTATATGGGTTAGCTTTACTGTGCCCCACATGCGACACTTTGATTAGTGGTTTTACCTACTGAGATGACAACTTAGTTGTCGAAAGGCGTATTTAGGATTCGATTATAATTGTGGTAAGGGGTTTTATACCTTTTTTGAGGGATATATTTCAATTCGACACATATTCAATTCGTTTCAAAACCATAATTCTATTGAGATATACACATAGAGTTTTAACTCTATGTGTATATCTAAATAGCATCTTTACTATACTCCATTCAATCTAAGGACGGAGCAGATGGCGCTGCAATCTGAGTGCAATTTACACAGGATAAATTTTGTGATTTCACGCAAGTAGAACATATTGCTATGAATTGTGATTTTGAAATTTACTTATTCACAATTCACAACCAATCTGTCCAGCTTGGATAGTCAGTCGGTTTATTTTCAAAATGGGACTGCTTTTCTCTCAGGGTTCCAATCGTAAAAGT
Organism: Melolontha melolontha; assembly: GCA_935421215.2. NCBI lineage: Eukaryota > Metazoa > Arthropoda > Insecta > Coleoptera > Scarabaeidae > Melolontha > Melolontha melolontha. The sequence goes on from OW285235.1 coordinate 232,782,381, forward strand.
GGAAAACACAAATGAATTAATATTATATTTAGGCGCCACTCAAAATTTATTTGAGAAAAATAGTAATAATGTCTTTGAGTTACTTATAAGCACAAAAGAAAAAGGTCAAATTAAAAAAATACACATAATAAACTTTAAATGAATCTTTAATACAAAAATCAAAAAAAATCAAAAGAAAAATCTTTATAAAGTATAAAGATTAATATTGCCTCATTTAACAATATTATTAAGGTAAAAATATCGCATGGAAGTGACCGCAGCATACGATCAAAACCCTTAGTGACTTCCGAACAAAATTAAAACTAATAAATTACAAAGATGCTTTTTAATTTCTCCCACAAGAAACTAAATCAAAATAAACAAAATTGACAGACCGAAACAAACTCTAACGCATGTGCAACGACATGAAAAAATATGCCCTTGATATCCCAAGCGTACTAAAATTTTACAGTTACAGAAATGTTTTTTTATATTAGAAATTTTAAAAAACCTTCTTTGTCATTTATATTAAATAACTAAGATTAAATTTCAATACGATAATACTAATACAATTAGAAAATACAGTATTTAACTCTTTTAAATATAATAAGATATCTTTTAATAATATATTACTTACGTAAAAAATATATTCATATAATCGAGACACGGTGAGTAAGAAAGTGTTAAAAATCAATTACGAGATTCACAAACTCGTAAATAAATCGGTAATGATATACTCAAGCACAATAACACAATTAACTCAAAAAACAAAAACCGAAATTACTAAAACAAAGATAATGATTTATCTTTAAATAAACACACCTTTCTTACTACACTGCACACTTGTGCCCGGTTAGTCCACATGAAGCACGTAGGCTTCACATAAAAAAATACAGTATTCAGAACTGTCCACATCAATGCAAACGGCTTGCTCCAACTGCGCAAGTCAAATCTACAAATATTCAAAGTAATAATACACTCAAAAATAATTAAACTTTTCAAAATATTTGTGGGGAAAAGTTCATAGCAATATGTTTGCTGTCATATTTTGAGGTTATATACATATCTATATAAAAGATTATCTTGTGACTTCTGCATTTGTTTACTAACAGCTTTATTATTTATTAAGAAAACATACTTCTTGATCAGTTTATTCAAGCAAGAAGCGGCCGATATATACCAATGCAAGGTATTAGAAAGTGGCGTGTCGTGGGGTTTGAGGGGCGCACCAGAAATCAAATACCAAATGACATATAGGCAAATTGCGCGAAAGAGTATCCATTTATAACATTTATTTAAGTTGAATAAATACATAGGAATTAAAAAAATGAATGCCTACAATAACGACAAAAACCATAATAATTGTAAATCAAAACGGAAAAATTCCAAAATAAGGGGCTCATTTTAAACAAAAATCCAAGTTTGAGTGACTATTTATTTCTGTTTTATTTATTAATGTTTTCTTTAAATAGATAAATGACAAATATCCGAAACGAGATTTTTAATACAACAATTGCAGTACAATTGCAATTGCAGTACAATTGCAATACAACAATTGCAGTAAGTTCAGAATGTTAACTATATATACAACAATTGATGATTAAATAACATTTAAGTATATTCTAGTGATTAATATATACTTACTATCATTTCAAAATGTAAATAATTAGTACATCTTTATTTCAAAAATATATATTGAGATAGCTTTCAAATTTGTAAAGATTTATATTTGGCGGTTGCCGATCATTTAATACAGAAATTGTTGGTGACGTTTAATTTTGTGCAACATAATACTAGTGTAAACTGAGGAAATATAACCTCAAAATGCGATTTTAAAGTATTAATTTCAATACTCTCCTTTCATTTTCGCATAAAAAGACACATATTTTTGAAACCAGCGAAACGTAACCTTTCCATTTTTGTATAGTTTGTTAATTAAATCTGCGGTGACCATTCGGAACTATAGCCTAGTAGCTACGGTTTATAAGTAGGAAAAAGAAAGAACAACATATTTACATACATACATATTTACGGTACGATAGTCCCGACAGCACTGAAACACTGGCTGCTAAATAACTGCGCCGTAAAATATTCTAAATGTTTTTACGGAATCGTGTACTATCGGCCAATATCGGGTCACATTCACCAGGAATCTATAATGATTTATGCAGGCCGCGGCGTATTTGCGCCTTAATATAATTCTGTGGGTTCTAACAACGTTAGACAACGAAAACGCAGTTCAGTTTTTTGAAATTTAGAAATTTTAACTACTTATATGAATAATAATAATAAAATGAATAGTAATAATAAATATTTAAATAAACATTTAAATTATGTGTTATATTAAAAATTCTAGGAGGGGCGCGCGGCTTCGCAGCCTTATACAGCTACCGCCACTGGTATTAGACAGGTATAAAATATTTCAATCAATATCTTATAACTTGTTATTTAATGTTTGAAGGTGTTGCATTTACAACAAATTTGTGCGTAAATACAATGGCAATGTGAAGATTGTGTTAAAATTACCGCAGATGGAATATCTACCTTACTTTGATTTCACCAGCTAACAAAACTATTATAAAACTATTATAAAGAAAATATATGTAACTGATGAATTGACACGAAGAGATGACCTCTATTTTTTGTGATAAGCATGTTAATCATTTTTTTTATCCGATAGAACAAGTACCTATTAGTTGTTCTTAATAATTCATTTAACTACGAGTACACATTATTTCATATTTTTTTTTATAAAAATGTTGCTGAACCTATGAAATGTATTTATTTAAAAATATTTTTATTTTACAAAAAAAAAGTAAGTACATGTTAAAATGCATGAAAAAAATTATATTTTGAATTATTATTACAGCAACATGTATATTTTGAAAATTACTTATTTTCAAGATCAGAACAGAAAACAGAAAGTTCTAAGGATGATCCAGTATTTACAATAAAAGCAAAATTTTCTAGCATATTATTTATTTATTATTTAAACTATACATCCTTATACCGTTAGGTGTCGGATTTTATTACTACATTTCAAGTTACTATTGCATTTATTCTTTCCTTCCACAAGTTTCTGTTCTGTGCCACGTTCTGCGGCTGCCTGTCGTACTTGTTCTTCCCATTGTATTCTAGGTCTTCCTATTCTGTTCTTTCCCTGTACTCTGGCTTCATACACCTGTTTTGATGGTCTATTTTCGTGCATCCGGTGCAAGTGTCCTAACCAACCCAGCTGTCTTTCTTCAATAACTCTCTTAACCGGTTTCAGGTTCCTTCTTTGTAGTATTACCTCATTTCTAATTCTGTCTTTCCTTGTAATTCCTTCAATTTTTCTCAGGAATCTTATTTCTGCTGCTGTTATTCTGCTTTTGTTTCTATCTGAAATCGTCCAAGACTCACAACTGTATACTAGTGACGGTCTTACTACTTTTTTATATATCTCTGTTTTTATTTCCTTTGATACTTCCTTTTTTCCAAAAAATGTGTCTTTAAGCATGTTATAAATTATTCCTATCTTTCCTATTCTCTCTGCTATTGCTTTATCTATCCTTCCATTTTCTTCTATTACTGTGCCTAAATAGTTGAAACTTTTAACTTGTTCTAGTTGTCTTCCCCCTAAGCATATTTTGTGCATCTTTTCCTTTCCTGCCATTATCATCGTTTTTGTTTTGCTTATGTTAATTTCCATGTTTATTTTGCTGAATTCTGATTGGTATATATTTAGATTCTGTTGTAGATTCTTTTCTGAATCTGCTACTACAATTATGTCGTCTGCGAACAATAATTTGCGTAGGGCACTTTGGTGCATTCTCCAGCTACCCACTATCAGTTTCTCACATCTCTGTTTACAATTTTTTTATAACATCGTCCATTAATATCGTGAATAGAAGAGGGCTAAGAACACAACCCTGTTTTAATCCTATTTTTGTTTCAAATTCTGTTGATTCTTCGTTATGTGTTCTAACTTTATTTTTATTACCTTTATACAGGGCCTTTATTGTATCGATAATATATCCATATATCCCCCTGTTTTCTAGAGCTTTCCAGATGTCTTCTCTTTTAATTCTATCGAACGCCGTTTGTAGGTCGATAAAGCAGATATGTATTTCATTTCCTTTTTTCAGAAATTTCTCTCCTAATTGTCTAACTATGAATATTAGATCTTGTGCACTTCTACCTCTTCTAAATCCATGCTGTTGTTCTTCTAGTGTTGGTTCTATTATATCCCTTAGTCTCTTTTCTAGTATCCTTGTTAGTACTTTTCCAGGTATACTAGTTAATGCAATTCCCCGATAGTTTGCGCATTCTCTCATGTCTCCTTTCTTATAAAGCGGTAGTATTATTGCCATGTTCCAATCTTTCGGTATTTCCTGTTTTGTTAATATATCGTTCAGCAGATTACAAAATTCAGTTGTTGCTTTATCTCCCATATATTTTATCATATCTGATGTTATTTTATCCTCCCCAGGTTCCTTTCCCGATTTCAGTTCATTAATGGCTTCTATTACTTCTTCTTTTATAATTGGCTGAATATTTGTTTCTGTACTATATTCTACTTGTATGTTTTTTTCTTTCTCGTGCGCTTCGCTATTTGTTTCTGTTAGTTCTTTGAAGTGCTCCCTCCATCTTCTCATTATTAATTTTTCCTCTGTTATTATGTTTCCATCCTTGTCCTTTATATTTTTCAGTTTTATTTGTTTCTTTTGTCGTAGGTTCTTCAACATGCTATAGAACAGTTTCTGATTTTCTGCGTAATTTTCCCTCATCTTGTGACCAAATTCTTCCCATGACTCTGCCTCTTTGCAAGCTTAACCATTTTATTTACCTCAGTCCTTAACTGCTTGTATATATTATGATCCTCCTCTGATCTTGTTTGTATGTACATCTTCCACTTTCTTTTCTTGTCCTTTACTTTTTGATGAATATCTGGTGCCCACCATTTGCTTTTCTTTGTGCATATTGTAAACAATATTATCTAAATCATACATTTTGTTTTCTTTTGTGATGACGTGATGAATGTAATTTTTCCATGCATCAGCATCAACCATGTCTAATCCTTCTAATAATAAATGTTTTACTTCGTCTAATATATAAAATAAATAAAAGCCATTCTGTAAGTGCCTCCTTTTTCCACGATGAAGTAGGTGACTTTTCTGATTTAGTAGAAAGATAAGGCGCATTATCCATTACTATAACACAACTGGAGTCAAGAGAAGATATATTTCATATCGATGCGATAAACACTTCGCTATTCATATCTTCATGATAATCTATCATTTTCTTGAATTCAAATAATAACTCACTATTCACAAAACCAGTTTCGCTGCCAATGTGAGGCACAATTAATCGATTTTTTTTTGCCAGACGCATCTGGTCTGAAACCAGTAGAAAGACCTTCGACAAATTATTATCTTGGATTAAACACCGTTGTATCTTTCCATATTTCTCTTTTTCTGTGACCTGCATTCATTCATGTGTTACCTAAATAACGAGCCATCGAAAAAATTCATAATTGGAGTAGACTGTGAAATTGGGTTGGTACTTTAGCCACTTCCACATAATAACACATTACTTGATGCTTGACAGTTCATTTGGTTTCATTGTAAAAAAAAGGTTATGGCATTGAAATGATACAACAACAAAAAAGAAAACAAATAATTTATTTAATATCGAAATCATAATCAAAATTTACATATAGCTACAGAAGTTGTTGAAAATGTTGTCCATTTGCATCTAAACAAATTTAATTTTCTTAATAAGAGTTTTGAAAAATTTGACACAAACTTATAGTTTCAATGTCAAATAATAAATGTCATTATGTGGAAGTGGCTAAAGTACCAACCCAATTTCACCGTCTACTCCAATTATGAATTTTTTCGATGGCTCGTTACAATATGGCTATTAATTTACAGTACTGAAACTGTAGGCCTTCTAGTGGTTAAACCTCTAACAATTGACACTGTTATTTGACATAAACATTGACGTTTGGTTTTGGTTAGATGTACTGATATGTTTGCAATTTCTTAAATAATGTTATCTACTGAAGAAAAAGTCTTTTTAGTTGAGCACTATTTTCGCTCATGCGGTTTAGGTAGACAAAATGGTCCAAATATTAAATTCGTCCGCGATCAATTTTCGGAACATTTCAATAAACAGACACCAAGTAATGCTATTGCACTGAACATTATAACCAAATGTAGAAGAACTGGAAGTGTGCTACACCAAGGAAAAGATACAGCCGGACGAAGAAAAACAGTGGATACCAACGAAAATAACGAAGGAGTATTCAATCAAATTTTGGACTAACCAAGTCATGATCAACGGAGATCTGCTGCAAAATTGAATATGAACAGGAGAACTCTTCAGACGATACTGAAACAACTTAATCCCCATCCATATGTTATTCAGACGACACAACAATTGAGAATGGGTGATTATGCTACCAGACCTGTCAAGACTGTATCAGAATCCTTGCTCTGCAATATGATAATCCCAGTTTCATCAATATCATCTGGTACAGTGACGAAGAAAATTAATATAGACCACCCTACTATAACTGAAATAGAAAAAGCAATAGCTGATTTAAAAAATGGAAAGGCTCCGGTTACAGACCTAATTAATGCTGAATTGCTAAAAGCTGATGGGAAGACTACGGCACAAATACTACACCGGTTATTTAAACAAATTTGGGAAAAATAAGAAATGCCTAATGACTGGAAGACAGGACTAATAGTTAAAATTCCAAGAAAAGGTGATAAAATAAGATGTGAAAACTGGAGAGGCATAACGCTGTTGAGTACTGTCTTCAAACTATTTAATAAAATAATATTAAATAGAATAATAAATGGAGTTGGTAAATCTAACGCACAAACAGATTATACAATTACATAAACCATATTGAGATGTCCATATTGAAATACAGAGGAATACTTTGAAAGCAGAATAACCTAAATAATTAGTTGTATATTCTCTAACTATAAAATCATTTGAGGAAATCGTTGCTAAATCTTGTATAATTCGAGATCTAAAAAATATTTACCATATTAAGACGATCTAAATTAAATATGGTAAAATTTCTTTTAAAAGAAATGCATTACATAATTTGAAAATATTTAATTTCAAGTAAACAGCCCACTTCCAGAACTCGCTAGTAAGTTGGGAATCTCCTAATTAAGCTGCTCTGGATGACAATCTGAAGAAAATTCACTAGAAAAAAATCTATTATTTTGCCGTAAACTGGTAAAGACTTAACTAATTATAAGTTAGATGTACAATTGCCCTTATTTTCTCAAGTACACATTTTATAGAAAAAGCATACACATATTTTACACAGCCTTGGATTTTTTATTTATTTAAAATATATCTATAATCCGATCACAAATATTAATAAATATTTTAGGAGATATATCTAATATGTACTTATTATTTTCACAAAGTTGTACATTTTCCTAATGCACTCTATCTATCACTTTATAACGATTTTATTTGATACCGCTCAAGAAACTCAACTACTGACCATTTAATTATTCAATAAATGCCCTGGACATATAGCGGCATGGGAATTAATTGAATTGTAAATTTCAGATATCACGTGCCAGAAAATCAATCGCAATGTTAAAATGCACAAAAATATTAGAATACCTAAGAAAATGATCAACCTAATAAAGGAAGGATATAATGAATACAAGTGCAAAATATTACATGAGGGGAGAGTGTCTGATGAGTTTCAGTTGAAGACAGGGGTTAAACAAGGTTGTATTCTCTCACCATTGCTGTTTTTAATAGTGTTGGATGAAATTATGAACAAAGTAATTGAAAAAGGAAACAGAGGTATAAAATGAAATCTGACGGAATATCTAGAAGACCTGGATTTCGCTGACGATATTTGTTTGCTCTCTCATAGTGCAACGCATATGCAGGAGAAAATTGATGTCTTAGTAAAAAACCTAGTAAAGTAGGTTTAAAGATTAACAAAAAGAAAACGAAAATGATAAGCAACAATAACCAAAATAGAAAAGAAATAAAATTGATGGGTGAAAAAATAGGGCGAGTAGATCAATTTTTATATGTGAGGAGTGTGATGGCCGAATACGACGGTGTAACGAAGGACATCAATTCAAGGATATCGAAGGCTTGTGGTGCATTTATAGGGATGATGAATGCTTGGAAATCGGGTAACATCACTAACAGGACCAAAATTAAAGTTTTTAATGCCACTGTTAAACCCATATTATTGTACGGTTCTGAGTCATGGACACTAACTAATGCAAACAAGCAAAAACTACAAAGCTTTGTAAATAGATGTATTCGGAATATACTGAAAATATGGTGGCCCATCCGAATTACAAATGAGGAGTTATGGGATCGTGCAGGACAAGAAAGGATCGAAGTACAAATTAAAAGGAGAAAGTTTGGATGGCATGGTCATACTTTAAGAAAACCGAGAACATAAATTTGTAAGAGAGCATTAGAATGGCAGCTCCAAGGAAGGAGGATAGTAGAACGCCCGAAGATAACATGAAGAAGAACATTGCAGGAAGAGACTAATATGTCAGTGGCACACAAGAATGGAGACAAACGATTTCTTTCCTATGTCCCAAAAGGGACTAATGGGTCTTACTACAGTGACAAATCTCATTTTCATTTGCCGGGTCATATAAATAGGAGTAGTAATAGATTTTTAGGTTTTCAACGGCCATTAGAGGTGCAGGAAATACTATTGCATAGTGAAAAAGTGACCGCCTGGTGCGCGGTTTCTGGGCAAGGAATTATTGGACCTTGAAGAAAACGGAGCGGATATATTACTCGAGTTCTCACGCCGTTTGTAGATGACCTTCAGAGGTTTTGCAGATCAAGAAACTTCAAGAACTCTTCGGTAGCCAGTTTTTTCTACAAAACGGGGCAACGCGCCACACAGCACATGTTACAAGAACCTTTCTTCGGGAGACGTTAGGAAATGTAATTTCACGTTTCACCGATTTTCCTTTTCCATCTTACCCTCCGGACTTAACATTATTGGATTCATATGTTTGGAATATGCTGAAACTATGAGTTTTCCGAGATAACTACAATACAACAGTTGAAAGAGGAAATTACAGAAGCGATACAACTGATGTAACAGCCTCTATTTTCAGATATGGTCACAAATATGCAAGGACGATACGAACTGTGCGTTCAACGTAACGGAATGCACTTGGGACATGTTATTCGTAATGCTAATACATAAGAGTTAATTTGTAATTACATATTACTTTATGTGAATAAAGTTTGGAAGTTTCAGTACGTAATAAATTAATAGCCATACTGTAACATATTTTTCTGCCTTCGACATGAAACTTTTGTGCAACTTGGTAACTCATTTTTTAAGAAAGATGAATACACGTGCCTTATAATTGTACTTTTAATGTTTTGTGCAATTTATTACTTCTTGATAACTTTGTTTTCTTAAAGAATCAACTAAAACTCCACACATTCCTATTTCATAATGTTAGATCAGTATTTCATTTTATGAGCTCCATAATGAACTACTTTTAATTAATATTAATAATAAATAGCAGAATAATCAACTAATATTAAATTGTATATCGGTAGTACCGATGCGTACTGACAGTAAAAGAAAATTTGACAGAACAAGACAAATATCCAATCACAAACGCTTATTTTAAACCCAATTTTTCCCAACTCTCCTCTCTTAGATTGATTGAGCTAAATAGAAAACGTATTGTGAGTGAATAAATAATTATATCTTTTACAGAATGTTACAAGCAGCGCAGAAAAATTATTATTTCATGACACCAAAACGGTGAGTTAATTGACAAAGCGACTTAATTTAATATAACAGATAATAATGTTGCAGGATACTACTGCTTACAAAACATTAATTCCGCCGCTCTGCCTCTTACAATTAAATTCGAAACAGCACACGCTGTCATCAAATGGAACCACGGAAGTTAGTATAGCTATAAAACATAAATCCCCAAATTAATAAAACCACAATTAATGTTTTAGGAATCAATCGATTTCAGCTCCGAGTTATTAGCATTTTGTAGTGGATATAAAATTTACATCGTAGATTCTGCTTCCAGAATTAAACGCTCAAATGGTTTTCCAGTACGAGGACAAACGCAATCACAGTATTTAAATTACGGAGATAATAAACAACCCGGGAAAGCAGAGGCCGAATCTACGTATGGATCTACCAGAGCTGTTGTTAGTAAGTATTTCATTTTTATTTTGAAAAAGCAAAATTACACATAAAAATGCTTACAGCTGGAACTAGCGGAATGGGCCAAGCTCAAAGTCAAAGTTTACCATTCGATTGTAGAGATTGTTACGGACAATACGGTGGCACTAATGGTGCATATTATCCGCCCCATGGTGGTATAATGGAAGAATTTCGACCAACCTCCACAGGTCAACAGTTTGTCGGAACTGGCGGTCAACAAACGGTAGGCTCAACAAGTCAACAAATTCCACCACAACAACAAATGCTAAGACCACAAGGTCACCAAATACGTAAGTAATTAACGTATGTAATCAAAACAACCATGAAGCATACAATTCAACAATCCGTAGAGCCTCAGGGACAGCAAACATTACCCACTCAGCAGAATGGTGGGCTTTCTGGGCAACAGAATGGAAGGCTCTCTGGCCAACAGAATGGATTATATCCCAATTCAGTTTCCGGACACGTAAGCCAGCAAAATGGACGGTTAACAGGAGTTACAAGTCCACAAAATGGGAAGCCTCCAAGTCCACATCCAAATGGTGATCACCAAAGCGTAGGTCAACAAAATGGAGGGTTTACAGGGCAACAAAATGGAAGACCTACAAGTCCACAAAATGGGAGGCCTCCAAGTCCACAGGTGAATGGAGGTTATGGTCAGCAAGGCGTAGCTGAACAGAATGGAGGACTTACAAGTCCACAAAATGGGAGGCCTCTAAGTCCACAGGTGAATGGAGGTTATGGTCAGAAAGGCGTAGCTGAACAGAATGGAGGATTTACAGGGCAACAAAATGGAAGACTTACAAGTCCACAAAATGGGAGGCCTATAAGTCCACATCCAAATGGTGGTCACCAAAGCGTAGGTCAACAAAATGGAGGGTTTACAGGGCAACAAAATGGAAGACCTACAAGTCCACAAAATGGGAGGCCTCCAAGTCCACAGGTGAATGGAGGTTATGGTCAGCAAGGTGTAGCTGAACAGAATGGAAGACTTACAAGTCCACAAAATGGGAGGCCTCTAAGTCCACATCCAAATGGTGGTCACCAAAGCGTAGGTCAACAAAATGGAGGGTTTACAGGGCAACAAAATGGAAGACCTACAAGTCCACAAAATGGGAGGCCTCCAAGTCCACAGGTGAATGGAGGTTATGGTCAGCAAGGTGTAGCTGAACAGAATGGAAGACTTACAAGTCCACAAAATGGGAGGCCTCTTAGTCCACATGTGAATGGAGGTTATGGTCAGCAAGGCGTAGCTGAACAGAATGGCAGATTTACAGGGCAACAAAATGGAAGACTTACAAGTCCACAAAATGGGAGGCCTCTAAGTCCACAGGTGAATGGAGGCTATGGTCAGCATGGCGTAACTGAACAGAATGGCGGATTTTCAGGACAACAAAATGGAAGACTTACAAGTCCACAAAATGGAAGGCCTCTAAGTCCACAGGTGAATGGAGGCTATGGTCAGCATGGCGTAACTGAACAGAATGGAGGATTTGCAGGGCAACAAATTGGAAGACTTACAAGTCCACAAAATGGAATTCATCCAAGTCCAAGTCCACAGGTGAATGGACAATATACAGGGCAACAAAATGGAAGAATTTCGGGACAACAGAATGGACATCAGCAGATGATTGGAGGTGGTGATCAGCCTGGTCCATGGCAACAGCCGCCATATCCAGTAGGTCCACAAAGAGCCCCTATATCTCACAGTGGAGAAGGTCTTGGAGTAGGAATCTATCCTCCTTGTTATCGCGGTCCGAAAGAAGGTGAAATTTTTTCATGTTGACATAAAATTAAAATACTCATGCTAATAAATTCATTCGCAGCAACGGAATATATTGACGAGTCGGGTCGAAGAGGAAAGTTTACTGGAATATTTTCCGGAGGCTATCAGCCTGCCAATGGACAAACAGGTCAATTTTCTGGTCAATTCAGTGGAACCTACAGTCATTCAGGAGTGCCTCAATGTGGGCCCGAAGGCGAAATTCCTAAGCCTGCATTAAGCGAAATACAATTACAACCTAAACCAAGTTATCCGTATGGATCACCTAGCCATCCATCTGAGCCACCTAGCTATCCAAGTGGACCACCTAGCTATCCATCTGGGTTACCTAGCTATCCATCTGAGCCGCCTAGCTATCCTTCTGGACCACCTAGTCATGCTCCTGGACCACCTAGCTATCCTTCTGGATCACCTAGCCATGCTCCTGGACCACCTACCTATCCCACAGTGCCACCTAGTTATCCATCTGGACCACCAAGCTCTCCCAGTTACCCCTCTGTGGTACCTAGTCATCCTAATGGGCCATCTAGTTTTCCGGCTAAACCGCCTAGTTATTCTACTGGACCATCTAGCTACCCCTCTGAACCGCCTAGCTATCCTTCTGGACAACCTAGCTATCCTTATGGGCCACCAGCCTATCCATCTGGGCCACCAGCCTATCCATCTGGGCCGTCAGTCCATCCACCTGGGCCACCAGCCTATCCACCCGGGCCACCAGCCTATCCACCCGGGCCACCAGCCTATCCACCCGGGCCACCAGCCTATCCACCCGGGCCACTAGCCTATCCGTCTGGGCCACCAGCCTATCCATCTGGGCCTCCAGCTTATCCATCTGGACCACCAGTAGATCCATCTAGGCCACCAGCCTATCCATCTGGGCCACCAGCCTATCCATCTGGGCCACCAGCCTATCCATCTGGGCCACCAGCCTATCCATCTGGGCCACCAGCCTATCCATCTGGGCCACCAGCCTATCCGTCTGGGCCACCAGCCTATCCGTCTGGGCCACCAGCCTTTCCATCTGGGCCACCAGCCTATCCATCTGGGGCACCAACTTATCCATCTGGAGCACCAGTCGATCCATCAAGGCCCCCAGCCTATCCATCTGGGCCACTAGCCTATCCATCTGGGCCACCAGCCTATCCGCCTGGGCCACCAGCCCTTCCATCTGGACCACCATCCTATCCATCCAATCCTCCTAGTCATCCTTATGGCCCACTTACCCATCCACCTGGGCCATCTGTCTATCCTTCTAATGGAGAAAGCTCCCTTCCAAGTGCACCAACTCATGTTCCAACAGATAGGCCTGGATGTTCACCATGTCCTTTAGGATGCGTTCCAACACCCGAATGCGCAGCAGGCGGGCCATATTCCCCAACAGGTCCAACTCAAACTGGTGGTATTACAACTGTAGAATCAGGACATATTTCTGGCCCTTCAGATCCAAATGTAGGTACTGCGGGGAGACCTGTTTATCCAGAGAAAACTCCTGGACACGTGAACGGCTATCACGAAACACTTAGTCCAGCAAACAGAGATGTCTATCCTTCAAGTGTGGATCCTTCTGGGGAAAAACTCCAGCACATGTGAACGGCTATCACGAAACACCTAGTCCAGCAAACAGAGATGTCTATCCTTCAAGTGTGGATCCTTCTGGGGAAAAAACTCCAGCACATGTGAACGGCTATCACGAAACACCTAGTCCAGCAAACAGAGATGTCTATCCTTCAAGTGTGGATCCTTCTGGGGAAAAAACTCCAGCACATGTGAACGGCTATCACGAAACACCTAGTCCAGCAAACAGAGATGTCTATCCTTCAAGTGTGGATCCTTCTGGGCCGACAGCACATCGGCCGGATGTAGCAGGGTTGTATACACAGCAACAACCTCAAATAAATGAACATCTACCTACAACAGGACAAATGTCTGAAATACATTCAGGACCGCCTAACACGTCCGTCTATCCCTTCCCGTCTGGGAGCACTGGTTACTCACCTGGAGAATCTAGTGCTGCGCTTTTAAAACCTGAAACTGACGACGCTGACACACAAGCTCAAACTTCTGTACAACAAGTTAATAATCAGACTCAAGCAACTGCAAGTGCTCAAGGTCGATATCAAGGTGGAACCGCGCAATCTCAAGTATCAGGTACATATTCCGGTAGCGGATCATTCAGTGCATCAGCAGGAACTATTGATAGCTTAAGAGGAGCTCAAACTCAAGTATCTGGAGGAAAAGAGGGCGCTCTTAGTTCTGCTCAAGGTACTGGCGGAGCCGCTCAATCTCAAGCTCAAGTGCAAGTAGCTTCCGCGACGGGTCAAACACAATCTGTTTCACAAAGCTTTGGACTTAATCATGGTACAAACACGCAAGTTGAAGCAGGCGATAAAGGTGGTATGGCGGACTCACAAGCAAATGGGCTGGGTAGTACATCGTCACAAGCGCAAATTGGTTTCACACCGTATGATAAAAACGAAGTAGACGACCAAAAAACACCTTTCAAAGGTGGAGGAACTGCCAGCGCTCAAAGCGGCACTTATGCAGGACAATCTCAAGCTCAAATCCAAGGAAAATTTCTGTATGGAATTAAATACACAGGTGCTGCTCAAGCCAGCACTGGAGGCAATACAACAATCTCAAGAAATGCGACTAAACCTATTAGTTTTAATCAACAAAATGCCTTTGCTGCTTTTCCAAAATTAAATTTTAATAATAGTGGAAATAGCAACAACAATAACGATAACGTAAACATTGAAAACGCAAATAATAAAGTAGATATTAACAGAGTGAATAATAATCATCATGATGGCGCAGAAATGCAACACGAAGTAGAAAGCGAGGTAATAACGCAAACTGAATTACCTACTACGACAGAAGAAATACTTTTTGATGGAGATGGAGATGGTGATAGTGATTACTATGATGATACGGAAAGTACTGCTCCAAAAAGCCTTACAAAAACATTAATTAATCAAGAGAGTCGTTCCCAAAGACAACATATCATACTCGATCCCCTTGAAGATTTAGATGCTACTGTTATTCAAGATCAAGATCCAGATCTTCCATATGGTACGGTTTTGCAACCTGGACAAACGATACCGGGCTCACCTGGCTACAAAATCCCAACCGGATTTAGAGGTAAAGTTAGTTCCATGGCTGGACAAAATACTGCAGCGGTTGGTCCTTATTCACAAGCCCAAAGTGTAACATTGACGCCAGGTACAGGAAGGATAACTTACAAAAGACCAGTTTATACAGTACAGTCTAACACTAAATTAGAAAATAATGGATTTGGTTACGGAACAAGCTATACTTATCAACCAATACAGTACCAATTAAAAAGCGGTAGATCATCCTATCCTAAATTTGTTTCTGTAGCAAAAACGGAATCAGGTAGAAGAAACATTTACACGGGAAGAAAAAGCCCTTCTGTTTATTACACGCAAACTTCAACATGCGGATATTTTACAAACACTTGTGTTTATAATAATGGAAGAAAAATATGTCTGCCAAGACCTAAGTTAAATCCCGACGGAACGCCAGTAAAGTGTTAAAATATAGATTTTTTCGTATCTTGTACAATGTCCTTGAAATTGTTTTGTATCAGTGTAAATATATGAATAAGTTAAAAAATAAAGTCAACCGACAAAGAAAACTTACTGCTCCAAATCGTACTAAAATTATTTATTTTTGATAATTCAATATTTCATTTCTTGTAATGTTAAATATTTTTATTAGGAAGCTAATTATTGTTAAAATCTAGTAAGTACCAAATAAAGACATTTTTTTAAATTTTTCGTATTAATTTTAATAGGTGATAAAAAAAAACTAGTAAACTATACTCTATGCTCCCATATTTCTAAATCATCCAAATATTGAAGATGTGGCTTGTTTCTGAAAAACGTATGGATAGGTTTTATTTCAACGGCCCATATAACAAAAATATTGATTTAATTGCACGAAGAAAAGTTTTGATATGAAATAAACGGCCCCCCACTAACCATTATCAAAAGGCGTAGCAGTCTCTAATGAGGAAAGTTTTTGAAGGTACGTTCAATATCGTCCCCCATTTTTAATAAAGATTAATAAAAGAAACACTTTTAGCATACACCTTCTGTCGCAAAATAATGAAAATTGCTCTATTTTAAAGTGGCGCTATCTGTCGACAGAAGATTAATTTATGAAGTGTCAATAGTCCTAAGTAATCAGTAATCAGTAAAAATTTTGCATTTCAATCGAAAAGCTAAGTGCCTCGCATTTAAGACACAAAATCAATATAATTCTGTTTTAAAAATGTTAAAAATACTACGAAAATGCTCCAAATATCTCTATACTCGCTTATAGAGATAAACGAATTTGTTTATTATTTATCTGAATCACAAGTTCTTGAATGACATCGATGATTTAGACGATCAATTAAAATGATAAAATATTGAAAAAATGCGTGATTTCATGAAAATTTTGCAAAAATATTTAGTAAGATTTATTAAAATGGAGCTTCGAATATCCAAGATAGTAATTCGCCGCATTCTAATCGAAAGCTTAAGGACTTCAGGAGGTAAATTCAAAGTTTGTACCACATACATTGAAGACTTAGTGTTGTTCCGTCTACCGATTTTTCGATAGATCTACCGATTTTTCTATGGCAGAATCGGCGCAAATAAAGAATAATATTGCCGAAGGTATGATTATTTCAATTATTTCATGTTTACAATAATTTTAATTATCTTGGTTTTAGCCGAGATCCTCTTGTCTGCATTTATTGCAGAACATAATTTGCCATTTTTGGTAATGGATCATTTGCCAAAATTAATAACTAACATTTGTCCCGATTCAAAGATTGCTCAAGGCATATCGTGCGCCAGAAAGAAAACCACAGCTATTGTTCGAAATGTAATAGGTGCTGAATGTTTCGAAAATATATGTGAGGATATTAAATATAATAAATTTTCCAATTTTCGAATAGATTTGTTTGGGCTTGCCACAAGCCGTTGTCTAACATCATCAACATCTTCTGTCAAGACTGTTGGTCGACCACTAGATTTACCCTTACAAATACAATTTTTAGTTTCAAAACGGCGAATAACCCCATCTTTATGTTGCGCAAATATTTTGTATGCAACAATATGGTTAGGATAATTTTCCCGAAATTGATTCAGGCAAGATTGCAATGAATATGACCATTCACCGTCTTCTCTAAGAGTCTCACTACGGTAATGTGCTTTTAGAATAAAAGCATCCTGCTCGTCCGTAAATGGCATGCTGCTACAATACTTAAAAAATAAAAGCAATCATTTTAATTATATTGATTAGAGGTTTCTATTAAACTTACCTAAATAACAGAAAATATAGAATAATAGTTCTGATAAGAACAGCTTTTTATGTAAATGCAAAAAAAATATCGAAAATAAAAGTAGGGAAATAATATGAAAATACGAGAACCAAATATATGAACGAACGTCACTGCGATTTTGTTAGATGTACCACAGAATAGCCAACGTCAAAATATAAATTACACTAAAAACTACGGCGGTAAATTTGAACTGTCTTCAGACATTTACAATCGCAATGTATACATACATACTTAAAATGTTATTAAATGCCAATATGATGGGTCAGTTTTCGGCGTCCACGTATAAACTATACGTAATGTTGTAGAATATCATCAGAAATTTTGAACGGAGGATTTTAAAGTGCATTGATCTTGAAGGACAACATTTTCAACATTTGTTATAGTTTTCAATAAATACCTATTATGTATTTGTTATTTATTTGTATGTATGAAACTGTCAAAATATACGACTTCGTAGGTTAAGTAGTAAATTTTAATTTACGATATACTTCAAAATGTTCTCAGTAAATCACATGCTACTAGATTGACTTTTCAAATGAACACTTATATATATAATATAATTGCCATTTGGGTTATAGGTTCAGTGAAAAACTTCAAAAATATTTTTTTATTACACATGCCATTTAGGTTAAACTGTTTAGAATGTTGATATTGTATATTTATCACTTTATATTTAGAAAAATGCATAGTTTATGTCAATTAATAAAGGCAATTGTATTAGTACTTTTATTTTGTAAAATTTATGAATGTAATATCAATGTTTTAGAATAAAAAACGAAAGGAATAAAAATCGTTTAATAAAGTCAATATTAATTTATTTGTCAACAGAACTCAAGAAGATCAAAAGAAGTAATCACTTAAGCTTGAAACATAATTTTCCTCTTCTTCTAAACTAATTATGAAAGGTGCGATAGCATTTTAATCAAATCCTACTTTCCTGTCCCACCATTTTTCAATCTCCGCTTCAGTGTGCGACACACTGTCAGCCCACGCTTCGGCAGTTACTTGACTTAGTGTTTCTTACCACAACGTTTTACAGACTTCATCCTTCCTACCATATTTACCTATATTTTGATTGTGATTTTAATTTTGCATAAATATTTGGATGTGAGAAATCTATTCGTAAGATGGGTGCCGCGCTTGCCCACAATTTACGACGCAATCATTTGACAACTTCAAAGGAGTATTTGGCGATGTACAATCGCAATCCGAACGAGTTTTTGCTACGTTTTGTAACCGTAGACAAAACATTGGATTCATCACAACACACCGGAGACCTAGGAACATTCGAAACAGTGGACTTTTCATGGTGAATCGAAGCCAAGTGGGTCTATCGGCCAACAAGGTCAACACGAGTTTTTTGGGATACGCCGGGCCAAGGAAATGAGGAGGCACAGCACATCACTGAAACGGGAAATTACGTAACCAGGGAAAATGCGAAGTTCTGGCTGTGTATGCCGTGACACCATTTTGTTGGAACCAAACATTTCTTCGTAGTCGCAATTCTGGGATCGAAAATTGTTCCACCATGAAAATATATCGTTTGAAGATTACAGATGCACCTCTTGCATTTTCGAAAAAAATAAGGTCCGCTCCCCACATAACGCAAAGCCCAGTGCAGTACTGGCGAAAGGCTGTATTTCTAAAATATTTAATTTTATTTATATAATTGGAAGACGAACGGGTGGTATCTATAAAATTACGAAATACATATTTATTTGTTGAAAAGTTGTATTTATAAAGTTTTTAATTTTATATATATAATTGGAAAACATACGGGTGGTGATCTATCTATCTAAAATTACGAAATACATATTTATTAATTAATTTTATTTATATAATTGGAAAACAAACGGGTGGTGATCTATAAAATTACGAAAAACATATGTATTTGTTTAAAAAGTTGTATTTTTAAAGTTTTTAATTTTATTTCTATAATTGGAACATTTTTATTTGTTCATTTTGTCGTTCAAGTTGAGTAAAGGAGTATTAATATTGACTAGCAATAGTTTCTCAAGGTTTTCTTCTTCAATTTTGTTCCCTTTGAATTAAGTACATCCTTATAAATAGAAAACGTCCTTTCTACATCGCAACTGGTTATAGGTGCATACTGGAAATATTCTTTTATTTCTTCATATTTAGCCATTAGATTTTGTGGAATTGTCTCCATACATAATTGCTGCAATGTAATTAAATCTGGATTTCTATTAAGAATTGCTTCAAACTTTTGCCGAAGGCCACATCCGAAGTCACTTGGAATACTTTTCAAATTATTAACAGCCACATCTAATGTGGTTAATCCGTCATTTAATTTGAGATTTCGATTTTCAAAATAAGTGATTAGTTTTGGCAATGTTCGTGAAGAAAGTACAAGTGATTTTTTAAATTTGGGATTTGTGTGAGCTCCTTGCACTCACCAATACTTCTAGCATCCTCCTTTAGCAGTGTTACGAAATGTTTTAGACTATCGAAATTCTCAGCATAATAACTAGTAGCTTCCAGCCATGTTCCCCATCTAGTTATTACTGGAGTGGGAGGCAGTGACAGAGATGGAAATTTTTCCCTGAAAAGAGCTACTCTCAATGGTGCTTTTCTGAAAACTTTTTTAAAAGCTGATACAAGTCTATCAACTTCCGGAAAAGTGTCTCTGATATATTCACAGATTCTGTGGAGAGCATGTGCTACACAAGTAATATGCAGCATATTAGGATATGTTTTCTTCAATAGTCTGCCTGTTTTTAACATATACGCAGCACTATCACTGACAAATAAAAGTATTTTTTCTTTGTACGTGGCGTCCGAATGAAGAATTTTTTGCATATTCTCCTTAACGGTTTCAGCAACTGTTTCCGCATCAACTCTATTTATAACACTTGTTGCTATTACATATGAGTTACAGGGAATACTTGGATGTAGTAGACCAGCTACAACATTTACCACACAGCGTCCTAACACATCCACCGTTTCGTCGGCGCTTATCCATCTGTATTAATTTAAAAGATGGCTTCTAATGCGTTCTACTGTTCTCGTATAGCACCTAGAAACATAATATTTGCGTAAAGTTGATTCATCAGGAACATTTCGACCAGTATATTTTTTCAGAAATGTCTTCAAAATTGGATTGTTCAATTTAAATAATGGAATATTAGCTGCCATAAAAGTTTTACAGAGTTCTTCGTTAAAATTGTCAGATTCCAACGGGTTCAATTTCTTTTCGTGCTTTAACGATCCTACGTGACGTTTTACGGTTGATTTATTGCAATTTTTCAATAACGTTTCACACACTTCACAATAAATTTCGGAATCACTGGCAATGTACATACAATCAGTATGGCCCTCAATCCAACTCGCCAATGTTTCACGATGCCATTCTCGACGCTCTTCCATTGTCTGAAAAAGTAAGAATATTCTAGATCCAAATAAACGAAATTAAATAACGAAATTTTATGCACACTTACGTGAAAATAATTGGAAGATGTTGCTTAAATCAAAAGAAAAGGAATGTACGTGCTATTTCTCTTACGAAATACGGTAAACTTATTTATTTTATCTACGTACACGATACCACTGAAAACACTATATTCTCCGAATACAATAGCTGGGTTGTCCATTGTTATCGCTGCGAGACCAGGTGGCCGAGTAAGTCAAACAAATACTTCATTGAATTACGCCGGGATGTACTCTACGTTATACACAATTGCAATTGCCGATTGCGTTTTATGGAAATTGCATCCGTTCTCTAATTCTAAGACGGCTCACAGTGCACCAAATGGTGACTTTTCTACTGTAAAGTGGGCGTTGATTCAGTTCACAGGGATTTTCTGTTGCCTAATATCGACATTTCTGTTGGTTAACTCAAATGAAAATGAGCCACATCATTATTACTAATTCATTTTCATCAGCAAAAATAATTTTCATTCTTTTGGCGAGCTGGCGTTGTGCAAAATCTCATTCATTCAGGCGCTGGACACTCATAAGCTTATACGGCTGAAAGTGAAAATCTAGGAATAAAATTCTGCGAAGTGTTCGATTACTTATTCATATTGCTGCAGCCCGTTTTCGGACAGAGCTCCTTCGACTTTGAATTACTGCTTGTCTCACCCTTTCTACGGAAGCTGGCATTCTTACTCAGGGACGACCTCAAGGTTTTGGATTCATTGCCGACACCGTCGTTCTAAAATTATGTACCCATCTTTGATCGTGTCACATTTCGACTGAACTGTTACAACTAATATTGAAGCATTGGCGTTGGCGAAAGCACCGTTGACGACAGTAACAGAATATACATACTCTTCATCTGCGAACGCACGGTGCTCTCTTCTAAAGATAACGACTGTGACTAACGAACGGTAAGGCCTCTTGAATAGAACACGACACTCTACCCCTGCACTATCTGTTATACATGGTGGGGCACGGCAATCGTATGTTTTTGAAATAACAATAAAATCGTCAGTTTTTGCTTTAAAAGAAATTTATTGGTAGGATTACATACGCAAGAATTTAGCATTTCATAATGTGCGGAAAATTACTTCAGGCATGTGATCTCCGTTTTCGTTTACGCAATGTTGCAGTCGTTCACGAAAATTGACTTCCACTCTTTCCAGCAGGTTTCTAGGAATTAGATTAACTTGTTGACGTATCGCTTCCTTCAGTTCTTGTAACGTACGAGGTCTACCCTCGTAAACACGAGACTTGAGGAACCCCCATAGAAAGAAATCACATGTGGACAAGTCGGGAGACCGAGGAGGCCATAAAACATCACCAAATCTCGAAATGAGATGATTAGGAAACAGAGTACGAAGAACAGCAATACACGCTCTGGCGGTGTGTGCCGTGGCTCCATCTTGCTGAAACCATAATTGTAGAGGATCCAAACCTCTTCTTTGCAATTCAGGGATAAAATAGGTGTTCACCATATTAGTGTAACGCGCCGATGTTACAGTAACGGTAACATCGTTTTGTTTAAAAAAATAGGGACCGATAACGCTAAAGCTCCCCACTGCGCACCAAACTGTAACCTTAGGACTGTGCAGCGGTTTTTGATGCAGCTCTTGAGGATTTTCGGCAGCCCAATACCGACAATTTTGTCTATTGACAGCCCCATTAAGGTGGAAATGGGCTTCATCACTCATTACCACCAACATGTTTTCGTTCTGCTCATAAAGTGTAAGCATTTGTTGGGCCAAATTCACTCGTTGCTGGTAATCCCTTTCATTCAATTCCTGCACAACCGCTATTTTGTATGGATGCAAATGTAATTCACCATGTAAAATCCTTCTTACAGTACGATTACTGATTCGCAGTCCGGCCGAATGAGCCCGAGCAGAGCGGCGTGGGCTTCGCAGTATCGCTTGTCTAACCCTTTCAACGTTCTCTGGAGTGCTGACTGTACGTTGGAATCCGAGCGGTTTTATTTTGAGTATTGAGCCTCGTGTTCGAAGATTATGAGCCCAACGTAGGATTGTGTTACGCGTGGGGACAGAGTCATTTCGATTAATATTGAATCTCCGACGAAATTCACGTTGAACCCTAGTCACTGATTCACCACTTCTAACGAAAGAATCATATGCAAATATGCGCTGTTCTAGCGTCCACGGCTCCATGACAGTAACTGACAGTAAAATGCTTTGAGTCAGGAAAGGTATCCCCACCTGTCAAATGCCCTTTCCTTTTCTAATGGTCGAATATTATGCATTCTAAAAACATCCGGTTCCTGTGCCCCACCCTGTATAAACGCTCTTCCATTCTGCCCCATCCTGTATTAGGTACTTTAATTCGTTGAATAAAAATTTCCGTCTTTCCAAGCATAACAATTCGACGCATACTCATTGATAAACAAGTCGGAATGGCCGCAAGTAATTTTCAGGAGGGGAATTAACAGAGATAGAGATATGCATATGATGACGTGCTAGAAAGAAAAGAGAAATCACGTGATTTTAGTGATGTTTAGCATATAGCGATATTCATAAGCAAAGGCACACAGCATTGGTTGTGTGTTCTTGTATGTTCCTATAAGTTATTCAGGATTTTCCTAAATTAGTTATACAAAAGTATACCTTTACGGCTGCGGAACCAACTGTAGTAGCAAGGTCTAGTAACTTTTAATAGCACTGTCATATCCTCAAGTTTACTATATCTTCAAGTAGACGTGCATCACGCTAGTATGCCATCATTTGTGGGTACATCCTCGCGATGTTCCGTATCCTAGCCATTCTCTAAAGAAATAAAACTGAAATAGTGAATCGAAGCCAAAGAAAGTCAAGGTGGATCTATCAGCGACAGTTTTTTGGGATGCGTGCGGTGTCATTCACATCGGGTAAAAAAATGGGTAAAACGATCACCGACGAAAACGGCGCGTATTATGCAGAGCTGTTGGATCGATTCGACGCCGATTTGAAGCAAAAACAGCCGCATTTGGCAAGGAAAAAAGTTCTCTTCAACCAGGACAATGCGCCGGCGCACAAGTCCGCAGTCGCAATGGCAAAATTGCATGAATTGGTTACGAATTACTCCCTCATCTAGCATATTATCCAGATTTAACCCTCTGCGACTATTTCCTGTTTCCAAATATAAAGAAGTGTCTCGACGGCAAGAGATTTGGGTCGAATGAAAATGTCATCGATGAAACAAACGCCTATTTTGAGGGCCTCGAGACATCGTATATTTGGACGGCATCAAAAAATTGGAGAAACGTTTAATGAAGTGTATCGAGATGAAAGATTATGTTGAAAAATAAAACGTTTTTTTGCTGAATAGAGTGTTACTTATCTCAATTGACTCACGCTCGTACAGGTGGCCCAAAATGACCGAAGGGGTTTGAGTTCATTATAACTTCTTATTTAAGACATATTTATTAATTTTTTTTAATTTTAAATACAGTATATTAAATGGAGAATATTTTTAATTTAATTATGAAAAATTATATCTCGCAAGTGGTGGCCATTTTCTGCTTCGCATATTCGTGCTCTTTCCAAAACATTTTCCATAACCTTTCGCAAAACTTCAGGTGTTATGTTGTTGATTTCGTCGCGTATATTATTTTTTAATTGCTGTATGGTTCGAGGCTTATTAATATAGACTTTTCCTTTCAAATAACCCCAAAGGAAACAGTCTGAAGCGGTTAAATCCGGTGAACGCGGAGGCCAATTAAAATCGCTTGTACGGGAAATAATTCGTTCACCAAAGATGTCGCATAAAAGAGCCATTGTGTTCCTGGCAGTGTGCGCTGTGGCTCCATCCTGTTGGAACCATACTTGCGGATGGTTTTCCACGGCTGGCCTTAAAAAATTTTCCAACATTGTCCGATATCTAACACCAGTGATGGAAACAGCGACACCGTGTTCATTTTCAGAAAGTATGGGCCAATTATCCTTTCCGACGAAACACCGCACCAAACGGTACACTTAAGTGGGTGTAATTCTCGCTGTTGAACTACTCTTGGATTTTCCGTAGCCCATATCCTGCAGTTTTGCCTATTAACGAACCCATTTAATTGGAAATGGGCTTCGTCGCTCATAATTAAATTATGAATAAAATCATGATTTTCTTCTGCTTTTTTTACGAAAATAAATTGCATAATCAAGTCGTTGCTGGTAATCTGTCGGTTTCAATTGTTGGACAAGCTGAATTTTGTATGGAAACATTCTTATTGTATGCAAAATTCTCTGCAGCGACCCTCTTGAGAGGCCAAGTTGTGTCGAACGTCTCCTGGTTGATGTTTCTCCATCAATACTCTCCTGTACCCGTTCAATATGGTCATCCGTGTGCACCGTTCGTCGTCTGCCGGCACCAGGAAGGTTCCTTACTGCCCCTTGTTCTCGAAAATTTGCAACCAGACGGTTTATTGTTGACTCTGAGGGTCCAACCCGCACATTAAAATAACGACGATATGCACGAGCCAAAACAATGGATCGTTGATTTGAAAAATAAAGGTCAACGATTTTGGCACGTTGTTCAATTGTGTACTGTTCCATTTTTAATTCCCAAAGTCTTCTTTACAAAATACTGAAAACAAAAAAAAATTATAATAAAAAAGTTATAAGGAATTAAAACCCCTTCGGTGATTTTGGGCCACCCTGTACATGTATTCCTTGTGTCTAAATGTAGGGGGAGGAACCTACTATGCTATTTCACACTTACTTACTTAGGCAAATCTATTTAATTTTGATACATTGGATAACTTCAATGTCAAGATTAAATTTACGTACCCTAGTAGATTTAATAACAGGGTAAATAAAGAAAGAAAATAACACATTTAATAGTATAAATAATTGATTTATTAGGCTAATAATAAAATACTCACTTTTTGAATTATTTTAATGATAAATAAAGAATCTTAATCAATAAATTACACTTACAGTAAAAATTAATAATTAAATAAAAAATTCATTTACATTTTATACATGAGAAATAAATCAGTCGAGGGGTAAACACTTCACGGTTTCTATAAAAATAAATATCGATTATCGTTAGGATATAATTCTCTATTATACCTTTTCTTCTGATTTTCTTTGCATTATAAGGTACACGGTGAGGAGTTTAAAATCTATTTACAATATAAATTAATTAATAAATAGTTTTATACGGTTTTATAGCACATATGGTACAAATTAAAATTAATGGAAATACAATTGCGGGAAATTAATAAATTCTACCGAATGTTTTTGTTTATATTATATAGTTTGTTTAGAACTCGATAGTTTCTTCATCACTCACGTCTTCGTTTAAGATTGTACCGCGATGGGATAGCAGACTTGACGAACTACAGTTACGCAACCTGCGAAAAAATAATAAATATAACAAGTCCAAATTAAATGAAACACATGAAATCGGGGTAGGAGATGGTTAAATTAGGATTGATATGTTATTTGGAGAACCAAACAAAAGACTATTAATAACAGAGAGCAGTATTGGAAGTCGGTGAAGAAAAAAGTCAAAAAATGAGATGGAAGTAGATAAAAAAAAGGAAAAGTGGCAGGTAGCAACAGTTTAAAGTCGTCCATATACATATTTGTCAATATTTTGTATCAATCACATATTTTTGTCCTGTAATGAATATATGTATATGCGTTGGGCAATAAATAAATTATTATTATTATATCAAGTTTAGTAATAATTAGAGTCGGTTTTCCAGGCTAAATTGTTTGCAGTTGCAGCTTCCGCCGAGGAAATTCTAGAAGCAGGCTGTACAATAAAATCAACATAATGATTGAGTCAGGCGGCTATTAAAGCCATTATGAATCCATTTACCAGGTCTAAACTGGTGAAACATTGTAAACAGGTCTTCAATAGACTGACACAAAACAAAACTGTGTCACTGTTATGGGTGCCATGGTCGATGAACTAGCAAAAAAAGGCTTTAAGAGGAACTTCTTTAAGAGAACACAAAAAGAAATGGGAGGCTAACAGAAGGTCAATTCCATACTAACTAGAGGAGCTGAATACTAGGCTTTCAGTCAACCTAATTCGTAGTAATAAAAAAGAAAAACTATTACCTATTACTATTACCACCTGGATAACCAGACACTATTCTTTAAGGAAGCATCTCTACAGAATGAGCTTGGTTAGCGAGCCCTGGTATAGAAGATGTGAAAAACAGGAGGAAACTAACCTTCATGTAATATGTATGTGTGAATAATTGAAGAGACTCAGACAGAAACATTTCGGAAGAGATCTATTGGATCCTACGAGGGTACTCAAATGTCCCCTGAAGAGGATAGCGACTTCTATCGAGGACACGAAACTGAATTAGTGTGGTACTGAGATCGATTGGAGTTGGTAACTTACTGGCGTCCACCCCAAAGAAGTAGGTAGATGATAGATAGATAGAGTCGTTTTTATATATACTCTATTTTTAAAGTAGAGAGACGAATTTCTGAACAGACCACTTTGACAGTGAAATCTCATTGGTTGAAAGCAATTTGGCCTTGCTTTCAACCAATGAGATTTCACTGTCAAAGTGGTCTGTTCAGAAATTCGTCTCTCTACTTTAAAAATAGAGTATAGTACCTTGGTGAAACTTTTTGGTTATAATCTAAGAAACATAACCTAAAACCATTTTATATGTACAGAAAATGTAAAGTTCAGATAACAAATTTTGTGTGTAAAATAATAATTTTTCTCTTTAAACTTTTGAAATTTAACAACGTAATGCGACTGAAAAGCATATTGGACACAACATTCTTCAAATTCCAGTTGAGAAGAAACGCAACAGATGTAAACAAAATGTGCTGCTCTCGGTGAAGATGTCAACAATTGAATATATTCATTTTGGTTAAAAAAAAATTCGTGTAAGTTTTTTATTAAATGATGAAAGTGATCGTGATCGGATGTCCAATTTTGATCAAGATGCAGCAAACCCTTTTTGTTCGAAAGTGGTTTCCACACGAATTAACTAGACCACTTAGATCAAAGAGTTGAATTTGCAATTATCGCTTGTCACATTAAAATTATTTACTATTTTTACGAAGGCGATTCAAATATGATCGAGACAAATGCTCTGACACGTTTATTTATTATCGAAAAAATTTACAAAAATTTACAGTTTTCCTAGGTACTTCCTCTCACTGGTTACATATTTTTTCCACCTCTCCGGAAGCTTTTTGATGCCGGTATCGAAGAATTCCTTGGGCAACTCGGACAGCCATGTGCGCACGAACTCCTCTACCTCGTCATCGGTGTTGAATCTTTGACCTCCGAGGGCTTCTTTCAGTGGTCCAAACATATGGTAGTCGCAGGGTGATAAATCCGGACTGTAGGGGGGGTGTTCCAGTACCTCCCACCCCAATTCCGATACTGTATCGAGCGTGAGACGCGCAGTATGAGGGCGCGCGTTATCCTGGAGAAGAATCGCACTTCGCGCTGGAATGCTCCTCCGTTTCGAGCGATAACCGGGTTTCACGTGTGTTTTCAGAAGGTTAGAGTAGTATGCAGCATTGATGGAACGTTGTGTGCGCAGGAAGTCGACGTACACCACGCCCCGCCGGTCCCAGAACACAGTACACATAACCTTACCCGCGGACCTGGTTGTCTTCGCTTTGACTGGCGCCCCTTCCTCCTTCTTCCTCCACTCTTCAGACGACACCTTGCTTTCGGGAGTGTAATAGTGTACCCATGTCTCGTCTGTAGTGAAGATTCGCGTTAAAAAACCGCCCCCTCCGCCTCGTATCGCGTCAGCAAGCGGCGACAAACTTCCAACAGCGTGAATTTTTGCTCGAAGTTCAACAGTTTGGGAACCCATTGCGCCGTTATTTTGCGATATTGAAGGTGTTCGTGGATGATAGACTCTACACTACCAATACTGATGCCGAGTTCAGCCGAAATGTCTCGAACATTCATCCTACGGTCCTCCAAAATGAGTTGTTCTACGCAGCGAATGTTGTCTGGTGTGATGCTGGTTCGCGGTCGACGATCATGCGGCTCATTCTCGACGGTTTCGCGGCCATCCTTGAAAGCTTTGGCCCATTTAAACACAGCAGCCCTACTCAGGCACTCACTACCGAACTGATTTTGCAATCGCCGAAAAATTTCCGTGTTTTTAACGCCTTCCCTCACTAAAAAAACGAATGACAATACGTTGCGCAACGGCGGTCGGCACTTGACGTTCACTCATGGTAGTAGCACGCGCGCAAAACATGCGTTCGCGACGAAAACTATGCCACACTGTTCGTAAGGGACCCAGCTATCACATACTCAAGCCGCGACCTTCAAAACATTCATGCGCGCCATCTACAGCGTTTGTCTCCATCATAATTGAACTGCCCTCGTAGAACAAACAGTGACATGAGATGAAAAATGAGTTGTCTAAGAATGACTGTAAGGCGATCCTCAACAACATCCAAGATACCAATATAAAAAATTGTTTAATGAATAAAAATAGAACTTGTCTGTTTTAATATCTGTTTCTTTTTGAATAAAAAATATAAAATAGGTTACATACTAACATTCATAAAGTTCATAAACGAAAATTTTGAGCATGCTTTTGATAGTAGTTAGGCAAGAAATTTCAATCAATTCATAACATGCACTATCCTCAAAAAAACATTCACAACCGGTCAAAGCTTCAATGTCTATAGTCCGTGCCCACTTTAGAAAACAGTACCGAGCTTATTTGTATACCGTACAGAGTTGCCACGTATTATCGTGAAAGATATTCGAGGAATTAATTTAAATTATTATTAAAATAGAGATTCTAATATAAAGACTTATTAAAAGAAGATATTATCATTGGGAATTTTTATATTTTAATGTTTATGACTGGCATGCTTACACGATATTGGCACTATTGGCAGGCAGTATTTGTTGTTTGTTATACGCACAATGACACATAACCAAAATCTAAGTTACGAAATTATCGATATCTACCTTTAAGTTATAATACAAGTATTTAATATTTAAAAATAATAGATTATACCGAAGTCTCTGGGTATGATGGATATCTTTCTTAAAGAGCTAACTTGTTATCAAATTCTGATATACGCATGTTTATATAATGAATGTATAAGTTAAATACACATTGAAGTTTTGTTTAATTCTAAATCGAGTTTTGAAGATTCATTCGCAATAAAGTAAGCAGTTATGTATAGAACATATAATCAATTTATGTTACCAGATAAGAAACATACAGTCGAATGCAAAAAAAAACTTCGTACTTTCTAAACCTGGCTTTATTAACTTAGAAATGTCATTAGTGCCAATGTAATGATTCTATGGAATATTAAATTATTAAAAGATGTTGTATTTGTTTAAAAAGAACAAGCGTAATAAATATTAAAATAATTAATAACAAATATAAACATTAATATCTGGTAATAGAACCGTATTTATGTAAAATTTCGTTTAATCTATTGGAAATGAAGTTGCAAAGGTTGGCATAATTATATTCATCAACATTCTCCCAAGCCGCTTGAATTCTTGAATATTTTGAGGCCTTCGGTTTATATAATAATCCAATGTTGCCTTAAGTGGACCTATTTTTTCCAAGTCATAATTACATTATTCAGCAAGATAACTGTCCGATCTATACGTCCAATACAGTCAAAATATTATTTACACAAAATAATATCCATGTGTTGGATTTTAGTCCAAAAAGTCCAGATTTAAATATCATTGAAAATGTGTGAGGGTTAATGATTAACAAATAAAGATATTTCTTTATTTGTTAATCATTAACAAATTGTTATTGTCAGTCAACTTTAAGATATCGTCTTTTATAATATAGTCGACCGTACAGTGGCGCGACAAAATTTTTTTAAATATCTTTGTCATTTTTTTTCTCGCTTATGTGAGGGAATTTTGAGAAAATATGTCGGATTTATACTCTATATAAGTACCTACACCTTTCCATTCTTCACATGTTGTCTATTTATTTCAAGGACAGCGGTATACGTTAGTTCTAAAGTGTGTTTTTTATAGAGGTATAGAACTTTGAAATGGAATAAAACAAAGATGAATTTTTTAAATTGACATGAAATTTACTTTATTCGAAAGATAATCTTCTGGCATTATAATTTAAATATGACTTCTGGCATATGACCGCCACGGCTGGCTCGGACGTAGTCTAATCTGGAGGTCCAATTTTCGATGACTGTTTCCAACATTTGTGGCCGTATAGCGGCAATAACGCGGCGAATCTTGTCCTCCAAGTTGTCAATCGTTTCGAGCTTATCGACGTAGACTAGCGACTTCACATATCCCCACAGAAAATAGTCTAGCGGCGTTAAATCGCACAATCTTGGAGGCCAATTCACGGGTCCTAAACGTGAAACTATGCGGTTACCAAACGTTTCCTTCAATAAATCAATTGTGGCACGAGCTGTGTGACATGTTGCGCCGCCTTGTTGAAACCACAGCTCCTGCACACCATGGTTGTTCAATTGATTCACCATTCACCATTATCTGTAACGTTCTGACGAGTCTTCCTCTACGCTACGCTCTACAGCAGCAATGACTTCTTCTGTACGCACTGTACGACGTCTCTGTGGATGCGTATTATCATTTAGAGTAAACGTGGTTCGAAAACGTTCCATAGTTAATCGAATTAATTGCTCTGATGGACGATTATGTTGACCGTAAAATGGACGTAGTGCGCGATACGTATTTCGAACAGAACCATGATTTTCAAAATAAATTTGCACAATTTGGAAGCGTTGTTCAGGCGTCAGTCTATTCATGTTGAAATGCCAAACCAAACTAAACATAAATCACTTGACAGCTGACAAAATGGCCGCCAGTTAACAAAGTGTTGCCGACTTAAAGTTATATACCTCTATAAAAAACACGCGTTATAATCAGGAAGGAATATACAGTCCCATAAGAGCCTGTACTGTTTTATAAGGTGTAAGACTATAGTAGAAATATTCTCTTTTAGGTCAAACTTGCTATTTATTTTGAATAAAATTGGGTTTTATAGAGAACAACTTTCGCTATTAGTTTGTCGTGGTTTCTCTAGGACTATAGCTCATTCCAAATAAGAAATGTGCAGATGGCGCTGCAATCTGAGTGCAATTTGCAAGGTGTTAGTTAGATAGGTATGAAGTATACTTGTTACTTATTGTTTGAAGTTGTTACATCTACAAAAAATTTGTGCGTAATTTTGGCAGATTTTGATAAGTTAAAAATCTTGATTTTGCCTGCGTAAATTTGCCTTGTATTTTAAGCAATCACAAACGTTTATTTAAAGCCTGTTCTTTGGAATGAGCTAAAGAACTATTGTGAAGTTATTTGTGTATGTATAGTGACTTTTTCCGAATACAACTAATCTGCAGAAAATATTATAACTTAATAGCAATAATATTCTTACTTGTGTATTGCTGAACATATGTAGACATGCCTACAGCTCATAAGCTAATCTGTTGCAAGATAAGTTTGGCAAGTTATGAATACCATGCCTTCAAAATCTTTCCTGATTAGAGATGGCCATGCTTTTTGACAATTGGTAACAGTGCATGCACGCACTAAAAACTTTGACAATTTATATGTCACCAATACGTGTGCAAAAATTAAATTTTTTTTATTATATTAGTTAAATTTAAAAGATAATAGTACTAAAGGTTTTGCTGAAAGTGTTATTATTTTAAAGAAAAAGTCGAACTCTACGCTTCATGTTCAAAAAACCATTTACCAAGAGTTGTGTGATTATGTCACCACAGGAATACCTAATATCCTTGCAAAGCTCTGAGATTGTGTGATGTTTGGTGTTAAAAATGGTATTTTTTAAATATGGAAAAATTAAATAATCTAAAATTCTCGGAGATCATAATTCTATCGTTGAAAAATTGTTGCAAAAAGCTATTGTATTTTGAGGATTTATTTGTGTGCCGGTGTATTATCTTTCTGAAAAAATCCTTCTGTAAGTTCGTCATCATGAAGTTCATTAGTAAAAAGTTGTAATAATTCATTTTGGTATATTTCAGCAGTTACGGTTTGGTTAAAAAATATAGGCCCAATTATAATTCATCTCTTGAAACTGCTAGCCAACGCCTATTTTTTGTGGATGTGATAAAGTTTGTATGAATTTGTGAGGGTTTGCTGCCGACCACATTATCATATTATGCTTATTTAATTTCCCAGAAAGATGGAAACAAGCCTCATCAGAAAAAAAAGCATTTGTCGAGGATGTTATCATTATTTATGTTATGTAAAAACCATTGATGGTACTGTGTTCTCGTATCAAAATCCAGTGGCGGCTGGCGCATAAGAGCTGCAGTGCTCCCAAAAAATTGGGCGGGCGAACCTGTATTAGTTATAACTAGTTTTCTTTTACATAATTTTTCCGACATTTCTGATGTTTATAAAAGCGTAACATATTGTTGTGAAAATTCTCCCCATGTATATCAAAAAATTTGCATATTTTTCTACATCATCCTGTAGAGGACATCAAACCCTACAATTTGACACCTCAATCATCAAAATCCGATCAGTAGAAGCCGAGATATTCGCTTCCGAAATTCCAACACTAACGCCGGTTATATATAGTATATTATCAAATAATATACAATAGGCGACCAGTGGAATAACCAACCTAATTCGCGCGATCGCTCACTTGTTCCTTATCTGGTCCACACGAACGTGCTCTCAGAGCTCTTTCAAACACCCGCGCGCACCCCGCTACCCCTGCGGCTGTCTAAAACCAATGCGTGATTTTACCAGGCATGTTCGCTGCATTCAGTCCAGCGCGGAGGTCATATGATTCGGTATAGGTATTTAATATTTTCGCGTGTTTTTTACTGTGCGGCGAGTTTAACGTAAAAACAATAATATTAGAGTGCGCGTGCTTCTGTTTTTCTGTATTGTTGACAATTTATATAAACTCTGTGTATTATGGAGGTGGTCTTTAATTTAATTAATGTGAAGAGATTCTTTAAATATTCATACGAAGAAAAGATAAAATTAAAAGCAAATGGTAGGCCATTAGTAGATATCGCTATTGAAAAAACTGGTGTAAGTAGAGGGAAAAATTATACACGTAAATTTAGTGGCGATATTTATTCAAAAAACTAATGGATTTGTGGATGCAACAAAAAAAATGCTTTATATTGTTTTTCCTGTTTACTTTTTGGTGGCGATAAAGCTTGGACGGAAATAGGGGTCACGGATCTAGAGCACTTGAGTTTGAAAATAAAAAGACATGAGAATTCTAAAAGCCATCTTCATAATTGTATGGAATTTGCGTTACTAGGGTCAACTAATATTATGGCTCAACTAGATTCTGCTTATTGGGTAAATATACAGAGACATAATGAAAATGTGTCAAAGAATCGGTATATTTTATCAAAAATTATTAATTGTATAAAATTTTGTGGAGCTTTTGAATTGGCCCTTCGGAGACATGATGAGAGCGATACTTCCGAGAATCCGGGGATATTTCGTGGACTTATTAATTTTTCGGCTGAATTAGATGCAACTCTAAGTGAGCACCTAAAAAATTGTTCGGTATTTAAAGGCACTTCCAAAGAAATACAGAATGATCTGTTACAGTGCATACTTGAAGTCTGCCAAGAACAAATAATTGAGGAAATTAATAATTCTCCGTTTTTGGCGATCATGGCGGACGAAACAACGGATGTTGCTGCAAAAACTCAAATGGTAGTTATTTTTAGATATGTTCGTGATGGTGAGCCAATTGAACGTTTTTGGAACTACGTCATTCCTGAAAAATGTGATGCAGAAACACTTAGCAAAACAATTTTAAGTGTCATAGATGCTTTAATTCAAAATTCACCTAACAAACTGATTGCACAGAGTTACAATGGAGCAGCGGTGATGAGCGGACAACACGTAGGCGTTCAAGCATTGATTAAAAAAAAGTACCCTTTTGCGCACTATGTACATTGCTATGCCCATCAATTAAATTTAATTATATCTAAAGCTGCTTCTGCAAATTCGCAAGTACGTGTATTTTTTGGAAATCTACAAGACATTCCCGGCTTTTTTA
Organism: Melolontha melolontha; assembly: GCA_935421215.2. Classification (NCBI taxonomy): domain Eukaryota; kingdom Metazoa; phylum Arthropoda; class Insecta; order Coleoptera; family Scarabaeidae; genus Melolontha; species Melolontha melolontha. Next base: position 232,817,158 of record OW285235.1, read on the forward strand.
ATAATTCACCCCAACGAGTAGAAGTGTTAAACAAGATTGTAAACAGAATGATCCCCACGGCGCTACAACCCGTTGGAATTTTAATATCAGGACCATTAATGTTGTGTACGAAAATAGGGCCTCTCTCATTGAGTGTATGGAAGAAATAGAAGAACAATTCTCCAACAACACAGTCTGTAGTGCAGCCGCCTCTATTCGCCGTACATTAAATGATCCGATCTTCAATTTTTGGCTGACTTTTTTCCATCATGTAATGCCCCATGTAGATATCCTGTTTAATCAATTGCAGCAAAGAAAAATTGAATCCACTCTAGTAAAAGACGCTATCGAAAATTTTGAACGCAGTATAGGCCAAGTTCGAAATAATATTGACAACATCATAAGTGAAGCATCAGATTTAATAAGCGGTGAGCCACCACCAGAAAAACGCAAACGTCCAAATAACAGCAGATTTAATCATCGAATTTCGGCTTTAGAGGTGTGTGATGTTATTCTAAATTGTGCAAAAGATCGATTTCATTTTAAAGAGCATCTAGTAGTGGCATCACTTTTTTTCGGAATGCTTTGGAGAGTATTGCAGTAAATTTCCTGAGGACAAACTCACTTCCGCATGCTCCTATTATCCCACCCTTGATAAAGAAAGATTGCGAACTGAATTGTCTGTTATTTAGTGCCGACAATAATCAAACCATATTATCCATACCTCTGTATTATTTCTTATCCTATTAAATGATATTTTATTAAAGACCATTTCAATACCAGTAAAATACTTTTTAAATTATTAAAATTGGACATTCCATTCAAAAGATATAACGAATTTAAAAATGTCAATCTAAAGAAAATAATGTTATAATATAATGTAGTAGTATAGCAATGGCCATATTCATTTTGTTTGTAATAAATTGACAATCGAAAAATTATAACTGGAATAAGAATTGTATTGGCAGAAGGAATTTAATAACAAGTTCAATGAGAATGAAAAGTAATAGGAAACAGGCACAGAGAAGCTGTTATAGAAAGAAGTTAAACATAAAGTGATATAAAATCAAAAAATTAAGGATCACAAGAAAGGAAGATAAATATTTAAGAGAATACACTCACTATTGTATTTATTCAAGGTAGGATCGAAGAAAAGACAACATATACGATACAAATTTTATTAAAAGAATTTAAATAACACTGAGATATTTGAAAGATGACGTTTTTGAAGTAATTTCGACAATGTGTCAAAAGCCAAGTGACAGGAACATTATTAAAATAGCGGGTTACATTGTTTATAAGTTATGTTAAATTAGTAAATGGACTAAACAGATTTAATAAGCGATGAGCCACCACCAGAAAAACGCAAACGTCCAAATAGCAGCAGATTTAATCATCGAATTTCGGCTTTAGAGGTGTGTGATGTTATTCTAAATTGTGCAAAAGATCGATTTCATTTTAAAGAGCATCTAGTAGTGGCATCACTTTTTTTTTCGGAATGCTTTGGAGAGTATTGCAGTAAATTTCCTGAGGACAAACTCACTTCCGCATGCTCCTATTATCCCACCCTTGATAAAGAAAGATTACGAACTGAATTGTCTGTTATTTACTCAAGAACTGATTGTAGATCTTTAAAAGGCGCACTACCTCTTCTAAAATTTTTAATAAAAAACAATCTGGGAGATACGTTGAAGGAGACTAGAAAATTATTAGAAATTGTAATAACAACTACCATGACAACATCAGAGGCCGAACGATGCTTTTCAACACTAAATCGAATTAAGACGTTTCTCAGAAATTCAATGACCGAAGATCGTTTAACATCTCTTTCCATGCAATCTATCGAAAAAAAGTTTATCTCCGAAATAGACAATTTTAATGACAAACTTGCAGAACACCTTAAAATTTTTAGCACGAGCCGCCACTGTCAAAATCTACCTGTGTGACTTCAAAAAAATGCTTGAATTTTGTACGGAAACAACTTTAATCCTTTTTTCAAACGGTATGGCATGTTCCCACTGACAAACGAACTTCTTGAGAAAGCTTTGCAATTTATTTTTTAGGTGAGCGTCGAATATCCTCTATGCAGTCTGCGGTTCATTAGTAGGTGCTCCACCGCCAGGTTTACGAGTTATTGCTCCTGTTTCGCGAAATTTATCAATGGAAGCATGAACATGACTTAGCAGCTATGCATAAGTAACTGTCAGATTAGGAAACTGTTACCGGAAATCATGCAAGTTGCAAGTGGAATAAACTCATTCTCTATTATCTAATTTTAGACCAGTTCTAAAGTAACTTCCGATTATAAACTTTTTGCATTGTAACAAACATGTTAATAATAAAATATTACAATAAAATGTAAGGTTTTCTAATTTAAGTTTGTCACTGACAGCTGTCACAATTTAAAAGTATCGCAATGTCGTCAATCTTACTAAAGAAAATACTTAAAAACAGCCCACTCTAATCAGGAAAGTTTTTGAAGGAATGGTACTGTCAGCCAAAAAGACTGAAATAGTTGGTAGCACTTTTCTAGTGTTTTTCATTTTAAGATTTAATTCAGGTTAGAATGATAAGCACCTAACATTGACTTGACGTTAATTTGACGTTTGAAACGTTGTATTTAATATAAACGCCAATGCGCATTGTTTATAAATGTCACCAATGTCACAGTGAAGTAGTTGTCAGATCACCACCAACTTCAAAACTAAAATCAATGTACCAACTATTTCAGTCCTTTTGGCTCACATAGTATATGAATATATAAAATATTCTATAATATGTATAGTTTTTTTATACTTTTGTTGCATAAACAACCATCCAGTATTTTAGAAAACTGTTAATTAATGCTTAAAATTGTTAAGTTAGGGAGCATGCTGTAACAAAAATTTTCACACATACAACATAATGCTAGAATAAAACGAACCGAATTAGTTGTTAATGAAAAATGCCTCGATAGGAAAACTACAACAAATAACCTTTTCTTACCGTTTTAAGATTCTAACTACATTATAAAGTAGAGAAAACAGGAACTGTCTTTTTCTGTAATGTAATAATAAAAAGTAGTGAGAGAAAATAAGATTAAGAAGTTCTTAAGCATTTCTAACAAATTAAAAGCTTTATTTTTGCAGACTGTGTAATTGAATATGTTAATCAACGCCAAGCATTTAAAGTCAACCAAGTTTATTCCAAATATAATTCATAAATATACTGTTTTAAACCAGAGTGTTAGATAACGTTTTCACATAATAGAATATTCATACTTTACAATAATGATAAAAATCCCACGAACTTTTAAAATAAATATACAGATATCCTTGAAAGAAAAATACAACTTATGGAAATGGAAAAAAGCAATTATATAAAATATGAATCCAAAAAATTGTCAATTACGACGCGAAGCACAAAAATAAAAACCCCCTAAAAATTGTATTATGTGCCGCCTATGAATCCAGAATGTCTAAAAATAATACCTCTATTCGCCGTTCACGATTTGAAGACGTGCACGTCACTAACAGAATTTTCGCAATCGCCAACACAACCACAATAAACGAAGTATAATATTTAATATCACTGTGAATGCAAATTTATATTGGTGCGAATGTTTAATGTTGACACATATCGTTCTGTCATATTTTGCGTCTGTTTACTCTTGGTTTGCAATACCGAAAGCGTTTTGCAGCCAATGTAACCAACTTGTTGCAACCGCGTTTGCAAACTATGAAGAAGAACTTGATCAATGCTGCCTTTATCAACTGCGAGAGAAGTAAAATTTATTTGTATTTTGCTATAATTTCTTATTACATACATGCACTTATAACCTAAATATTTCAAGTTTGACATAAGCGTTTACTACCCTAACCTAAAATGTAAACAAATCGATTTTGCCAATGGATTTTTCAACATTGTTTTGACATCATTGATGTGCACATCTTCGAATCGTGAGGCTTATATTCAACTTACACACAGACACTACAGCATATGTTTGTATGTTACATACACAACAGCTGTCAATGTTAATGCTGAAGGTTTAATAACATCGATATGTTTACGTATGAAAATCTCAGCTGTTAAAAATTTGTACTTTTATTTTGTGAATTAATAAAAATTAAGATGTGTGCTATACGGGGCATTTCACGTGCATAACCTTCATAATTTGGTAGCAATTTACCTGTTTCTCTTAAGGGGGAACACGCAAATATAAAACATGCAACGCTACCCCTACTCTTTATTTATAGTCGATCGCACTTATTGAAATGCAGTGGCGGGACAAATATTTTATAAATACCTTTGCTATCTTTTTTCTCGCGTCTGCAAGGGAATTTGGATAAAATATTTTGGATTCATATTCGATATAATTACATCTTTCCATTTTTCATACGTTGTCTTTTTCTTTCCAGGACACCCGATATAGCTATTGATATTGTCATTTAAGAAAATAAATTTATTCAACTAGTTATACAGTGAAAGCTCCCTTAACGGGCAGCTCTAATAAGCGACCATCTCCCTTAAACGACCAAATTGTTCAGAACCGATTTTCGCCCTATCTTTTAATACATAAGACACCTTCCCATAAGCGAGCGCTCCTATAAACAGGCGCGGGCAACATTTTTTTTAGCCAAAGCCAGAAAATATCTCCCATAAGCGACTACGAAGCTCCAACAACCGGGCGAATTAAGATTTTAACACGCATCACACATTTCTAGACTCGGTGATTCCCTTAGGGGATTTACCGTTTAAGAAACAGCTGGTCGTTGGTTCTTTGTGCTTTAGTTGTGATAGAGAATCGGGTATGTGCATTTTTAACAATGCTTCCACAAAAAAGAATGTTAACACTAAAAGAAAAAATGGAAATAGTGAATATAATTGATAAAGAAAAACTATCTACTCGGGCTATAGCAGCGCGATTTTCGATAGGAAAGACGCAAGCTACGATGATAGCAAAAAATAAAGAGGACATTAGACGTTTATGGCAGTCTGATGTAAATGTGCATAAAAAAAAAGTTTTTTCAGAAATGAAGGTTCCAACATCGATAAAGAATGTTATCAGTGGTTCGTTAATGCTAGAAATCGGAAGATACCCATTTCTGGAGGGCTTCTAAAAGAAAAAGCAAAACAAATTGCAGAAAAATTCGGCTACACTAGTTTCAGTGTATCTGATGGGTGGCTACAAAAGTGGCGTAAAAGACATAATGTAAGCTTTAAATGCATTTCTGGTGAAGCAGCTGATGTAAACCAAGAGACAGTTGATGCATTCATAGAAAAACTTCCTTCACAATTACTCGGATACCAATGCGAAGACATTTACAACGCCGACGAAAGTGGCCTTTTTTCGCGCGTTTCCCAATAAGACCCTTTCCTTAAAATCTGAAAAGTGTGTAGGTAGGAAATTGGCCAAAGAAAGATTTACAGTGTTGTTTTGTGCAAGTATGACAGGGCAGAAAGAAAAACTACTAGTGATTGGAAAATCGGCTCGTCCTAGAGCACTGAAAAACATAAGCATTAAGGATTTACCTGTCAAGTGGATGTCAAACCGGAAAGCCTGGATGACAGGCGATATAATGGGTGAATGGTTAATCGAGCTTGATCGAAAAATGGGAATTGAAAAGAGAAAAATTTTACTGTTTTTAGATAACGCTGCTTCACATCCTCGAGAATTATACCTCAAAAATGTGAAATTAATTTTTTTGCCTCCCAATACAACCTCTGTTTGCCAGCCACTAGACCAAGGCATCATTCAGAATTTCAAGCTTTATTACCGCAACCAGATTATACAACATATTTTATCAAACATAGATTCTTCTAAATCATCATCTGAATTATCAAAAAAAAATTAATATTTTAGAGGCATTATATTTTATCAAAACGGCATGGGAAAAGGTCACTCCATCAACAATACAAAATTGTTTCAGAAAGGCTGGGTTCAGACAAACGGATGCGACGGTTCCTCAGTTTGACTCTGAGGATGACTTACCGTTGTCTGCTTTTACGACAATGGAGATGATGAGAGCTGCAGAAGATTTAAATATTACCAGTGACCAGAACCTAGACGAATTTATAAAAATTGATGATAAGACACCAACAGAGGATGATGATTTTGAAAACCAGACTACTACATCCAGTCAATTTAGTGAACCGAATGAGACCGATGACGAAATAGAAGACGTTCAAGAACAAAAAGAAGAAGAAAATAAAATAAAGTGCTTTGATGAAGCTTTAAATTGCATCAGGGAACTGAAAAAGTTTTCTACAGATGACTATGTGGCTTTTGAACATATCAAAAATCTAGAATGTCATTTTCAGAAGTGCCGTATGGAAGAACAGCAAAGGAAAATGAAGCAGTCATCCATTTTAAGATATTTTCCAGCTGTTCCTAAATAACTTGTTTGTGTCTATGTCATTACATATTATGTACATATATATATATGTACCTATATAGTAGTTACATGTTACATTATACGAGTTCTGTTTGATTTCTCAGAGTTTTCTTTTAAGCGGCCACCTCCCATAAGCGGGCAAAAATCCTGGAACCGTGACTGCCCGCTTATGAGAGCTTTCATTGTACTTAAAAAAGGCCCTCAACTTTTTCTACCTCTTTTCTAAGAATGGAAAAAGACAACTAACTGTATGGGATAGAACCTTTGTTCGAGTTAAACGTATTAATTTTGTTTTTAACGATATGAACGCTTTCGTATGCGTCGAGATCTCTGGGGTTGTTGATATTTTAGACAAGTTTTAACGCTTTTACAATCACGTCTTAACACTTTTACAGTGACCTTATGATATGTGTTCTTTAAAACGGGTTATTATTGAGCGTTTCGTTTGACCTATATATTTCAAATTACAATCGCCCCAATTAATTTCGTATATAGCTGATTTCAAATTCAAATTTACTTTATCTTTGGTATTACCTAGGAGACTTTTGATGATGTTTTTGGGTCAAAAAAGTCAAAAGTATCGTAAGCAATACCAAAGATAAAGTTAATTTGAATTTGAAATCAGGTATATACGAAATTAGTCGCGGCGATTGTAATTTGAAATATATAGGTCAAAGGAAACACTTAATAATAAACCCGTTTTAATGAACACATTAAATTTAATAGACCAGAAAAATCGAGCATCGCAAACCGTGCATTGGACACGAATCATAATGTCACTGTAAAAGGGTTAAAACTTGTCAACAATATCAACCACCCCAGAGATCCCGACGCATACAAAAGAATTCATATCGTTAAAAACAAAACTCGTACGTTTAACTCGGACAACGGTCTTATCTCATACAGTTATCTTTTTTCATTCTCAGAAAAGAGGTAGAAAAAGTTGAAGGCGTGAGAATAAACACATAGTGTTGCCGTTTTGTGAAGAGGGGTAAGTCGACGTAATTTTAGTTTGTGTATTTGTTTTAAATTCAGTGTATACGTGGACGCCGTGTAAAGTTGTGCGCGATTCTGTGTTAGCTTTACTGTATCCCATGTTCAAGACTTTGATTAGTGGGTTTTACCTACAGATAATGACAACTTAGTTGTCGAAATACATACTTAGGATATGATTATTAATTGTGGTAAGGGGTTTTATACCGTTTTGAGTTTTAACTTAACCACAGTCTCCAAAGAAAGACTTTTAGTAATACTTAATAACATACATATTTACAATTTTGTAAAATTGCCTTTTAGCAATTGACTAACTTAATGTTCACAGGGCTATACCGGATCTACACAAAATTATGTTTTGAGAGCAAAGTCATCCTCGTTTATTCAGAAAACCTAAGGCTGTTCAGCAAACTATTAACTAAAGCTATAAAAGAAAAGAAAATAAAACATTCTGAAACACGAAAAAAACAAATAAAATTATAGTCTGGCTTTGACATATGATTTGTGTATTGTGTTGTTGCCAAAACTTGTACGGCGATCAGACATGAAAGCATATTTTGGTTTTTGTGGAAATAGTACAATATATTAATAATTATAACACAATAAATGGAAAAAAAGAGCCAATATTACAGAAATAATGTGCATTACATGCTTATATTTATAAGAACGGATGGAATGGCCGATTTAACAGAACTTAGATGAGCAAAGTTAAACAAAGAATTACTCTGGCAAAAACAAATAAGCTACTAATACTAAGCATTTAATATAGGCAGCACACTTAATCAATACCAAGAACAGTGAGTTAACATTACATAAACACAAAAGCCGATATTGACTTGCAAGAAAAGAACTTACGCAGTCGCTATCTTCTAATAGAGCCATTTCCTCACCACCATCTTCCTTTTCCTCGCTTAAAAATGAAAATAAAGCAAAGTGATTAGATGAAGCACCAGAAGGACACCCGCAAGAAGTACTGAAGCAAGCTAGACCTGAAGATGACAACGTAATTTTCGACATGCTTAACGTACCTCGTGTGAAGGTGTTGAAGTTGTACTTGGAAATTATCGACCTGTTCCTGTAACTCGTCGTTCGTTCTTTGTAATTTTCGCGTGTTATTAGTGGCTGTGTCTAGTTCGTCTTCGGCGACGGCCAAATCTCGTTTTAATTCTTCCACTCTGCTTCGTAACTTTTTCACTTCCGATTCGTATTGTTCCGCTCTTCTTACGGCGTGCGCTAATTCGGTCATTTTATCTTGGACCATCTTTTTCAGCTTGTTTTGTGAGTGTTTTAAATCTGCTATCTCCTGTAATGCACATTTGATAGATTCATTTATAGAAATAAACTGCCAATTTAATTATTCATCATTTAATAAGTTTGTAAAAGAATACAAATGAATGGATTAAGGATTATTAGAGAAGAATTGGAAAATAAATATATATGATTAAACTAAAAGATAGAAAATACCAGAAAAATAAAATTTTAAAATAAATAAATCGGAAGAAGACCAGGTTTATATAAAATTTATAAGTTAAAGAAAGAATTTGTTGAAAAGGAGATATTTAAGTTTTGACAAAGAAGTGTCAAAAGAATAGGACAAGAACTTTGAATTTATTTGTACAGGTTAAAAGAAAATGTTTAAATGTGAAAATTATTTATTAGGAAGAAGTTCATTTAAAACTACTAATAGGAAAATAGGCTTTTGCATAAGATTATTTTTATATTTATCAGACATTAAACTTATTTATTATTTAAAATATTTTCTTTTACTTGTTCATAAATTGAATTAAACAAAATGTTTATTTTTTTTTATTAAAAAAAGATGTTAAATATACAGTGTGTCACAATATAAACCATTCCTAATTTTCAGAAATGATGAGGGCACTTAAAAAAATATATTTTATTAATAAACTAGTGCCTGGAAATTTTTCAGAATCGAGAAAAAATCTGCTGTCACCCCAGGACTTTCCCGGCGGTATACAAAGTAAAAATTGAATCATAGCAATCTTTGCAAAAACAAATTGCATGTCGATGCGACAATTCACATCAAGCTTTGATACAAAATAATACAAATCTGTATAAAAACAAATTTGTATCTGTATATGCATGGACACACAGTACGTATTTACCAGCATTTGATTCAACTACCAGACGCATGCGTTTCTGTGTAACCACTTTGTCAATGATAGGTTTACGAAGACAAACGACTGTAGGTACACTTGCGGTCATGTAGCAAGTTTTGTCCTATCCGAAGACATCAGATAACCTCATGCCATCTGACGGACAAAACCGACCACGCCGGTGCAAAGTGTTTCTTCTCGAATAGCTAAGCTATTACAGGAAACGAAAAATACGCATATTACTGTGAGTCCATTAACTCGTCGCCAGGTGACGTAGTATAGCAAGAACAAATTGCATGTCGATGCGACAATTCACATCAAGCTTTGATACAAAATAATACAAATCTGTATAAAAACAAATTTGTATCTGTATATGCATGGACACACAGTACGTATTTACCAGAGTTTGCTTCAACTACCAGGCGCAGATGGCATGAGGTTATCTGATGTCTTCGGATAGGACAAAACTTGCTACATGACCGCAAGTGTACCTACAGTCGTTTGTCTTCGTAAGCCTATCATTGACAAAGTGGTTACACAGAAACGCATGCGTCTGGTAGTTGAAGCAAACGCTGGTAAATAGGTACTGTGTGTCCATGCATATACAGATACAAATTTGTTTTTATACAGATTTGTATTATTTTATAGCAATCTTTGAAAAACAACAACCATTTTAGTAGTTGTCATTTATTCCTTATTAGAGAAGTGTGTTTGTCATTTTACGTGTTATGTGGATTGCTTCGTGCGTTTTAATATAACATGAGAGCAAAATGAATTGAGGTAGTAGGAGGCTGCGGTTCGCTGATCGTATTTCGTGAATTATAAAGTAAATAAATCTTACTGACAGCACTTAAATGTCTCCTTGATACAAATTTAATTTACAACTTAAAATATTTATAAAATGTCATACAAATGTCATGTTTTATATTTTATTGAAAAGTTTACAATAATTGTTGAAACTGTTGTCCCTCGGCATTCAAACATAAATTTACGCGCCGTTTCATGTTTTCAAAAACCTTTTGTAAAATAAATCCGTCTACTAACTCGCACTGTCGCACGATATTGTTCCGTAAATCGTCTATTGTATGCACTGGATTTGGCACACCAAACCCCTATTTTTACAGGATGCAACGTTGTTTCCCCATAATAATGCGGATTGTCTGTTGCCCACATACGCATATTCTGAGCGTTTATGTAGCCGTTCAGTGAAACCACGCTTCGTCGGTGAAAAACGTTTTATCCAAAACATCGTCGTCGTTAAGATTTGCATTAAAGAAACGACAATAGGCAACTCTTCGAACGTAATCTGGCGGCAATAGTTCTTGATACAATTGAACCTTGTAAGGATGCATACCAATATCGCGTTTAAGAATACTGCGGCAGGTTCCATAACTTATATCCAACTGTTGTGCCAGTCTTCTGACAGATGTTGTAGGTTGTTCTCTAATTGCGTTTCTTGCATTATTAACAACATTTTGGGTCCTAACTCGAGAAGATCTTCCCCCTTTCCATTGTCTTTTTACAGACCCAGTTGTTCGAAAGTTATTTATAATTCTCAATAGGTCACGAGAAATGTTCTTATTTACTAAAACAACTTCAGGAAAACGTTGTTGGATTTCTTCCTTGCACATTTCTATTGAATAATACCATTCGCCGTTTGGCAAACATCGACCGTTACGAAAGTAACATTCTAAAATGAACACCATTTGTTCTTGAGTAAACATTCTGAATGTGATTATACTGTTTTTTTTTTTTTAAATTGTATTGAAAGAATTAATAATTCACACTGACAGTCTGTCATTAAATGTTTGACAGAAAAATATTGTGAATATAATTCACGAAATACGATCTACGAACCGCAGCCTCCTACTACCTCAATTCATTTTGCTCTCATGTTATAACCTATAGGAAAGCGCACCAAGCAATCCACTTTCGTCATTAAAATCTATGACGTAATAGTTATAGTACGTGTATGTGAGCCTTGTGGGTGTGTTCCACTAGCCCCACACAACGCGCACGCTCGTGATTGCGATTATTTCCGCCGTTCCACTAGCCACAAATGGAGACAAATGGATGATAATTTTTGTTTTGATTTGCGAATATTTAGAAAATATCAATTCACAATAGCGATATGACGTATTTTACAAAATAATTTTAACAAAACGCATTAACAAAATATTCAATCCAAACAATTAGGTGTAACGTAAAGTTTATTTATTGCACTAATACACATCTTCTGGAGATACATTCACTTCTAGAAGTAAATGTTTCTCTAAATCATACAAGGTTATTGTTCGGTCGCCATCATATTGAACTTATATAATCATAATGGGTCGCCCGACGTGGTCGAGAACAATGATGTCATTTATGGCGTTTTCAGCACGTTCACAACGACCGTGATCGTTATGTGGAACGACTCACAGGACTCAAACGAGCGTTTTGAGCATTGTGCGTGCCTAGTGGAACGCATCCTCTGTGTGTAGACTTATAAAATTTACGGTGAAGTTTATAAGTTATATTTATATCTAAATTAGGCAATCTAACGACCTGTCAAACTAAATCCAATATGGCTGTTGTGGGCAAACAATTGATTTAGGTGTAACGTAAAGTTTATTTATTTTAAAAAACAATTTAATATACTGTGTTTGTTTTTAAGTGATTATCTTAGTTAATATAAGATATTATCAAATGAAAGAGTTTAGAAGTATTTGGGAACGGTTTTAAAAGAACGATGCCTGTGATTTGTTTAGTAGTTGGTTGTGGAAGTCGATTAAATCAAGACAATGTTAGTTTCTATTCAGTGCCAGCCATCAGAAATACAAGGTCTCTAACTTATTTAAATGAATTATCATGAAAACGTAGAGAGAAATGGTTAGCTGCAATAAAACGAGAGGATATTACAGAATCGAAACTGAGTAATCAGAGTAAATTATGAAAATAATTTTCATTTTTGGGATAGCCGTCCGTAGACTGGCGCTCCATGTTACCCCGACCAATTTATAAACTCTAAAAATTCACTATGGATTAAATCACTTGCCGTATCTTGACGAAACTTTAAATTTAGGTTAACGAAGGATTAAGATTAATTTTGACACCTGATGTTTTATTACTAGCGCCCTCTATAGGGCTATATGCAACACTAAGGGCCGATATTATAAACAGCGAATAAATCTTGGCGAACTTGGCGAATAAATTTGTTCAAAGAATAAATTGAAGTCTGGTATTATAAAAATGCATGCAAGTAAAATAAGTATTTGTAGAACAACTCTGAATAGCTATGTATTTTACAGTTTAGCGTTTCGATAAACGATGGCGCCACTGAATAAAATAAAAACAAACAAAAAATCCTAATTCTTTACTATTTTTTTTTGTTTATATTTGTAAAATACAAACCAATAAATCTGGCATTATCAAAATTTGAATTATCAAACACACACAAAATATAAACTTTTAAAAATAAGGATATGTTTATTTCAACGAGTGGAGGAAACAGCTGTTCGCATTTAACCAACGAATAAAATCTAATACCACGATTTTCTAGGGTGTAAATTAATTGGCAGATTTACTTGCTTAGTTTTCTTATTAGCTCTTTATAATACCCAATCTACAGAGTAAATTAAATTTACTTACTTACTAAATAAAATCTGCAGATTTTATCGTTTATAATACCGGCCCTAAAAGACATCTCTCGTAATAAGTACACGACGCGATCGAAAAGTTTATATCGAGGTGAATATATCGTGACAGTAATGTGGCGAATATAATAAGACGCGAATACTAAAACGACAACGCTAAATTAAAACTCCCTTCAATTATTTATGCATACATTATAGAATAACTTTATTTATATCATTTTAAGCTCATAAAGAAACTATTGGTAATTATGCCATTAATTTTTATATACAAATTTGTAGTTGCACTGTCAAAAAAATTATGAGTGCCAGTGTATATATATATTTCTATTATAGATTGTGTAAAAAGTTTTAAAAGCATACAATGAGCAATTTCAATATCATACCTTTGTTTTGTCTGAAATTTCTTGTTGAAGATGCCTTAATTCAGCATCTGCATTTGACATAGGTCTGCCTTTTCTTTCTAATCTCTCCTGCATATCTCTCAATTCTGTTCTTAGTTTTTTGTTTTCTCTTTCTAAAGCCAATTTTTCTGTCTCTAATCGTTCTCTTTTACCCCATTCTGCAGCGTTTTCAGCTTGCAAACGTTCTAACTAAAAGAAAAGCCATTGATTCTAATTAGTACAAATTGAACTGACCTTAAAGAGCTTGAACATCGATCATTTACCTCTGCCCTAAGTTCATTTATTCTATGATCTAAATTTTCGCGAGATTGAGATTCATCTTGAAGGTCTGATCTCATAACCCTCAATTCTTCCTGGTGTTGATCCTGTAATTGAAGTAATTCTCGAACAGCTTCTTGTTTTGCATCTCTCAATTCATCGCACTTTTCTTTAGCTTCTTGTAAATCGCCTGTTAATTTTTCAATATTTCCATGTAGTTGCACTTTTTCTCTATATTAAATGAATGACAGGAATGAAAATACAACTGCCATTAAATAAAATTAAAGAAATAGCAAAAATATTATACATACTCTCTTTCGATTTGTAACGTTTTTGTTGCTTCATCCAACCTTAACTGTAACATGGATAATTTCTGTATTACATAATCTTCATCTACATTTTTATGAATTAGTTTATCGGAACGACCATTTAAACAATTTAAAACCTCACTACTATCAGCTAATCTCTTATCTAACAAATCTCTACTCTCTAAAATATGTTTAGGCACAGCCCCTTGTAAAATATATTCTTCAATAGCTGAATCTTTATCTAAATCCATTATAGACGTTGCAGTACTATCGCACTCAACTTGTGTAGTACTTATTCCATTTGTTACATCATTCTTTTCCTTAACTGGTGAATTATTACCAAAACTAAAATTAAAATCCTTCAGTGGATCATCACCCAGTGCTTCAAAAATATGACTATCAAATTGTCCAGCATGTTTCAGTAAAAGAATGTGTATTTTTTCTATTTCTTTTTTTAACTGTTCGTTTTGCATTTCCAGTTCTTGTTTCTCACGTTTTGTGGTACTTGTATCTTTCAAGGCTGTATCTAATTTTGATCGAAGCTGCTTACTTTCTTCTCTAGCCTTATTACGTTCGTTTCTAACTTTACTCCATTTTTCACGCCAGTTTGCTGTACAATCTGACCACCATCTCATTGTTTTCTCCATTTGAGCTGCTCTGGCCCTTGCTTCTTCTAACTCTCTTTGCCGCATAGCCTGAAAATGATCTTTTGTGTTATCAATGAATATTTTTGTTGATGTATATTATCTAATAAATTATTTAAAAGTAACTGTAAATTTTTAAAAAGTAATTTTTTATGTTATGAATACATACTGACACATATATTATACAAAAAAAAAATATAGAAAAAATAACATCTGCAGTTCAGCTGTATAAAAATGTAATGTAAAAGAACTATTAAGTAATGCTTTTTGCTAAATACTTGGTCATCTAAAATGTGTCAACAACATAAATTTCTGATTATTTCTTTTTATAATATTTTTATGAGAAGCTTTTTTTATTATGATAGTAAAGTTATTGCAATTTGAAAATCATTAAACATGCTCTGTTAGAAATATGAATCTATTACAGTTATAACTGAAAGGCATTTTAGTAGTTGTTAAGCATACATTATTCAGTTATTTATTCAATAAGTATTCACTGATGATAAGCAAGCATTAGAGAATAAATTATGTTAAGTATGTTTTATGGATTTGTGTCAGACTTATGTAAAAAAAATGAGAAGTTCATCCACTTCTATAAACGTTAAGCTATCGTTATAAGCGCTTTCATTTCATTTAAAAATATATAATAAAGAAAAGCAAGTAAATTACCTCATTTGCTTCCCACTCAGTATCAACAAATCTAGAAGAAGCAATAGATGTGGAATCATGATCTCTGCCATGTCGTCTAGACGAAGTACCACTCGTTGTACTTTGAGCCATCTTTCACGGCACTTAACAAAAAAATCCGTAAAGATTACGGAATAAAATTTTTAAATATTAGGTATTCATTAGCGTTCACAACATAACCGATATGGAATTGTCATTGGATTACAGTACTGCCACACACTGTAACACATGTGCGGCATTTGAAAATTACTAGTTTCAATAAAAAGCCGAAGGTTAAAATGAAAAAATTACAAATAATTACTAGATAATATTAATATGTTCTTAAATTGTTTTAATGTTATATGTATAATATAAATAAAAATGCTTTTTAAAGTTAGAGACAATTACTTTAAATTTTTTATAATTCGCAATTCTAGACAATTCTAACTAAAGAAAATTGGTTTATAGTTATTAAAGTTAAGTAAAAACGGACTAAAAAAATCAAAATCATGACAAAAAATTGATTATACAATTAATTCATACATTTTTAAAATTTCTATTGAATTTACCACAAAAATTAAAAATAGGTTATTGATTTAGAAATAGAAAATTTTAATACACAAATTTCAACTATAGGTATTTCAGAATTGTTGGGTTATATTAATTTTTAATTGTTTTATGAATTATAGAAGATATGTCCGGGATAAAATCTAATAAAAATATTTCACGAGGGTCGCATGTAATTTGACTGCATATTTGCTTTTTTACTATCTTTTTTTTATAAATAGATTTTTTGTTAATATAGGTATGTAATATCTGAAAGTAATTAAAAGAATTTACGATCTGAAACGTTAATGTTTGACAATTATACAGTTACGCTCTCGCAAAAATATAGTTCAACCAAAACGCGTCAACTGTTAAATTTTATTTGGAGTGATTAAGCTTTTCAACCACAAGGTAGTCTAAGAAAAAACTTTAATATTTTATCTTAATGTATAATTTGATACAATTAACTATTTTTAATGAGAAAGAAACCTTTTTATATATAAATTGAAAAATAGGAAATACAGTCAATATTTCATTAGGTCGCCATTTGCATAAAAAACTGCCCTCATTCTCGTGGACATTGAATGTGCGAGATTTATATTGTACTTATTGTAGCCTTGTCGCTCAACTATATTTTCCCAGGTTCTTTAAAATTAATTTCAGTAAGTCTTCCCTATTATCACTTCAATCATCAAATTACATATTTCGTGGTTTATAAACATGCACGATTCCACCATTTGTTGACTTGGATTTTTTGTCGGTAGTTTATATGATTTAAGGCAAGGAGTGGTCTGGTTTGCTTCAATTCTTCAGAAAGGAGACTCTTCTTTGCTGCAATATAGTACTATCGAATCCAAAAAAAAGTGCTACAGCAGTGAAGTTATATGTAAAGTCAACTTTTAAACATTTTAGTATTGTGACGTTCCTAAGGTATTTAAGATCGTAGTAACGAGCAAAAGTCATTTTTGACACTTACACCCATCTGTATATCAACGTATATATTATTTGACACTTCTAGGTTATTTGCATATTTAAATTTGACGCCTACATTTACAGCCTAATTTAAACCGATTAAAATATGACTGTACCACTTTTTTTTGCATTCGATAGCACGAGGAATATTTGAAATGTGTCCGGCATTACCGGCATAACCTAATTGTAGAAAAAAATTCTTTTGCCGTCCGATAGATGGCCTCGACATATGTAAATTGTCAAAATTAAAAGTCATACTGATCATTAGTTTGTTGATGGTATGCTTCCTAAACCCAGTTGGCATTGTCGTTCGACAATGGAGAAACTTGAGTATGGTGCAGTGATAAAATCCCTTCATTTGAAAAGGAAAAAAAAACTCAAGAAATAAAAGATATGTTAGACTCTGTACCTATACTGTGAAGCCCCAACCCTTTATTTACAATGATAAAACATTGGGTGGCCGAGTATAAACGTGGTCGTACAAGCATTTTAGACTAGAAACGTTCCGGGTGTCCGAAAACTGCTACAACTGACGAAATGGTCGATTTAGTGTATCAAACTGTGATGGAAGATCGTCGATTGACTGTTCTGACTGACCTGAGCGGGGCCCAAAATTTTATATCAAGATTATATGAGAAAATTATCCGCGCAATAGGTGCAGCGTTTGTAGATGATCGACCAAAAGGGCATATCAGGCGAGTGTCTTAGTCTGTATCAAAAAAATCCGGTGGAATTTTTGTGGCGATTGATAACCGTCGATGAAACTTGGGTACACCTCCTTACGCCTGAAACCAAACAGCAAATAGCCGATGAATAATTTTTGTCGACTTCCTTGCAAAGGGTTGAACAATCTATGGACAAAACAACGCTGCTTTGCTAGATAAATTGAAGGCCATAACTATGAAAAAACGTCCATATTTGGCAAAAAAGAAAAACCTGTTTCACCAGGATAACGCTCGGGTTCACACGTGCATGGTCGCATTGTCAATATTTAACGAATTGAAATTCGAAATCGAATTGCTTCCGTATCTAACCTATTCGCTAGATCTAGCTCCCAGCGACTGTTTCCCATATGATTTCTCAAATAATACGATGTTCCAATTGCTATAATTCTTAATTAATTTTTAATATTTTAAATAATTAAAGCGACACTGTGTCAAATTGATAAAGTATGTTTTACATCAAACTAAAAATTAAAAAATTTTTCTCTAGATTTAATTATGTGAGCATTAGGTATAACTATAAAATTTATATTAAGACTTCTTATTGGAACACAGTTCTAAATTATTTGTAATGAAATAGAATCTATTTAATATTTAATATAATGCTAAATGTGCCGTTAGTTAAAATCGAATTTTTCCAAGAAATAATTTAGTTTGTGAGGTTAGTTTCGATAAGGCGCAAATTAGCGTATTATGTCAAAATTGAAGTCCTGAATTTTTATTTGTTCAGAGTCGTTATCTCAAGACTAACCAAACAGTATATTGAAATAAAAAAGGAAATCTATTACAACTTCGAATAATTTGCAAAAGTCTGAACAGCATTGTACCTACCTATATTTAGAATTTCTTAAAAAGATTTTCAATGTCTGGAGCTCATTTGAAAGGAGTGCCGATGATTTTAGATTCGTGAAAGGAATATATACGTATTTTATGCAAATAATATTTATTTTACATACGTAATTCGCTGTGACATTTTTGGAAGGAACTCAATGCTGAAGGCATATATTGCTGATGGTAATATACATTGTTGTTAGTTTAACTATAATATTTACTCCGATAATTTAGAATTCGAATATGATATACATTATTCAAGATTAGATTCGCAACTTTATTATTTCATTTATGTCGTAAACACGAATTTTACCTTACGTTTGAACAGTACCTGGATAACCAGCGCATATCATATGATAAAGAGAGAGACAACCACAAGTACCGTAAAGTTTGCTAGTCCAACAGCTCACGACAACGTGTCCATATATTCTTCTGCCCACCTGTGGTATAGAATCTTGTTGCATCGTGAAACGTGAAATACGAGCACCCATGTGTACGTGTCATTGAACTAGTTCATTATCTTACCTTATTATTACGAATTAAATAAAATGACAATGCTAACGTTTGAGTAAAGATGTCAGTGGTGCCGTTTCAAAGATGTTAGTGCCGCGGATCGTTCACTTTCAAAAGGAAATCCATTCTATCGAAAATGTTAAAATCAGCGATCTTTGTGCGTCTTGTGTAATTCGGTTTCGTGAAAAGAAATCTTAAAATCTCGAAGAAAATTTTGACGGAAGTAAAATGTAAGGTGGTCGTAACATTTTCGAAGATTATGTTTAACATTGTTTTAGTGATAAATAAAAACAAAAAATTGTGTGGTTATCTTGTACTTACAAATAACTAAATGTTGAAATTTAATAATAACTTGGAGAAAATGGCAACCGGCGATAGCAAAACGAAAAAAGGTGCCGGAAAAAGTGTAGTTTTAGCATATATTTGTTGGCTATTCGGAGGAATGTTTGGTCTTCACTTGTTTTACCTTCGCAGAGATGCTCACGCATTTCTTACTTGGAGTACTCTAGGAGGTTACGGTCTAGGATGGCTGTCCGACATAACAAAAATTCCTAGATATGTAAAAGAAGTTAATGAAGATCCTGAACTGATGAAAGAGATTTACAGAAAGATGAGAGAATATAAAAAGGTGAGAGTTCATATTCGGTCTGCAAAAAACACGAAAGTCTTGTTTCGTCGTTTAAAAATTATTAAATAAATAAAAAAAACTTTAAAATATCTGCATTTGAGCAACTAAATTTCTTTAAATAATTCAATAAATGTTAGTGATTTAAATAAAGTTCAAGCATTTGATATCGGTAGTAAAAAAAATATTCCCTTTTTGTCTTTTTTTTTGACTGCATTAAAAAATGAAAAGAACGATTTTTTTTCAAAGTTTCGTAATTTCATTGACTATGTTTTCAAATGGCATAACAATTTTTATCTGAAATTTTACTTTAACAAAATTACTTATAACTTATAATAAATAAAAATCACTTGAAAATATAGTGAATAAAACTACGAAGCATTATGCAAAAGATTTTTTTTAAATTTTAATGAAATAATTCACAAGTATTGGTAGTATGTATATAAAGGTGTTTTTGAAATAAAAAAACGTATGAATCCCAAATATTGTGAGTCAATTATATACGATGTAAACCCCAAAACTAAAAACCTGCTGAGAATTGTATCATGTTCCGACTATGAATTCAGAATGTGTACAAGTAATAAATATGTACAGTCGCGAGCATGGAAAACGGACCATGTCTTAATACTAAAATACTGGAATTTTAGCTATGTGCAATCATCGTTGAAATGTAATTATTGGATCATCACTAGACTGCGGAACAGGCTATCCTCTAATGAGTCATGCAGGCGCAGAGACAGAGTCGGTTTCGCTTAAATAATAAGATTTAATGTCCTGAAAGGCTTTTGTAGTAATGTTCGAAATACGGAAATCGGTAGATATATTAAATTTAAAGATTATTATTTCTATGCGCCACTCACTAGCTCTGATGTTGAGCGAAGTTTTTCTATATTTAAAGTCATACTGTCTATTAAAAGAACGCACTTTACAGGACAAAGTTTAGAATACATTGTAATAATTAATGTGAATAAAAAATGTTTACTGTGGTGTGTGGATAATTTCAAGTTTATACTTTTTCAATATTTTGAATTTTTTCACTGCATAATGTAAATGCATTTTGTATATACAAGGTGTGTATAAATTGGCGGACCCACTACACGTGGCGACATTCTTGGTCAAATTTTGAGTTAAAAGTCCTAATCCTAAAACGATGTATCAGGCTTCCTTTGTCTTCAGAATGAATTTGAAAGAAACATACATTTGGCAACATTGAACACGCATGTGCTAGTTATAATCTTCGGAACATTTTTACATGTCGTCATGTGAACCTTACATTTTAAATTTAAAAAAGAAACAAACGAAATAAAATTGGTTTCTTAGATTACATATTTATTATGAAAATATTACAAAGTTTTAAAAATGTTTGATAATATTGACTAATTTTTGTACATCTTCTTGATAGAAATCAATGTAATTATTACCTACATAATTGTTCGAATTGAAATCCATCAGAAAACTAAAGAAAATTATACAAATAAACACGAAAAATAACCAAGTCGAATGAAATAGGTAGATTACATAAGTGTCAAAATTTAACAGTAGTAATGTATTTGACTAGAACAACATTAGGCTGCCTACTTATTGTATTACAACGTTGTCAGATATGTTTTTCGTCAAAATAAGTTAATAAACAAATATTGAAAACAAACTCTAAAACCAAAAAGAAAACTTTAACGAAAGTATAATAACAACAATTCTTCTTTCTTCTAAATTATAGCTCTTTCTGTCAACAAATATCGAGTAATAATGCTTATTTCAAGACTGAAAGTCCGAAATTTAGGAACCTCGTGCAAAGATATGGAGCATGGTACAACATTTTCGTATTAGGATTTTGGACTCCGAATTTAACGAAGAACATCGCCGCGTGTAGTGGGTCCGCCAATTTATACACACCTTGTATATATCTGGAATTAATTTCAATTCAAGTTAATTTAAATTCATTTAACTTCAGTGTTTTATTTATTTTCGTAAAAATTAATTTCCGTATATACATTTCATTGCCTTTATTACGAGCTTGGCTAAATATATTACACAACTCCGTCTGTTTGCATTAAAAGACGTACAAACAGATAACTTTTATCAATACCATCGCGCTATAACATTCATATATACATGTTAAGTTGATCGATTGTACATTGTCGGCACCGATGAATCACACCCGATAAGGAATAGCGCCGTTTCCGCAGTCTAGTCATCTCGCTGGTGCACGTTCAAAATACCACATGTCGCCTTGTCGGACAAAATTAAAATTTTGAAAAGAATTACAAAGGGATGGTAGAGAAGGCAAGTTACAGGAGAGTTTAGAATTGGTAAAAGTACCGTTTTAAGAATAGTCATAAAATAAAACCGAGAAGCTACAGTTGAAAGAAAAAAGGATACTGGTTTAAAAAGGATACCTACTGTAGAACAAGATGCGATAGTAGTTCACAAAGTAATTGAACATCCTTTTATGTCGACTATTAAAGCAGTTGAGGTAACAAACTTTCCTGGTTCGATTCGCACTGGAAGGCGTCGATTGAAACAAAGTGCTCTAAGGAATTCGGCGGTTGTTCAAAAAAAATGATTAAATGATCGACATAAAGAAGAACACGTAATTGCTCTTGAATTTGTTGCCAGAGATCAACATTTTTAGAGAAACGTTGTTTTCACGGACAAAAAAGTATTCCAAGCTACTTACAGTGACAGGATTAGAGTTTGTATTCCCAGAAATACTCGGTATCAGGAAAATACGTAAATAAACAAAACAAGAATGGACTTTTTCGGTTAATATTTGGGGATGAATATCCAGAGGCGGACTTGGTGTTTTATGGCATATATAAGACAGATTTAATAATGCTGAATATACCATGTGAGCAAAAATTATTTAGATAAGGAATGGCCATGGTTGGAAGGATCACTGTCTTATTTTTAGTTGTTACTACCTTCCTCTGCATGTAATTACGTTTAGTTACACTGCATTTGTTTTTATTTAAGGTTTTGTCCTGTAATTGGAATGTTTATTCTGTTGAGCAATAAAGAATATTATAACGTCAAGTTATCTCGCTCTTCTTCGGTCTATAGCCGGGAAACATTTTACTCAACCCACCTATCTGTGGATATGAACTCAGTGGTACACGACTGATGCGGTATTGGTATACAATATGGAATAGTATTTATTACAAATTTTATGATGTAATTTATGTAATTAGATTGATTCGACTTTTACTTGTAAGATCCATAATTTAAAATAGGTACAAATAAAATTCACTATTAATAAAGTGAAGATTTTAACTATTAGATTTATTTCTATTTTAAATTATGTAATTTATTGTCATTTTTTTTGCTTTTTCCATTATTTTTGATGAGATTACAGAAGTTTATAGCGAATAGAATTCATTCTATTTGTAAAAATTTACATGTGTTGAGTATTATTGATCCTTGCATTAATTCGTCGACTTTGGATAGACCAATTGAGAACTAGATATTATATTTCGGACTCGCGAAATAATCTGTGTCTAAATATTTACTGTTTTATTCTTTTGGAATTTTATTAATGTCCAATTCGATATGTGATTATTAGTTTTTTGAAAAGTTCTGTCGTACTTTTAAATACATGTAAACTTGGAACAAAAGTAGTCTTGGAACGTTAGTATTAAAAAAGATTAGTCACAAGTGTATTGCCTATTATTTTGTATTTTCATCTTAGGCTACCGATTAATAAATACCCTTCTAAAAAAAATATGTTGGTTTGGAATTGAAGATATCGCTTTGAGCCAATTAAACTTCATCTCCTGTACGAAAAGAGTTTCATTCAAACAATTGTGCAGTTATTGGAGAAAGTAAAATTCCAAGATTATATTTCTGGATAATATAGTGGGTGTGTATAATTCACAGTCTAACTCGATCAACTTTTTTTGAGTCAACAAATAAACTTATGGTTTGGCATTACCATTCTCAAGAACAATCTCTTTTCTATTTGCCAAAACTGGCCGTTTTTCCTTGAGTACTGCATCAACGACTGACTGCCCGAGTGGGTTTTCGTGGTTTTCCTTCTCGTTTAAGGCGAATGCCGACAGCTTAATATCTTAAGTGGCTTCATGCGCGCAACTCATGTCTTGCTTTTCCCTGTTGAAACTAATTGAAACAAATAATTGGCGCAGTCAGTAGGATTTTGTCGAATATTTGTATCGAACAAGTATTTCGTATTTACGATTAATCGGCAATCCAGTGTGAAATTTGGAAGTTAGTATCTGAAGTGGCTCATACATCGAGATACAGTTCATCGTGAACCCGCTGAAGCTCTATCTCCAAATCATACGAAGAACGGAAGAAAATCGTCCTTTCTTGCGAGAAGAAGTTCAAGAAATCGCTGGACCCTTGTAACGGACTCTAATAATTAAGATGAAAACGGCGCTGACTCTACTAATGTGAGTACGATTATTGTATTATATGTCGCTAGAAAATTTATTTAAAAATTTACAAATATCGTCTCAAACTGACTCAGACGAAAATACAAATTTAAAAATATTAGAAAAAAATAATTTACACGACAATACTATTCAAGAAAATACAAGTAATATTAAAATTATTAAAATGGCAAATAATTTCAAACCAGAGTAACCCGAAATTTCTGATTCAAGTAATGAATAATTTTTAGAAGATTCACAAACGGCAAACGATAACATTGACGAGTCATATTATCATGAAAATTTTCACAAACCCCCTCAAACAACCGATCAAACGTAAAACCCCATATTATATCTATTAATACTACTAATGAAACTGAATTACCATATATAGTACTACCCGAACATAATTTAAAATTTTTAATAGATTCTGGCTCTACTAAATCTTTCATCGATCCAGATCTTGCTTATAAATTTTATTCTAATTATATATATGATGATCCTTTTATAGTTTCAACAGTATTTCAGAAGTCTGCTCATAAATATAGTATGTTCATGCCAGCTTCAAATTTATTTAAATTACCACAACAAACCAAGTTAAAATTTCATTTATTTAAATTTCATAACATTTTCCATGGACTAATTGGATTAGATAATCTAAAATTATTACAAGCCAATGTAGATTTTGCATCAGGTATTCTTAAAACACCGTATGCACAAATAAAGGTACAATATCAAAAATTAAAAAATGATTTAAACCTTGTAACGGTTAATGCACGCACAAAACAAATAATCAAAATAAAAACGAGTATTAAAAATGGCGAAATAATAATACCATATCAAAAGATTCATAATTGTGAAATTCCCGAATGTTTAACGATAGCAAATAACGGCATAGCTATTACTACAATTTTAAATAATACGACAAAACCAATAACATTAAATTTTTCTGAACCAATTAGAGTAGAACCATTTATTCGAAAAGAAATACAAGAAATAAATTTAAACAATTTTGATAATATTCCAAAACAAAATTTTAATTTTTCAAAAATTCGTACAAATCATTTAAATTCAGAAGAAAAATTTCAAATTGAAAACTTATGCAAAGATTACTCTGATATATTTTATGTTGAAAACAGTAAATTAACTTTTACAAACCAAGTCACCCATAGAATTCGAACAAATGATGAAATACCTATTTATACAAAAAGTTATAGATATCCGTTTATTCATAAAGAAGAAGTTGAAAACCAAATTAAGAATATGTTTGATCAAAATATTATTAGACCAAGTCATTCACCCTGGTCATCCCCTATTTGGATAGTTCCAAAAAAGGTTGATGCATTTGGCAAACAAAAATGGCGAGTCGTCGTCGACTACCGTAAACTAATGAAAAGACAATCGACGATAAATACCCTCTACCAAACATTACCGATTTACTTGATAAATTAGGTAAATGTCAATATTTTTCAACTCTGGATTTGGCTAGTGGCTTTCATCAAATTGAGATGCACGAACAAGATATACCTAAGACAGCTTTTAACACAGAAAGCGGACATTTCGAATTCCTCAGAATGCCATTCGGTTTAAAGAACGCGCCCGCTACCTTTCAAAGGGTAATGGACAATATTTTACGTGGTATTCAGAACGAACATTGCCTAGTGTATTTAGATGATATAATTGTTTTCTCTACATCATTACAAGAACATATTAATAGTTTAAAAACAGTGTTTCAAAGACTTAGAGAAACAAATTTCAAAATTCAATTAGACAAATCTGAATTTTTAAGAAAAGAAGTAGCATATCTTGGCCATATTGTTACTCCTGAAGCCGTAAAACCTAACCCAAATAAAATTGTTGCAATAAAAAACTATCCTATTCCCAAAACGACAAAACAAATTAAAGGATTCTTAGGATTATTAGGTTACTATAGACGTTTCATTAACAATTTCGCAAAACTAACAAAGCCTTTAACTAAATGTTTGAAAAAGGGTGCTACAATAGTGCACAATGACGAATTTAAGTCCTGTTTTGAAACTTGTAAAAACCTTTTGATGAATGAACTCATCCTGCAATATCCGAATTTTAGCCAACCATTTAATTTAACAACCGATGCTAGTAACGTATCGTTAGGTGCTGTGTTATCACAAGGACCTATTGGGAAAGATTTACCCATTGCGTACGCCTCACGTACGAATTATTATCAATCGTATGGGCTACCAAATATTTCAGACCATACCTTTTTGGCAGAAAATTTAATATAATTACCGACCACAAACCCCTACAGTGGTTGTTGTTCTCTGAAAGATCCTAATTCGAAATTATTAAGATGGCGAATAAAACTAGAAGAATTCGATTATTGTATAACGTATAAGAAAGGTAAATTAAATACTAACGCAGACCCTCTTTCACGTATAGAAATTCATACCAAAGAAACAAACAATTTTTTCGAATACATCGAACAATTTAATAAAGACTTCAATGTATCTAATAATAATCAAAATGAACCACCCGATAATATTTCTTTAATAGCTCAACCGGACGAACAAGCAAATGATTACGCTTTAGATTTAGATGACGTCACTGCTCATTCAAATCAAGAACAAAACCCTATTATTGATATTCAAATATCAGAGACACCAGTAAATTACGGCTCAAATCAAATAATTATAAACACAGTTGCTCATAGTCCTGCAAAGGCTAAAATAACTAAATTGTTTGAAGATAAACAACGAATATATGTTCAAATTTCTAAAAATAATTTCAAAGATGATGTTTTAAAATTTATAAAAGAATATATAACTTCAAAAGTTAATTATAACTTATATTTTGAGAACCCTGATATTTATGAACCTTTTTGTAATGTTTTACATAAACACTTTATTTGGCCTTCACTAAAATTTAAATACTGTACAATTAAACTTATAGATGTCATTGATAAAAACGATATTAAAGAAATTATCCAAAATTACTACGAAGGAAAAACTAACCACCGCGGTATAGGAGAAACGGAACAACAAATTAAAAATTATATTATTGGCCTCACATGCGAAAATCAATACAAACATTTATTAATGAATGTGAAATTTGCCAACAATGCAAATATGAACGAAATCCCATAAAAACAAAAATGAAAATTACCCCAACACCATCAAAACCCTTTGAAGTAATTCATTTAGATACTTTTACATTACAGGGAACCAAATTTTTAACTATAGTTGATGCGTTTTCAAAATACGCTCAAGCGTATAAACTATCATCTCTTATTCCAACAGAAATTATCGATAACTTAATCTCATTTTTCTCACATCATAGTATACCAAAACTAATAACGACTGATAATGGCGGAGAGTTTAAAAATACTATCATGAACGATTTATTAAAATTACACAAAATCGAAATTCATTTTTGTTCTCCCAATCATCCACAGTCAAACGGTTTAATTGAGCGATTCCATTCAACAATAATTGAACATATACGATTGTTAAATGCTCAAGGATTTCAAGAATCAACAGTACAATCAAAAATGATATATGCCTTATTAGCATACAATCATTCGATTCATTCCTCTACTAAATATCGACCGATAGATATAGTAAACGGTCATATTGACGAAAGCAATGTATTCAATATAGATTTAACTCAAATGTTACTTAGTAATTACAAACACGAACACAGAGAAAAAACAAAAGTTACTCTATTCAAAAATTAACGAAAATCTTATAGAAAACAAAACGAAATATATTACTAAGGTAAATCAAGAACACGATGACCCAAATTTATTTGAACCTGAAACTAAAGCTTATGTGAAAAAACAAGCACGACAAAAATTGGCAAATAAATTTAATAAGCCAACAGTAATAAAACAAATAAATGAAGGACAAAATACAATTTCTACACCTGAACAGCCTAAAGTACACACAGATAATCTCAAACGACCCCTTAAGAAAACTTATAATTTTAGCACTTAAAATACTCTTTTATATACCGTGTGTCCCAATTTCGATGCTCACCATTGGTATCTAGGTTATTAGAAGATATAGAACAACGGTTAAATGGGGAATGTTTTGCAGAATTCAATACTCGGGGCAAATCCCATTTCAAATTAGACCTAACTTTTTAATTTTTTAAAATATTTTGAAAAATAAAAAATTTGGCGATTTCGTTATTCCTCAATAACTCGATAACGCTTAGTCTGACCTCTTTTAAAGTTTTACATTGTTCAGACACTTTTTTAAAACAAATTATTTGATACAAACAGAAACCCCCGATTGTCATTTGTTTTTAAGTTATTACCACTATCTTTTGTTTTTCATATGGCGGCCATATTTGATTTTGGGTTTGTTAGGTAGTCCTCAAAATGTGCTTTTCAACGATGTATAACATGCCTGAAAAATTTTTATTTATAAGGAAAATATTAATAAAAACGTAAATTAATCTTTAATATGAAATTAGTAGGCTGAAAAATTAAACACCAATGTCAAATGAAAGTGAAAAGATATTCTAAGTAATACTGTAAACAAACGAAACGATAAAAAAATTATAGAAATAAAAAGTAAAGATACAGAACTTAAAGTTCACATTCACTTAAAGAAATTGTTCAATATGACGACCATTCTATTCCACACAATTTTGACACCTTGTTGTTTCTGTTTGTATCAAATAATTTGTTTTAAAAAAGTGTCTGAACAATGTAAAACTTTAAAAGAGGTCAGACTAAGTGTTATCGAGTTATTGAGGAATAACGAAATCGCCAAATTTTTGATTTTTCAAAATATTTAAAAAAAAAATTAAAAAATTATTTAAAAAGTTAGGTCTAATTTGAAATGGGATTTGCCCCGAGTATTGAATTTTGCAAAACATTCCCCATTTAACCGTTGTTCTATATCTTCTAATAACCTAGATACCAATGGTGAGCATCGAAATTGGGACACACGGTATAATCTATACACAAGTACTTTTAAAATATTATTAAAACATATTATTATTATATTACTATCATTTCAGAATTAATATTGCCTTCGCCTTCGAAGAAAAAATTACGATGAAAAATCTGGAAAATAATCCAGGAATTATACCATTGAAATTAGGAACAGCAAAAGTTCAAGAATATACACATAAATTGATACACTATTATGATCTCGATCCTTTAATAATTGAAATTAATAAATTAGACGAGCTATCAGCAAATTTAATGAACAATACTTTTCTTAAATTAAATCGTACAATTACTGTAATAAATAATTTGAAAATTTAAACCTAACGAAATATCAAATTACACATAACTTAAATGAAATTATTCCTCGGACTCCGACATATAGAGTTAAAAGAGGTATAGTTGACGGATCAGGTACAATCTTTAAAGCAATAACAGGAAACTTAGACGCTAATGACGGAAAACGATACGATAAATTAATAAGAGAACTTCAAGATAATCAAATGAAGTTAGCATCTAATATTGTGAAACAAAATTCCATTTCATTAAACATAATTAATAAATTCAATGAGTCAATAAGACAGATATCACATAATGAACAAATATTAGAATTTAAAGTTTTACGTATTGCTGCGATTCTAGAACAACATATTGATAGTCTTGGTACTATAATAATAACAGAAACTAAACGAATTTATCAATCTATACGAAATAATTAATTCTATTTTACAAGAAATACAGAATTCAATTTACGTTTTCAAAATTAAACATTCTACATCCCAGAGAAATGTTGATTTATATAATATAATGATAGATTTACAAAAACGAATTAAACAAGAACAAATTTCATTTGCTATTACTCTTGAGAATATAGGAATCTTGAAAAGTATTATAAAAGTCGAATGTTATGTTTCAAACAATAGAATAACTTATTTATTAAATCTACCTGTCATGTATCCCAATCCCAATTATTATCATCTCTACTCAATTCCAGTATTTATCGATGGTCAATTTAAGACGATACTTACTCAAAATAAATATTTATTAAAAAATGAATTTTATTATACATTTCTAAGCGATAGTTGTACAATGATCAAATCACAATATTACATTTGTGGAAAAACACAACTTTATGAAATCAAGGATCACAATCCATGCGAAATACAGTTGTTAAATTCTAAAAACTTATCAGCATGTATTTAAAGAAATTTTGAAATTACAAAATTTTTAATAATTCAACTCGAAAATTCAATTTTATGGATTGGTATATTTCCGAAGAAAGAAATTATTAAATTACATTGTAAACAACAAGAAGAAACTTTTAAAGTAAATGGTACATATTTAATAGAAATTCCAGTCGAATGCAGAATTAGTACAGCTCGTGAAGAAATAATAAATACAGAATATGTAAACAAATATTCTCCAATACTGTTTCCAAAATTAGAAACAGAAAACAATTTTGTATCAGACACTAAAATAAAAGTCGATATTAAAAATGTTAGACTTGATGATTTGCAAGCTATTCAAGATCAAATATACGAAAATCAACCAGGAATAACTTTCAACAGAATTTCAAGACATCCCAATTTATGGACAATACTCCTTTATATATTGATTTGTATAATTTTTATATTTATATGTTATAAGAAATTGGAAAGCAGAAATTGTTTCAAGAAAAAAGAAGAAAATAAATCAAGAGGAAAGAAGATAGAAAATTCTACCAGGGATATCATGTTGCCGAACGTTCAACGTACACGTGAAGCTGTGTAGTTGAAAGTTCGCAGGGAGGAATTATGTGAACACAGCATTTAGATAAATAAAACATTTCTTGCTACTCATATGTATGTTCTATGTACTTGCTTATCTTTTGTCAACCATGCATTTTTATCTTGAATTACATTTTTATAACACGTTCTTTTTTAACATAGAGAATAGAGAGTAGGGTCGAGCCAAACAGCGATATTTGCATAACGCCGTTATCGGCGATCGCGATTTTTAAATAACGGCGATTTAAAAGCGTTATCGCGATCGCGACTTTTCGCACTACGTTTTCATCATTTCGCGGCTATGCTCTCGCGTGATTCATTTTGCTGCTGCATATTAATTTCACTACATTTCACTACTTGCCTGCCTCCTATTGTACATAATAAACTGTAAAACTGGAGCTGCTGACTAGGGAACTTGATTTTATTTTGAAAAAATAAAGTAAAACACTTACTTCTTTAAATACACCTTCTCTTTGTTAACTATATGGATTGGAGTTCATTTTTTTGGCACGAAGAAATAATAACATGTATTTCAATCAATTAATGTTTTATTTTAACAAAATATAAAATATTAAACTTAAATAAAACACCTTATATTTCACAAACAATAGTATATTAACTATATGTACATTTCATGTGCCCTGCACACATCATCAGTAGTAACTAAATTTAAAAGTATTATTTTTTAAATACATGTATAGTAAAAATATCTATCTATTTTTTTGGTTAGGGGTGTAAAAATTACAATTATAAATGGTCAACAAATGGTCAAAAAACATGCATATAAAAATATAAAACTAAAAATAAAAATAAAAAATTTTGGTCATATATTGTAATAGTGCCTGTTAAAATCTATTGAAATTCCAAGAAAGGACAAATTATGGGAAAGACCGTTACCTATGAAAAACAAGACAATGACTGTGTTTGGCATGTCGGGTTCTATTAAATAACAATATAGTAACGTGAAAAAGAAAAATTAGTTATTAGATACTGTAGGTATACAATTTAAAAGTTTATTATTAATAGGTGAAATGTCATTGTTTAAGAGGTAATTTTTGTATTTTTTCATATGTATTGCTTCCCACATGTCTAAATTTTTGCTATTACATTTTTTAATAAAAAATATAAAATGAAATAAAAACAAAATAAAATACATATTAATAATACATTTTATAAAAACAAAAAAATTAAATATAATATATTAAAGAAACAAAGAAATTTTTGGCATTTAAAAAATAGTTGCCACCTATAAAAGACATTTATTTGCTATATTTGTAATTAGCATTTAAAAATAATAACATTTGAGTTGTCCTGTCACTTAATCGTGTTCTACGTTCATTCAGGACCTGACCAGCTTTAGAAAACAACCTTTCACAAGGAACTGAAGAAGCTAGAGCACATAGTTTTTCTTGTGCAATTGTAGATAGAGTAGAAAAATGAAATTTATGTTCCTGCCACCACTTTAGAGGATCAGAACTTCGTGGAATAATATCTTCCTCCATGTATCTTTGAATTTCAATAATTGCGCGGCTTGTGACGGTTCCACGAGGTCGAGCAACTGCAACACTTCGATCAAAGGAACCCCATATTGAACATTCATCATCCTTAGCATTATCATCTGCTCTATCAACATTAACCTTATGTAACTGTGGCGAAAGTTTTTGTCCAAGTGCTTCTTGGACATTTTTTCTCGCATTGTCGGCAAAAGAGGGATTAGAAAACGCTAAATTTTAAATCTTGGATCTAAAAATGTCGATACGCTTAACGTATTACTTCTTTCTACATTTCCCAAGCGCTCATTTATACCGTTGCGACAAGCTGCAATAATTTCTTTTATAAGCGGTAGGAAATCTTTTTGCAGTAAATTAGTGTAAACATCAACTAGACCATTAGTAATTGGAATAACTAAAGATGCTGTGCAATAGAATCACCGCTGAGGTTTTTGTAGCGTTTTCAAATGGTTTTAATATACTACATAAGTCTTTAGCTAATTGCCATTCGGATGAACTTAAAATAGGGAGATCCTTATCAATTAAAGCAATTGAACTCTTAACCGCAGTTTCTAATTTTGTAAATCTCTGCAGCATATAGTAAGTTGAGTTCCAACGAGTTGGGACATCGTTAATTAATTTTAAAGGTGTTCCATTTAAATTGTTTTGACGTTGAAATGTTATCAATTTTTCATTAGCAGTATAACTTCTGCGAAAATGGGTGACAATAACTTTGATTTTACCGATTAACTCCTGCACATTATTATTTTTTAAACTGTCTTTAACAATTAAATTTATGGTATGAGCAAAACAGCCGAAATGTTTCCAATTTAATTGTGTGGAGATGGCATTTTGAATGTTATATGCATTATCAGATACAGCGAGCAAGATCTTTTTTCTATTCCCCAATCCTCTGCAATTCTACGCAGTTCTTTCGCTAAATTTTCTGAGGTATGGGAGACATTTATTGCAGAACACTCCAATAAAATAGAATATAACTCAAAGTTATTATTTAAAAAATGTGCCGTAACACCAATATAACTAATCGTGTTGACCGATGTCCAACAGTCTGTCGTAATACAAAACTTTCTACCTGTTTCAACAATTTCTTTCATTTTATTAAGACATTCTTCATACTTCGCGGGAATAGCAGTTTTAGACACAGTGTGCCTACTGGGTAACTCGTATGAAGGATTTAAAGCAGAAACAAATTGTTTAAAGCCGGTATCTTCTACTATTCGAAAGGGTTGAAAATCCAAAATAAACAGTAAATTTAATTTATTATCAATACCCTGCTTTGCTTTTTGCGTAATTTTTTTTGGGAGAAAACCTGTAATTTTTTGTTGATGACTTTCACCAACCCTTCGAGATGTGGATGGCTGCTGGGACATCTGAGGACTTTGGGAAGTACCCGGAATAGCATCGTCTTGTTGATTAGCATCTTCATGCGCTTGCGAACTCTCTCCGACTTCAATTTCTGTTGAAATTTTTCGTTCGCTTGCAGTCTGTAAATGACAAAAATAAAAATTAAATATATGCAAATAGTGCAAATACACACTTTGCTGACAAAACAAATAGGCACAATAAAAAAAAAACTTTAAACTTATTGGAAATTATTTATTTCATAAAACTTACCAGTTTTGTTGCACTTGTTGGAAGAGATACTGTTGAATGTTTATTTCGCATATGCGACTTTAAATTTGAAATTGACGTTCTGTATGAAATTTTTGCTTTACAAATATTGCACTTTGCATAAATTTCATCAACAGGCTCGAAAAACTGCCACATTTCACTTGTTTTCCGCTTTTTTAATTGCGACATTTTTTTAAAATTGGCACCGAAACTATCACTTGAATCACGATTGAAAATAACAAAAATATTGCCTGCAGCGCTTTTATATATGGGTATAATCAGTGAATCCCCTAGTTGGGCAAAAGTACTTTTTAAAATTGCACCAAATTCCACAATGCAAAAAAAGATTTCTACTATACCTTTCTTTGCATTGGAAGTATTGAAACCTGTAAAATATTATGAAAAACTGTAATTTTGCTTCATTGGGTGAGGGGCGTGCAAATAGCGTCGAGAACGCTTAAAATAAAATACGTTGCATTTCGCTATTTCGCTCTATTTTACTGAACGCGATTGAAAGCGAGTAGTTGTGTTGCATGTTAGTTGACGCCATTTCGCATATTCTAAAAAATCGCTGTTTCTCTCAATCGCCGTTATTTGCGATTTTAGTCAACTGTTGCTATCAGCGAATTTTCAATAACGGCGATTAAATCACCGGTAGCGAAATATCGCTCATCCCTAATAGAGAGTCAGTCAGTAAATAGCATTAGTAAGAACCACATGTAAATTTTATATAATAATAAAAATCTTTTAAAAAGTCAGTGCCTTAATTGAAACAAATAATTTGCGAACTTTATCTCTTTCTAACACACATAAATGCGCACTATAATACTATACATGTTAGTCATTTTAAGGTATTCTTTACTTTAAATTTGGCCTTGGACTGAAAAGAAATACTTTATGCACTGTATACAGGATGTCCTTGAAATAAAGAGACAACATATGATAAATGGAAAGATCCGAAAATTGTCTTACATGACGCCCATGAATTCAAAATATTCAAAATGTGTACAAATAATAAATACCTCACACACATACGCTATAGCGTATGTTTAGGATATAATATTTTGGTATTGTCAATCAACTTTAAGATATCTCTCTGATACGTTTTATAAACATACAGTGGCGTTACAAATTTTTTTTAAATATTTTAGTTATTTTTTTTTCGCTTATAACGGGGAATTTTTGGAAAATATTTTGGATTTGTATTCTATATAATTACACCTTTCAATTTTTCATACGTTGTCTTTTTATTTTAAGGACACCTGTATATCGTGACTTGTGAATTAACAATTGCAAATTATTATATTAGGTCAGAGAAAGGTTGCTTTATGAATTACAGCCGTATAACTTATAAGTTCTTATAAGGTAGTATTAAGATTGTCAATTATGAAAATTATATGTTCACAGTTGGAATTGCTACGCGTTCTACGATTTATTTTCAACAAAACTATATATTCTCACGTATTAATAATACATATTCAGTCATATTCATAATATAATTCTATAATATTACTATCATTGCAGAACTTTTTTTTAATTCAGAGAAAGCTATTTCCCTTTTTTACTAATAAAACGGAACAATGAAATTTATATATGATTCAAGAGTTAAGAATTTCCTGTTCTATAATTGTTTAAATAAATGCAATTTTAAGCTATGTATACTTTAAAAATGTCACAACAATTTGGCACTATGTGTACAAAGTAATCTATATATTTATTAACAAAAACGTAACGTTATCGGTAATGTAAGCAAATAGATAATAATATATTGTTTATTTAAAATATTAAGTTAAATATGCATAACGGAAAATACATGGATACATGCAATTATAGTTTAAAAATGTGGTACATAAAAAAAAACGTAATATAAATAAGAATTACACCAAAAGTCGATAAGATAAGAAAAAATAGTTTAAACAATAGAATAGAAAATATTTAATAAATGACGAATCTATAGAAGAGAACAAAATATATTTGAAAATTCATACGACTATAAATCACAATTTAATTCCAAAGACTGAAATATTTTGCCACTGAGGCTCCATCGTTTATCGAAACGCTAAACTGCAAAATATATAGCTATTCAGAGTTATTCTACAAATACTCATTTTACTTGCATGCATTTTTATAATACCAGATTTGAATTTATTCGTTGAATAAATTTATTCGTCAAGTTGTTATTCAGAGATTTATTCGCTGTTTATAATACCGGCCCTAAGAATAAGTTAATCTGATATAATAAAGAGTAACTAAATTTAAAAATGTCCAAAAGATCTTAATTAGTATTGGCCACAATAAAAGAATCAGGAATCCTGAATATATTGAACGATACGAGGATAGTCTTTTATATTTTGCATATAGACTTATTTGTTTTTCGAAGACATCCACGAAGATTAATGCACTCCCTCAAACCAACTCTGGAAGCAGTTATTTCACACCTTTACACACAATTCTTTGAATTGAGGTTTGAAATTCCTAATGATGCCTCAATTTCGCGATATGTCACATGTCGATATTCGTCGCTGAATTTACACACAGCTTTGACGTTTTCCTGAGTGACTGCATTTTTTATGCACATTTGAATTCTCCATACTAACGAGAAATTATTGACTGACGTGGTGCTTCATCACTGAAAACAGAAACCAACTCGGCGACGCATTATTGTTGATATAATTGTCTTTGAAAATTATAAAAAATTATTGCGCGAAAAAAATCGTCACGTAAAGAAAAACCACTACGAGTGGATACACAATTTTGGATCTGATAATTATAGAACCTAACCGATACAACAAAAAAATAAGTTTCAATAGAAAAGTCATTCATTGGAATTTTATTGCTAAGTGGATATGTTCAGCTTCCTCGAATACGCATGTTTTGGGAAAATGAAACCGATAGGTAAGTGTCAGACCAGCTGCAATTGCTGTTGCCTTATTACAAAGCTGGGCAACAGGACATTGTTCACGCAACGAAGGAATATATTCGCTTTGATCGAACGGACCATTTTGTAATACCTCAATAAAAACAAACAAAATGTGATTTTTGTCATTGAAAAACCACTACAAGATATAGGAAATGTAACAAATGTGAGTTATCAATAGAGCAGACCAATTTACGTGCGCGCCATGAGCGCCGGTATGGGAGTGTAATTCGTAATATATTAGAATATGCGATAGAATAGGGACAACATGAACTTGTTACCGATATAAGTATAGAAGTAGAGGCATTTATTCTATCAGAAATAATTAAATATACATTTGGTTTTCTGCTATTAAAGTAATATGCATAAACAAACGAAAAATAAGAATAGTACATATTATAGCAGCGTTGTATGTACCTATAAATAAAATGGAAAATGTATGAAATCAGTGATTGTGTGTACGACAGAGGATTTAAAATGTTTTAAGCGTCTTGCAAGGATTGACACCAGGTGCGTTTCTGAAAAACATGTCCGCCGTGAGGAAAAAATATTTATATTCGGAAAACGAGCGTTCTACATCTAGTGATGTTATATTCGCATAATCAAAATACTTTTTTAAGCAACTTAACGCATCTGTAGACGTGCCCTCACAAATACGTGTTAAGGTGTCAAAATCTGCATTTCTGTCTAAAACACTTTCAAATTTAATTAGAACATTTTCACTTTTTGCGTCTTCTACAGCACATAGTTGTGCGTGAACATCTTTAACGATTTGCAGTGATTCCTCTAACAACAGCGACGAATTTTCTAATTTTGTTATTGCTTCTTCTAGTTCCAAGTAATTCTCACGAATACTTTGTAAATCCATTCAAATCTGGGCATCTTGAATTTTTTTCTGGCTTGTATTGATAGCTGCACTTTCTTTCGGATCGAATGATAAAACCACGTCCTTAATTTTTTCAACCCCGCCCGTAACCATGTACCCCAACGTGTCAGAATCGGCTGTGGTGGCTCAGGGGGTATGGGGACACAATTCGTGAAATTTCCGAATACGTTTTGGAGATTTCAGGAATACTGCCTTTGTACTCGATATTAAAGCATCTACCTCTCGATAACATCTACGAACCTGTTCTGCCACAAGGTGTAGAGTATGGAGTTTACAAGTAATATGTAACAAGTTAGGACAATATTTTCTAAGAGACCGGCCTACAGAACACATGGTTGTGGCACCATCGGTCATAAACATTAATACTTGGTCTTTCGAAAGTTTAAATTTTTCCAAAGTATCTAATAGCACCTAAAATTGAAGATGTTGGTTGATGTGTTCCATATTGCGCGCCATCTCGTTAACTACAGATTGTTTTTTTGCTGTCAGTTGTTTCGTCCACACATAACCACAGTTTTTTTATTTTTCAGTTCGGCTTTGATTTTATTTTCAACCTGTTTACGCACCGATGGTAAATTCCTTCGTAACGTTGTCGTGCTCGGTAATGTTTGATTCGCGTATTTATTCCAAAATGAAATAAATGAATCATTACTTAACAAGGTAAACGGCAGTGTACACACAATCATAGTTACACATAGTTCATGTATAAACTGTTGGCGATTAATTTTGTTATTATTGTGCTTCGAACTGCTTACGTGTTCTTTACAATGTGTTTTTGACCAACACATTAGATATGTATTGCACACTAAACATTTAATTTTTGAGCCATCGTATATTAAGTCCGGAAAATTCATAATAAACTTATTCACTTCGTCTGACAACTGTCGTTTTCTCGATTTATGTGTCGACAACATTTTATTACGTATGCTTACACTTACATGCAGTCTAAGCAAGTACCAAACACATACTGAATGCTTTTTATTAGTTCTGATCAGGCGCGGCTCGTGATGACGTATTTGCGAGTGCCTCGTGTGTTTTCGGTGTTTACTAAGAAAACGCTACAGTTAGTACACGAGAATACACGAATCACTCGCATCATTGTACATGCACTCCCAAATACGTCATCACGAGCCGCGCCTGGTTCTGATGCAATACAATCACCCTCACATCGGCACACATGGCTCGCACGGAAATTGGTTTGCTCTAGTTATCATTCACCGTCCAAAGATTTATGATTATATTAGTTTATGTAACTTATCCCAACGTCCTACATGTAGGACGACATTTTTTTTGTATTTTGAAATTTTTAGATTTAGTAGTCCTAGAAGTATTTTTTATATTTAATTTTATATTTAAAATAAAAAGTTTATACAAAAATTACAAAAAAAAAAAAAATTAAAGGGCGTATCTGAGTTAAATGATTATTGGATATGATTTAATTTTATATAACTAACACCAAAAACAATACCAAATGTCAACACTAGTTTGACAACTGAACGTCAAATGCGAACCTGCAAATTATCAGCAAATAAGATAAACATTTATTCGATTACAACATGGTGCGTTAATTTCTTGGAGCAGTATATACCTGGTTCTTTTTTATCATTACACGTACATCGCCTTATGTGTAAAGCAAAAAAAAAATGTATTGGTGGCATTCTAGGCAGCCAGTTATACTTATATACCTGCGACGTATTTTTCTAAATGTCAAATATTTCTGATTTTTCTTTCATATTTAAATCTTAAATTAAATACATTTGATTGAAAAATAGATAATTTATTTAGAACAGTTAATTATCCTAACAGGCGTATACCTTGTGCGAAGACAATTTTAAATAATTTTAACAAATTCAAAGAAGATGGACAGTATTTCTTTAAGGATGGAATATATCTGAGATAGTAAAATTAGTGTATCAAAAAAGGTAGAAAATATGAAAGCATTGATAACAAAAAAGTACATATAGATTTGACCATTTTATGAGATTGTAGAATGTTCCCACATTACTTTTAATGAATTACCGATACCCACGCAACCCACGTATTGAGGGCATTTGAATAACACTATAAAAACAAATGACACCTCGTGGTAACTCACGAATAAGTGGTTTTATTAAATGGAGAAATTTATCTTCAAAAGCAGTAGTGGGAAATTCTTGTAGTTAATAAATATGTTACTGTTTCTTTAATAATCATAATAACTTTTGGACTGTACAATTATGTGACAGCATCACTACTGGAATTAAAGATTGAGGAAGGGAAGACATTATGCAACAAACGTTTGGAATCTGTTAAAGCAAGGCTGTTTTCATATGAAGGATGATCAGTTACTAGAGTAGCAACTGTTTTAGATCCTCGGTTTAAAAGAGAAGGATTTCGTAGTACTGAAAATGCTACTGGGGCTATTTCTTTTCTAGAACAAAAAATGTTCAATATTATGAAGAAAATAGATCCTGAAAATAAAGAACAAATGCCTGTAATCGAAACAGACATTAGTCCACATCAAAAGTCACTTTCATTATTTGGATTTTTGCAAGAAAGAATAAGAGGAAGTAAAATCAATTACTAACTAAAAAGCAATACCTCGAAAGGCCAAATTCAAGTCAGGATGTAGCAGCATTTGTTGATGTTTCTTCTCAGTTTACAAGTAGGGCACCATTGGGAGAGAATGCTCAAATTACCCTGTAAATATAACATATTATCTCAAGTTCTGATCCATGAATATATTTTTAGATCATCTGCATAGGCAAGTAGTGGACAAGACAAAGGCGATAATAAATCATTTAGAATCATCTTTGTGTAACTGACAAAACATTGAGTGCATCCAAAATTATTTATGTTCAGTAATATATCTGGCAATCAATATGCATTTATAATTAATTAATACCAATATAATTAATAAGTACTCTTCATACAAATTAGACAATAAGTGAATAGATTTGAATCAATGAGTTTATAATTTTTCTCAATGCATTATAAAACGTCTATTTTTAGCACATTAAAATTATTAAAATTATTATCTCAAGTTCTGATCCATGAATATATTTTTAGATCATCTGCATAGGCAAGTAGTGGACAAGACAAAGGCGATAATAAATCATTTAGAATCATCTTTGTGTAACTGACAAAACATTGAGTGCATCCAAAATTATTTATGTTCAGTAATATATCTGGCAATCAATATGCATTTATAATTAATTAATACCAATATAATTAATAAGTACTCTTCATACAAATTAGACAATAAGTGAATAGATTTGAATCAATGAGTTTATAATTTTTCTCAATGCATTATAAAACGTCTATTTTTAGCACATTAAAATTATGTACACTTATGTAATCTTGAATTTGCATAAGTATAATAATAACCATTAGATTTGATTAATTACGACAAACTCTTCACGTAACACGAGGAAAAGTAGCAGCAGCGAAATAATTACCTGTCTGTATACATACATGTCGTCAAAGACTAATCTTAAACATCGCCAACAATGAGTCATTTTGATTAAATTACATTGGTTTCATGCCAGCAATTAATTAATTTTATTACCTAAAAAGAAAAACATACTATTATAATATAATTATACACGAGGCAAAATTAAACTCGACAGCTCAGTTTATACTTATCGGAAAGTATTTTGCCAGAATATTTAACCGACCCAGTATTTAAAAAAATTCCTAGCTATAAAATAACGCCATGAATTTTGATTAATTGTGACGGTGTAACGGATCATTTGTCCTCAAATATAGAAAACGTGCGGATTGTGAGTGTTAATTTGATATAATGCACGTACGTAGATACGAGGTATGTAAATTAAGTAACGAGACTGGCAACGTAACGTTCGATCTGGTAGCATTTGGGGCGCGGGACATGGAGGACCGGCAGGTGAATATGTGATACGCCTTCAGCACGGTTTTGAACTCGCTAGAGCAGGGATGCCCAGACTTATAGGGAACAGGGGCCACTCGGGAAAATTATAAGCCAAGGACGGGCCACTACAAAGAATACTTATTAATATTTTTATTTTTAAATAGTATGAATTACTACAAATGATAATAAAAAAAAAACATTCAAAAATGTTTGTTGTAATTATGTAATCGTAATGTAATCTAGTCATTACAATGAAATATTTCATGTTTTATTATTTTGATGCATGACATTGCATTGACCTAACAATTTTGTTTATGTTTGGCTCCACATTACTTGTCGCCACACGTAAAATTGCTTCCAGATTTTCATTTGCCAGACGGTTTCGATTTTTTGTTTTGTTAAGTTTCATCACTGAAAACGTTTGCTCACAAATATACGTCGATCCAAATAAACTTGCGCATTTCAATGCATTTATTCGCAACTCTTTATAAGCGGTTTTGTCAACGCAACGGTAAAAGTTGATTAAATTACCTTCATTAAACTTGTTTCGTAAATTATCATCACGGGCCACTACAAAGAATACTTATTAATATTTTTATTTTTAAATAGTATGAATTACTACAAATGATAATAAAAAAAAAACATTCAAAAATGTTTGTTGTAATTATGTAATCGTAATGTAATCTAGTCATTACAATGAAATATTTCATGTTTTATTATTTTGATGCATGACATTGCATTGACCTAACAATTTTGTTTATGTTTGGCTCCACATTACTTGTCGCCACACGTAAAATTGCTTCCAGATTTTCATTTGCCAGACGGTTTCGATTTTTTGTTTTGTTAAGTTTCATCACTGAAAACGTTTGCTCACAAATATAAGTCGATTCAAATAAGCTTGCGCATTTCAATGCATTTATTCGCAACTCTTTATAAGCGGTTTTGTCAACGCAACGGTAAAAGTTGAGTAAATTACCTTCATTAAACTTGTTTCGTAAATTATCATCATTTTGCATGTCTATCAATTCCAGCTGTATTGATTCCGGTGCATTTTCGGGTGAAATGTTGAAAGGATTGCTGAAAATATCTAATAGAGGTTTAACTTTTTTGAAGTCTAGAAAACGATTATGAAAAGCTTGTATTCAAACATCAATTTTTTTACCATAAGCAAAATTGACATCAGTTTTATTGAATTTCTCCATATTTTTTTGGTAGTTCAGAAAATGGCTGTAGTTGGCTTAATTGATTTATGTCCTGAAAAGACTCAATTTGCATTGAAAGGACGAAAAATGAGAGTATAACTGCGAAATCAATTGATCTTTGCCTTGGAGTCGCGTATTTAAGACATTCAAGTGATTTGTGTTGTCTACAAGAAACGCTAAGTCACACAGCCAATCAGGGTTGTCGAGTTCGGAGACGTCCTTTTTCTTTTCCGCCAGAAATATTTTGATTTCTTCAATCAAGTTCAGATTCCGCTCTAGTGACAACCCACGA
Organism: Melolontha melolontha; assembly: GCA_935421215.2. Lineage (NCBI taxonomy): Eukaryota > Metazoa > Arthropoda > Insecta > Coleoptera > Scarabaeidae > Melolontha > Melolontha melolontha. The sequence continues at coordinate 232,860,116 of OW285235.1, forward strand.
CTTAGCCACCTTACTTCACCATTTCACTTTCAATATCCTCGAGAAATTGTGTGAATTGTCGGTGATTGGGAACTCGTGATTTTATAAAGTTTACAGTAGGTACTACAAGTTTCATCACATTTTCAAATCCCAATAATTTTGAACAGAGCGCCTCTTGATGTATAATGCAATGAAACTGCATTAATTCCTTGGTATCTATGTTTTTAGTTTGTAAATACTCCTTTAACATAGTTATTATCCCAGATTTACTTCCAACCATTGAAGGTGCTCCGTGAGTGGTAATTCCAGATAATTTCGTTAAATCCAAATCCATTATAGAACATTTTTCCAGGAGAGCTTTGAGCATGTCACTCCCCTTGGTTTGACTTGTCAAAGAAATCGTATCAATCAGTTCTTCACTCACTTCAAAATTTTGCGTTACACCTCGAAAAAATATTAAGAGTTGAGCAGTGGAACTTATATCTGTAGATTTGTCGAGTGCTATAGAAAAATACTCAAAACTTTTCGATTTCGTAGCTAATTGCTCTTCTATATTAGCTGCTGATGTGGTAAGTCTTCTTTGAACAGTCATCCGATTTAGTTGAATTTTCTCAAACCTCTTTGCATCTTTCTGACACATTTTTTTTGCGGCGATATCTATACATTGCTTAACAAACCACCACCTTTAAAAGGCCGACAAGTTTCGCTATTATTCGAGATATTTCAAAGCTAACTTCAGTAGCTGTTTCAGCATCTTGAATTGGTTTTGTAAACATAGCTTGCTGGCCTATTAGTTCCCTTTGTAAAGTGGAAATTTTTAGCGTCCGATTTTCGCCGGTTAATTTGGTAAAAGTAATATGTTGGGTTTCATAATGCCTTTTCACATTATATTCCTTCGGAATAGAAATACTACTTTTGCATATTAAACAGACACTTTTATTATGCGATGAAATAAAAAAGTATTTTTCGGTCCAAATATCTTGAAACTGTCGATTTTCATCTTCAACCCTACGACTACGTTTTTTACTGGGGCCTGGTTTATCAATATCAAAATTGATATTATATTGTTACGTGGGTAGATGCCAAGTTCGAATGACGAAATATTTATTCTTCACAGATTACAATTCAAACAATATAACGTTCGCTTGTCCGAAGTTAAAACTTAACTGCCCCGATAGCGGGCGATGCGTTGTATTTATACGAGTTACCTAACATCGAGAACCTACCACATTGTTCGGGGATAATACCGACGTGTTTCGCGAATCCTAGAGTAATCTAGTTGGTTCGACAGATTTATAGTCTCGTAACAATATGCTTGGAACGACGAGGAGCATACCTGTCCTACGTAGTAAACCTGAACAAGAATGTAGTAGGTACTTAAAGATACATATCTTACTAACAATTACAAAAGTTTGAATAAAATATAAAGTTAAGAAATATTGATTTGAATGGATTTTTACCTACTTTTGTAGTTTTTCGAACAATTTTTAAAATTCGTTGGCGGGCCGCATAAATATCGACAGTGGGCTGCATGTCGCCCGCGGGCCGCGGTGTGTGCATTGCTGCGCTAGAGTGATTTGGTTGTACGTAGTGTTTTGATTTGTAACATATCCCGTGCGGGTACCCTTGGTAACCTTGGTTTCGATTCTAATTTAAATCAAATCTGCCAATACTGCGAGTCGTTAATGTTTTTCTTACTTAATGCTTAAACCATTGACTGGTTAAACTATTAAATTTTTTGTTTTCGCTTCCACCAGCAATCAGAGTGATTGCAATCAGCCTGATTGCAACGACCGCTGTATAACTAAATAAAATGAATTTTTTTCTGGTGGCGATCTCTTCAAAAGCGTCGTGGGTCGGGATGCAAGGGAGCCAAATGGAACTCAATTACAAAATAGTAACAATTTTACTTCAATCTAAATGAATCAATTATATTTAAAGTGTGTTGGTTAATTACTTAATACCTAAATCTGTATACAATTCCTATCAAAAAGGGCACGGCTGTTGCTAATAAAATCCCAAATAAAAATCTAACGACTCACTGGACCTGCAGGTTTGTATCCTTTCCTTTTTTCTTTGAAAAACAAGATGATCTAAAATAAAACTCTTGAAAAAACGAAAATTAAATACGGCCTTTCTAAATAGATTTACGTTTTATTACAAAGAGCCCAGGTTTTTCGGTGGTTCAAGGCATTTTTAGAAGGAAGAAAGTAGATTAAGAATAAACTACATCATTCATTTTCAACAACCGATGAAAATATCGACACAATTCGGGATCTGGTGCGTTTAGATTATCGGTTGACAGTCAGAATGGTCGAGGAAGAGTTGAATTTGATTTACACCACCGTTCATCAAATTATCACCAATGAATTGGGGATGGATCTGGTGTGTTCAGATCATCGGTTGACAGTCAGAATAGTCGAGGAAGAGTTGAATTTGACTCACACCACCGATCATCAAATTTTAGCCATGAACTGGTGATGAGAAAAATACAAACGCATAATTCCACCAAAACGAAAGAAAAATTTGTGTGTTATAAATAGCACAAACCTGTGATTGCATACATAATTAAATTCCGGTCATGTACAAACGCTACATCAAGGAAAATATAAACAAATGAAAAAAAATTAAAACTATGCTAATGTATAGCAAACGCCAATTAAGTTGGCGCGAGGAGGGGTAAGTTCGCGCAGGATTAGAAGTAGTGGGGAGATTTGTATTTGGTTTTACATCAAATGTCAGATAATTCTAACCTCTGAGCGTGTATCACTTTATGATCCCCTAGCAAAGACATTATGTTCCGTCAAGCGTCAATGACAAATGTATTCTGACAATTACTTGAGTAGTTGGGGTGGACGTTTTTAAAAACGGCTTCTGCGCATCCCCTCCTCGCGCTAACTTAATTGGCGCTTGCTATAACTAAATAAAATGCTGCACTTGAAGAGAAAATTAAAAATATTCTGAGATAACGGACGCATAATTCCTTCAAAGAAAAGAAAAAATTCTGTGTACCTATTGGTAAATTGCATAAACCACTATCTCGAAAAAAATAAAAAATTTGCTAACGTAACAAAATAAAAACGCAATTCTATGGTATGATAAAAAATAAACATGTGAGTTAAATAATTTGTTTCTGGTTGTCTATACTTTGCCATTACAATCGATCTTCTACGTATATTTACTCTGCACATTTATCGTCAACGTATCCGATCAGACTGGACCCAGACACGCTGGCATCTGGTGCTATAACCGTCCCTTCTTTCTTATATAGTGTGCTGGTGGGATATCGTTTACATTCCCGCCGTTCTGTCACCCCAGTTCCATACGATATATTAATGAAATCAAATTTAATGGATCCTTATTCTTGGTTTGAACTTTTTAAACGAACAATTGCCATGTTTTTTACTTCATCGTGTCTGTTTCTCAAATCAATCAAATTTAAATTTTTTGTTCATGAGTATAAACAAAATTTTGTTATCTGTTATCTTAAAATTGAAAGTTACGTGATTTTTAATTTTATCTATCACGTATAGGCTATATTTATTCGTCTGCGCTACTTTTGGCAAATAATATTTTTACATAGCTTAACATACATAGTATGTGGTTTTAATTACCCGGACTTGTATGATTTAAATGTTGTTAAAATATGATCTTGATCAGCCATTGTAAGATCTTCTTTCCAATTTTGTCCTCATTCCGAAGTTCAAGGTGAGCTCACTTCTTTTAAATAGCACACCGCAACTGCCTTCCATGGTATGGTAACAAGTTTGTTCCATTAGAACTATCGAACAAAATCTTGACGAACAATACAAAATCTGACCTACATAAACCTAAATAAATTCCGGAATATACAGAATTACGTAATATTTTTATTTTCGTATAATGTTAAATATTAAAAAAAAATCATACCTCAAGATTTCTTCTAATACCAGTACTAACTGTGTGAGACAATACTTGAGCAGCATGTTTCACCATCATCTTTCTTATCTGTTCCTTTTTTTTTGATCATTACAAACGCTTCTTGCAAATTCAGTAACTATTCAAAGTTAAATTTTCTTCAGAGATATAAAAACAATCTTTATTGATATTCTTATTTATTATTTTAGCTACCCGTTTTCTTTTTTCCAAGTTCGAGATATCTCTCTTCCTTTTTTCACATTCTATTACAACTTCCTTTCGCCATCTTAAAAAGGTATATCATTAACATGGCAGTTGTTATTATTAATTTTCATAATAATCATACATAGGCTGAAGAAAACCCACACGAAACATTGGAAACCCGTCATCAACATCATCGATTCTCTGTTAATGTGTAGACCGGAATTGTTGGAGATCACTTGATAAGTCCATATTTTTTGTCGATGAGGTTAAATGAAGGAGTATATCGCGGCTTTGCTGAAGAAGAGCTACCAGTACTATTGGAAGAAGTCCCGTTGTAATTAAGATTACAAATGTATTTTATGCACGATAGTGTGTTTTTGTTAATTTTTATAAGTTAATTTTGCTGTATTAGTACGTTTTATTGAATGAACTTTTAATTTACTACTAAACATCTCATAACTTTAGAGCTAAGCCTTTTAAGACATACATTCATATGAATTTTTATGATCATAATAACGCTAGGAATAAGCCCATAAAATTTGTCGCATATATTGAGAATCACCCTGTATATATATATATATATATATTGTTGTAGGGCAGTTAACCCTCATATTAAATTCTTCTGCTTATAGATAACAGATCCGAGAATGTTATATCTGAAAAATAATGTATTGTAAGATTATTGAACAGCTAAATTTTTGTATATTAATGTAAAACCATAGTTGGATTTAGAAATATTGATATCGATAAACATTGTAAATTATATTCAGTCTATTTTTATTACTCGCTCTTTATTTAAATATCTTTATATTTTTCCGCGAAGATCTAGGTTTTCTAAATCTGATTATAGTTATATTCTTTGTTATACATATATTTCTTTTAATATTGTGATATCTTCTATTGTTCCTTGGATATTATCATTTCTAAATTTGTAATTTGAAATACGTGAGTAGATTTTATCAGCATGACGTTTAGCTGTCAGAATTATTTTCATTACAAAATTATATATTTTATTTATAAAAGTAACATTCAAAATTATTATTTATTTGAATTTGTCATAGTTGTCTTTAATATAATTTTCGAGATCATTGTACAAATTCCTAAGAAAATCTGATTTATGGAAATACAAATTTGTCTTATGGAACCGGGACAACGAAAAACAAGATTATTGATTGAGAAGTTTTTTTTTGCATGCAGTTAAAAAAATTAAGTGATATTTTGGAATTCCTCTACGAAATTATTCTCATAATAACTTATAACAACGTGTTAATTACCAAAAAGTGGATAATTTATAATTACTTGACATATTTACCTTGCGAGAAGATTTTGTTCGTGTGTGGAGATCAAGGGGACCTATTAATCTTCACTATTTTGATTCCTTTTATATATTAATCTATCTTCGTTTATGCAGTTTTATTAAAGAAGCTACTGGATTTATCTTTTGGAAATTTTGGACAAGATACACTCATCTGGAAATCGTATATACACATAACCTTGCTGTTTACATCGTGCAAGAGGACCATATGCGATTCTACAACTATATTATCTACCAGACGTTCGAAATAAGGATATCGTAACCTGCCATTGCTGCATCTGTTGGTTTTCTACGGAACATTTTACATGTTAGAAGACACGTGGTTTGACATTCCCATTTGTACTTAAAGTGACAGGTATTCTGTAAAGATTGTTTACCTTAATTATATAAAAGATATAACTATTCTCGAGATCAAATACCTAATATTTAATTTTGCTCACGGCATTTCAAAGTATTTATACAACTTTCATATATTATAATATTATATCTTGTTTTATATTTGGAAAAGGACATCAATTAATTTCTAAAATATATTATTATCATTATAGACATAATCGTTTTATTTTATGTATTCTTGTGTAGCTGTCTGCACGTCCGGAACCTACCTTTGACCCAGAGATAAGCAGTATTCATCTCAGATTATCTTTTATTTATTACATTTGAGCTAGCATAATACAGGGTATTCTTTCTTAATTTATTTTTATATATCATTAATAAATTTTCTTATTTTCTTATACCACGTCAGCGTTATATCATTAATTGTCACCACAACGTGGGGCAGCTTTCCGCATTATATCAATATATATATATACCTAATTAAAGAATAAAATTAAATAAATGCAATACTTAATTGATAAAAGGAAATTGATCCAGCAAAATAAAAATTATAATGAAAGCAATAAACAAGCAGAAAAGAATAGGGTTAGATAGCAATACAGGAACCAAAACATTCAGCAATTTGCGCGGGAAAATAAAATGGGTTGCAGAGAGCGCCAAAAGCGACTAGAGGATTGAACTAAAAATTAAACCCGGGAATTTTCTAATTAGATAGGACCCCATGCGTATGACTTTTATTATGCCACTTAATTATGCATAATTCGTCTGTCGTAACATTTGTCTTGTTATTTTATAATATATTTGCTTTCTACGGAAAATAAGGTTTGCCATAATGATCGTTGCTTTAACATAAAAATGTCTTCATTTAGACTTCTTTAGATGCATGAAATAGATTTGCACCCCTGATAATTACTTTCTTACTTAGTTTGCCTAATTATATCTTCTGCAAGAGTGTATATTAATTATCTATTGAACTTTATGATCTAAGGATTTAATTCTCTTTAAAAAAAAGCTTTGATATAAGCGCACATATTCCTCTGTAACTGTTAATGATATAAATACATTATTTTTTACTAGTATCAATTGCATATATGTTAAATGAATATTACGTATTTTGTACAATGAATCAGCAAATTTAAAAGGGATTATTCATTTAAATTCCAGATTTGATTGGACTAATTTTCAATTTTGCCAATTCATACTTTTTTTTTCTTTATTAAGGCAATGCCTAACCTTGCTTTTGTTTGCGTAAACTAATTTATAATTGCTTATTATAACACGTAAGTCATATGAGTAAATTATGGGAATTTCCGGATAGAATATATTATGCTTAAATAACTTATTTAATTTTGATAATGAATACTTATGATATAACCATGACTATTAGTTTGTTTTAACTTTTGCACTCCCTCAGGCAGTTTTTTCAAATCGTAGGACAAGATTTTTGGGCTGGATGTAAATTGGGCACTAACCTACTTGAAATTTTAATCTCGTTGGTAATTCGGGCACTAGCTAAAAATGTACTCGCAGAGGGTCTATGTAAACTGGGCACCGTATAAAAAAGCAATAATATAGAAATAGTGTATTTCAAGTTGAAGTACAGCAAAAAGATAGAAAATAAAAAATATGTACTCATATGAAAACAATAATAAAAGCAAATACTTAATTATATAAAAGCTATAATAAAAAAATAGTGTATTTGAAGTCATACAGATGAATAAAATCGTGATATTGTTCCATTATTTAGTTGTTCACACAGTTCATTTAGAGTTCTTAATTTTTGTTTTGCGCGTGTGTCTTTAACTCTTGCTGGTGTGTGTACACTTTGAATTTTAACATAAGTGTCTTTTTGAAATTCTTTAAGCTTTTCGATAAAAATATAAATAGATGGATGTGTTGAATAAAATGACTCATTTAGTTTGGAATGAAACGCTTCGCATGCGTTTGTGGTGTTAGTGATCGATGGAGTTGCAGTAGCCCACATATGTGGAGGAAAAGGAGCATCGTCTTCTATGTATATCTCCAATAAATAATCGGCGTATTCGTCAGCCTGTGCATGAGCAGGTTTTTCGGCAAACAAATCAAAGGCGAAGCAATCGCCTACTTCGTCAGGATTCAATTACGTAAATCCAAAATGTATATCGCAGCCATTTTCCTACTTCGGAATCTGTGTTCCTAAATTCTGCTGTTAAACCCAAACTTTGGATTTTCCTGAACCACGATTGGTGCAAATGGAAACGACAACCATAGATTTGTGCTGATGGCCATATAGCGCGAACCGCTGTGTGAATGCTTTTCTCAAAATCTACAAAAACTTCAGCCGGTCGTAATATTGTAGAGTGACGTCGAAAGATTTCTTTTGTTAGCATTTCAAATAATGTTGCACACGTTTCACTGCGTTTATCAGGCAACAAACAAAACATCAATGGAATATAATGTCCATTATTAAGTCCGTGGATTGTAAATAATTGTAAAAAATATTTTGTACAATACGAAAATGTACCGTCCATGTATACTTTACGCATTCCACATAAACTTCTAACATTCGTTTCACAAGAAAACACTATGATATTGCTCACTGGACAGTTTATAGAAACGAAACTTTCATCCTTGCTTGTTTCAACATTAGCAGCTTCCACTATATCATGGACTTCTGTCTTATTTTGTGGTAACGGCCCAGGAAGAAATTTTCTCCTTGCATTGTACAAATTTCTTCGGATATAAGTGAAATCTGTTATCGTAATTGTTTACGGCAGTTCCTTAGCTAGTTCACGACGAATAATTTTCGCTGGTTTTTCGGAAATATCATCAACGGCTTTACGTTTACACGCATTTTAAATCACTTTTCGGTTTAATTTACTTTGATTCTGTTCATGATTATGTTCTAGCTGGCTTCTGCTCACTAAATTTTCTGCACCAAGTGTAAACACTTTTGCGGGACAATTTAAGGATTTTTTTGTACAACGCCAAAACACATCGCTACTCTTCAACACTTTCTGTTTTGAAAAGGTGTACTTGTTAACCACTAGCAAACATTTTCCGTTGTTACTGTCCACGAAAGAGACCTCCATAATTCTTAACAGTATGCAACAAAACTCGAGACTGAGAAGCGGATCTAATTTCTTACTTTAAGCAAACGCCGCAAACAAGATAGAAATAACTAAATACACAAACTAAATGTTTCCTTATATATAGAATATGTTATAGCATAATACAATAGAGGCCCGCCCACAATAGATGTACAAATAAAAATACATTTGAAATAATCTATTTGGCCATTAGGAAATTCCTTAATTTATTAACGTCTAATTTCTTACTTTAAGCTTTGAAGCGATCATTACCCGAACTGGTGCCTAGATTACCTGTAGGATTAAGCAATCTTTTTGCAGGGCAGGTAAATCCATATACTTGGTGTCCAGTTTACATCCGCCCGATTTTTGTATGATATGAATGATCAAAGTTTTGAAACTAAAAAACGGTTGCAGAAATTTTGAATGAGTAAATTCTGTATGTAAAAAGTGCCCTCTATTGCAAGAGGAAAGAACTCTTGATTAGTCTCTCTTAGCAGTTAAGTGTAACGGAAGTAAATATACATTCGTCGAGTTTTCTGAACTAAACATTTTATCATTGCCTTATTTAACCTTTTGCTTCGGAGAATATGTATGTAATTAATGAAAAAAAAATTTAACATTTAACAAATGAATGGTTGGTTAATTACATTCATTTTATTTATAAGATAACTCTCCCACATATTTTTATTCATATCTGGAAATTAAAACATTATTTATTTTGCCTCTATTAATACTATCTCAATTTTGAACCACTTGCTTGTTACGAAAATATTTCAAATATTATATACTCGAAGAGGAGCTCAAATTTGAATCGCCACCTGTTGTATCTTTTTGCTATTGAAAACGGCAACCTATATTAGTATTGTGGTAAGGATCGAACAAATTTCCGTGATCGTTCTTCATAGTTTCCTAGGGAGAACTGCATGGTCAGCACGATTTAGTGTCATGTTTAGGACTGCTAATACTGTTATTGTAGCTGCACTAAATCTGGAGGCTTGTTAATTAAAGACGTGGTTGAGTTATTGGAATATTCCAACGTTATATTTACAATGGAGTTTTCGATAAAAGACAAACGTAGCCAACAAAAGTTTGCAACATTACAAAACTATCTGACTTTATCAAAGAAAACCCGAAGTCGCTACCGAAATTAATTGAAAATTAATTATGGATTTTAAAATCAATGATGCATATTGTGGATTGATGAATCAATGTTACTGTTAATGTTGGCTGGTGGACCAAATATTTGCGATCACTCCGGTTTCTGACAGTGAGGCTTCAACGTTAGTTACTAGAACGACCCCTATGTTGCTTCACCTTGCACAGGTTGTAAGGCTATATACACTTTACTTTTTAAATCTTCAGTAACTGTTTGTTAAATGAATAAATATACTTTAGTCTAAATATATTTATTTAAACTATATACGTTTATCTTGTATCTGCAACGACATATACTAACATAAAACTGCTGTTGAGACTGGTTGTTAAAATGTGATTGTTGTGTTGAAGTTTAAAGTAAGACTGTTGTCTCAAGATTCTTGTTGAGTTCATACTATTTTTGAGAATGTTGTGTTAAGACTGTATGTCTTGTACTGATGTTGAGTTGATACTGTGTTTTAATTCGTACTGTGTTTGAGAATGTTGTGTCAAGATTGTGGGACTTGTACTGATCTTGAATTGATACTGCTCTATTCTATACTGTGTTACAAGTAAGTAAAAATATACCACTACCCCTAAACTATTACATAATAAAATCGTATTGGTTGAATAGGATAATGTTTGACGTCATAACGGGAAATTTTTGTGTGTTAATTTCGTGGAAATTATGCGTAAAAGCAACAATAATAATAATTTATTAAATGCCCAACAGATATTATCCAGAACTGGGCAAAAGAGAAGTATAACAGTTAATACATATGATCAAATACATGTAATATAAAAACATAGATACACACATACTCACCCTAAATACGTATGCTTACCAAAATGAGAAAAACATGACAATCACAACAAATCCATTTTCAGCATATTAAAATTCTGCATAGGCGCCTTTAACAATATGTTCGTCCTTGCTGTAGCAATATGAAGTAATTTGCGTTGATCTTGATTCCAAACGTGGCACAAGAAAATAAACTTTGGATAGCAAGTCAGGTGAGTCTACCTTACCAGTAACGATATTCCGCATAAATAGAGCGCTAGTGGTCTTTCTCCTTTCTGAGAGTGAAACGACGCCATGTCGTTCAAGTAACTCGCTCGTCGTAATTAATTACACGCACTGGGTAGCGTCCATCACATTTGAAGGAAATGTATTTCAAAAGTTTGAGCTGGATTTGCTCTAGTAGATTGATCTGAGCACCATAGAAAGGATACCAGGCTATGGATCCATATTCGAGCTTTGACATTACGTGAGCAAAGAAAAGAGTCTTAATGGTATCGATGTTATTAAAATACTTGCATGTACGAATAATAAATCCAAGAGATCTAGAAGCAGCAGATGTGACATTAAAGACATGATCCGAAAATGAAAATCTTTCATTATATGTAACACCCAAATCCTGACCCAACAATACCCAAGGTTTACGATAATGTACTTAAAAATCTAATCTCAAATAATAAATACTAAAATATCATTACTAATTAAGTATTAGTAGGTATCATAAACCTAAGTATGTAGTTCCGAATCATCCCTTGATAGAGAAATTTTATTATACAAATTTATTATACATATCTAAGAAAGTAGAATGTCCAAATTAAAGCCTTTGTTCACTATAACCCAAGATAATAAAGCAAGTGGTGTATAAAGCAATAAATAAATTTGGAAAAAATGCCGATTATTATTGAATAACCCTAGGTAATAAATAGATTTGCAAATCTAAAGGATATCGCTTTCTTGGAATTTAAAGATCGTTTTTATGTAAATATGCTTCTACATATTACGACGCTAATTTATTCGAATTTTTTATAGAAAAAATTCGCCTTTTAAGTAGGATTTGAACCCACGTGCATGACTTTCCGGACCATCGCTTTAAACCACTAAGCTATTAAAGGCAGTACTTAAGGGCGAATTTTTTTCTATAAAAAATTCGAATAAATTAGCGTCGTAATATGTAGAAAACATATTTACATTTACATTACTTTGCGAAATTGCAATAAATTTGATCGTTTTTATAATTTGAATGTGCTAATAAAAGTATGTTATACAGTGGTTTAAACTCGGAAATGAACGTTAAATATTTATATAATTGGAAATCTTCATGTTTGAATTATATATCCTAGATTTACTTATATTTAACAATAAAAATACATTACTTTGCGAAATTGCAATAAATTTGATCGTTTTTATAATTTGAATGTGCTAATAAAAGTATGTTATACAGTGGTTTAAACTCGGAAATGAACGTTAAATATTTATATAATTGGAAATCTTCATGTTTGAATTATATATCCTAGATTTACTTATATTTAACAATAAAAATGTTTCATAAATTATTACAAAAGAATAGTAAATATATCCTCAACAAAGTTCGATACATATCGATATTCGATACAAAGTTTGGGTCTTCTTAAATTGAATTTGAAATTTATTTCCATACTAAATTGACTCATTATCAAAAATTTATGGAATCAAAATCGTTACAAAATATATTATCATCATTATCATACATTATCATTGTTATTGTTAATATTATAATGAAACATAGGCTCCTACATATGAATAGAGGTAAAAGATGCGGGGAAAAGCGCTGAAAAATGTAACACAATTGAAATTGTCTTATATTTTGCAAGTAATAATTTGCAATAATTATTAAATACATAATTAATGTTTCAGCCTCCATTTTCCATAAGCAGATTCATCTCGGCGATTATGATAGCATATCTATGGGGTCAGCTTATCATGATAGCAATTCCAGAAGAACCAGTAGCAGACATAAATTGGTCTTTTCTTCATTGGTTGATACCTTTAGCAAGTGCCATAGGTAACACTTTACTACATGCATTTTTGTTAATCGATTAAATTCTAGTCTCTTCCAGGCGTTTGGGTTGTTGGTAATATTGGCAGAGAGACGGGAAAACCTTGGATAGCAATTGGATCTGCTTATCTAGCATATCTGTCAAGATATGTTTATTATGACGAGAGCGTATGGTTTTCGTTAATGATAGTTACCTCCGCCTTAGCTTTCGACACGTTTTCAAAAAAATGGAGACCGCATAGACAGAAACAGTATTCCTTTATGACGTAAGTGTTTTGCAAATAATAAAAATATTGGATTAGATTACTTTACGTAATAATATGAGGATTATATGATTTGTTCCATTATGTATTGTTAATGTTTGAAAATACATTTTAACTAATTTGTTTAAAACTTAGTTTGTTGATAAATCGATTGTTTAGATGTGACTTTGGACAGGTGTTTTAGTACTGCAAAGGACACCAAAAAGTTTTGCAATATGGGGTAACCTCCGTGTTAGTTGCTACTGAACTGAAGCAGTATAAATAGCTCGCTATGGCGATCAATGGTCTTGCAAAGTAACGGGCAATTTTAAGCTACCACTTTGTCCGCGGATTGAGTATTGATCAGTATTTGGAAGAAATGGGTCCTTTACCAGAAGATTATGATTCACATCGTGTGAGTGCCATAAGCAGTTCCAGAAAGGAAATTTTGGTTCGAAGGATGCTTCAGGGTCAGGACGCCACACCTTATCTGTTGCCGAGGAAAACATGCATGCCGTTAGGAAGATACTCGAGCCTAATAGGCATATAACACAGGCCTGCATAAAATTTGTGATGACGTGATTTTTGTTTGTTAAGCTCAGTTTTTCTCTAGCAATAACTAATTAAAATACAGTTGGTTCTCTACCACCCACAGATTCTTTTCTGCACAAAAGAAAAAGAAAAAAATATTAAAAAAAACTTATAATAGGCGTTTTAATACATTTTAAAGTAAATGTACTACTTCAAATTCTAGGTATTAACCCAAAAATGATTTTCTGTTGTGGTTTTAAAGAAATTTGTAATATAGGCTCTCATTACCTGATGTAAATCTTTTATTACATGTATTAATTTTGGACAAGATTTACGGAAATTTTTACCTGCTAAATCCTATTTATTATGCTTTCACTTTATTAGAACTGCGAAGAAGGATTTCAAGTTTATCACTCCAAACAAAATGTATATTTTAATGTCATTTACTTCATTATAGCTCTGAGTGTCGATCAGTAAACTAGTGAAATTAATTTGTCTTTAGTGTTGTGCGTGGTATTTGATAAATAAAAATTGCATAAAAATATGTCTAGCCGGTGTTGCAAAAACAAACCAGATGATTTCTGTTATATTTGTGGATATTTCGTCTTGAAAAAGTTTAAGAGACCAATTGGTGAATTTGTGAAAAATGCATATTATGCTTATTTCAAAATCAAATTAGGAGATCAAGATAAAGATTGGGCACCGCACGTTGTTTGTAAGGTATGTGAAGAAGGTTTAAGACATTGGACCAAAGGGAATAGAAAAAGCCTTCCTTTTGGAATACCGATGGTTTGGAGAGAACCGCAAAATTATCATGAAGATTGCTACTTTTGTCTTTGTGATATTAAGGGGCATAATAGAAAAACTTTGAAACATATTTTGTACCCAAACTATATTAAATCAGTTATCAGATCAGTTCCTCACAGTGATCATGTACCTATACCCATACCCCCCAAAGTACTACAAGAAGATATTGAAACCTCTTCAACTTCCGGCTCCGTACAGATGGATAGTGATTTTGAACCATCAACCTCAGGTCAAAACCAACCTCAGCTATTTTCACAAGTCGAACTGAATGATTTAGTAAGAGATTTGGGACTTTCAAGAGATCTTTCTGAAGTACTGGGGTCTAGGTTGAAACAAAAAAATTTGCTTGCCCCAGAAACTACCTTCTCTTGGTATAGAAATCGTGAGGCTGGATTTGTAAAATATTTTGCACAAAACGGACCACTCGTGTACTGCCAAGCAATTGCTGATCTACTTACTTTCCTCGGCGCTCCTGAGTACACACCTTCTGACTGGAGACTCTTCATCGACTCTTCAAAAAGGAGCCTTAAAGCTGTTCTTTCACATAATAGCAATGTTTTTGCTTCTGTTCCGGTCGGCCATTCTGTTCATTTAAAGGAAAACTATGAAAATTTACAGGAATTACTTTTAAGAATACAATATGAAAATCACAACTGGGAAGTGTGTGGAGATTTAAAAATTTTAGGCCTTCTCTTGGGTCAGCAGTCTGGATATACTAAATTTCCATTTTTCCTGTGCGAGAGGGATAGCAGAAATCGAGAACAGCATTGGATAAAAAGAGACTGGCCAGAAAGGGTGACTTTAACACCTGGAACCAAAAATGTAATTCGCGAAAGTCTTATTGACCCCCAAAAAGTTTTACTTTCACCGCTTCACATAAAACTTGGACTTATGAAACAATTTGTTAAGGCATTAAACAAAGAAGGAAATTGTTTTAAATATTTGTGTAAAACATTTCCGACTCTGTCAGAGGCAAAATTAAAGGAGGGAATCTTTGTAGGCCCGCAGATTAGGAGCTTGGTGAAAGATCAAGAATTTGAAAATGTGATGGAAGATAAGGAAAAACATGCATGGCATGCTTTTAACGAATTGTACATACATTTCTAGGGAATTATAAAGACACAAACTATGTTGAGATCGTTGAAAATATGCTGGAAAAATTCAGGATTCTTGGTTGCAATATGAGCATAAAAATTCACTTTTTACATTCCCATTTGGACTATTTCCCAGAAAACCTTGGGGACGTGAGTGAAGAGCAAGGAGAAAGATTTCGCCAGGATAGTAAAGAGATGGAAAAAAGATACCAAGGGCGCTGGGACACAAAAATGATGGCCGATTACTGTTGGACATTGAGAAGAGATCTTCCTTTAGCTGAATATGACAGAAAAACAACCAAACGAAGCTTTTCTGAAAAACGAAAACGTTTTTTTAAGAAGCATAAAGAATAAATAACTATTTCTAATAGTTTCTATGTGTATATTTTTGTAATTTTTTAAATATAATATAAAAGTAGCTTATATATGAAATAAATCGTGTTTTTCTATATTTTTTGATTTTACTGGTTTGAAAAATAACCTTACGTGATACAAAAAAAATAAAAGCAGAATTGAAATCAGCGCTACCCAATTACTAGAAAACAGTTAAAATTTTTAAATCAACAAAGTGTTGAAATATGCAGGCCTGTGTAATTTATTGTGATACAGAAGAATGTTTGGTAATTTATGCACCGACAATTCGTACCGTTCTGCACGAACATCTAAAGTGAGGAAGGTTTATTTTTTTTTTGGGTACCATGATCCCAAAAGTTTAAAAATGGAACACCATAATTTACAGGTGATAATCATTACTAAAAATAATAATAACAATAACTGGAAAAGGAATATGTCATCATAGAGTTTATTGGCATTCACTAGAGCATGCGTAAGGGGCGCTTTTATCATAAAATTAGTTCTAACACTAGACACAGAGAATGTGGGAACGTTTCTAGACGAAGGACGCAGCACATGAAAACTAACTCGAGAAAGTAAGCACGGCTAATCAACATCATTGCTGACAAATTTTCTTTTAAAAAAGCACTCATATGCACTCTACGCGTATGTTGTGTCGGTGCAAGAGAAGATTGTAGTTGATATTACGTTCAGGAAATTCTCCTTCCAATCTAAAAGACATAAACTTTAAAATCTTCTCTGCACTTTTTCAATCTTCTGCTGTTGTATTGCATAATAGTGGTACCACACAACTGATCCATATTCTAGCTTAGAGCGCCCATATGTGTAATATAAAGTAGTTAATGTTCTGACGTCTTCAAAATCGCTGGTAACACGTATAATAAATCCAAGTGACTTGACAACTGATGAGGTAATGTTGATTAGATGTTGTATGAAGTCCAACTGATTATCAAACTTAAACCCAAATACGAAGCAGTATTTGAACGTGCAGCAGGTTCATTGAGGTATTATGTTTCTTCGTGTAAGATACAGAACTGCATTTGCTAATATTAAGATTGTTTTTCCTGCACCATTCAATTATAATTTTCAATGCATTCTGGAGACAAGTGGTGTCTAGTTCCTTTCAGTTGTATGGCCGAAACTGCAGAAGGTATGGAAGTTAGCAGGTCATTAATGAACATAAAGAAAAGCAGCGGTCCTAAATTAGAGCCCTACCGTACACCTGAGGTAGTTTAAAGCTTTGACCTAAAGCCGTTGTTGGGGCAACTAGTGGATTTGGTCGTCGCTCCTATGTTGACTCACCACGCACGGGTTGTAAGGCCGTATACGCACTAATTTTTTAATCTTCGGTGACAGTTATTAATGAAATGCGGCACATCCAATTTAACACCTTTATTTACATATTTACATTACTTCATATATAAAATTTGTTGTATAATGAAAGACGGTTGTCTTTTGATAAAATATGAAACTGGTGTCTCTTGATATTAAAAGTCGATTTCTGTCTTTAACATTGTTCTTACGACTACTTGTCTAGAACTTTATTATGTTAAGACTCGCGACTGTTATTAATTAATGTGGACTGTTGTCTTGAACATTGTTCTTGCGAGTATTGTAAGAACGTTGTTCTGTGGCGAATTGCTACTCGACTTGTCTTAGTGACTTGAGTTCGCGGCTTGCTTTAGCGAATTGCTTCTGTAGTCATCGCTCGCAGAACTATTTAAAAACTTTTTAAACATTGTAAGCAAAATTTACCCTTCCCTTCAATTAACAAAAATAGGCCACATGCGGATAAATGACGAACAAAGGTCGGCAAGTTACAAAGAACCGCCTTGATTGTAAATTGTGCCTACAAACGTTGCATCTAGTTTTTGAATCTAACTGTATACATGTGGAGGCACGTTAACTAATAAATATAACTTGAAACTTATCTAGAAAAATGCAGCGATAAATAAGTGCCGGTATAATAACATTGATGACATATATGTGTGCCACAAATAAATAAGTACCGGGCATGCATATCTGATGACAAATATGTAATACGCGGTATCATAATTTTTATCGTGAAACGTTTGCATCTTAATACAATAAGAAGAATATAATAATTACATATACAGAAGGTATTAATTTTGTTTCTGACTCTTATACGTATTTAAATACTATAATCTATTATTTCTTTATATTTCATGTGTAATATTAAAATGAATAATACTTATATTGAATATATAATACAAAATTAATAATACTTATGCTTACTATACGATATATAAATTCCTTTCGTTTATAAGACGAAACAGCCGTTATAATACATATAGTATCTATCCTGAAGATAACGTTGAAATAATGTAATTAAAGCATTAGAAAGACCAAACGCACTTAATTTCTAAAGCAAAATCATATGATCAATGATATCTAATACTTGCGTAAAATCAGTGTATATTAAATCAAGTTAACCACCTCTACTGACCTCTTCAGCTATTTCCTGTGCAATAATAGCAATATCAAGATTTGTTGTATTGGAACAAACGCCCAATCATGAATCCATGTTGGGAAGGTAAAATGAACACTCGAACGTTCATCATTGTAACAATTTGCAGCAGGTGTTCATAAACTTTAGGAAAATTGCATAGAATAGATCTGTAATTCAGGACGTTAGCGGTATCCCCTTTTTTAAATTGGAAAAAAAGAAATTGGACAAATTCCAGCAATCTTCTATACACTTGGTAACTTGCAAGTACGCAAAGCCAGGTTAATAATTTGTGATAAAGGTACAGAAAAAACGCGAGGACAATCCCTTTCCAAGAAGCTTGGAATACTACCGTCACCAGCAATAGACGAATTCTTAGCTTAAATAAATAAGAATTTCTATTCTAACTAAATTTAAGAATACATAATAAATTAGGTGTTTGTTTAATTATATTATGTAAATTCCATTAAAGACGGATTAGATCATATTTATGTACTCGCGAAGGTATACTGTCACTACTAATATCTAATATGTAAGATAAACTTGCATTTAAGTACGTAATGATTATAAAAAGGCTCCATTGCTGTAAGAATTATTAAGTTTTACTTATAGACATCGATCATATTTAGTATATAATAATAATTCTTAATGTCCTTCAACAAAAGAAAAATTGTTCTGGTAATAGAATATTGTAGATTTATTTAATATTCTTTTTTTGCAGACGAATGTCTATCGTTAGCGCCTGCGCAGTATTTTACTTATCTTTATGGGGCTGCTACTTTTATTTCAATGGAAAAGTCACAGATTCCAACGGTGATACAGTTCCTATGCACGAAGCTGTCCATAATTTCTTCATGTCGCCATGGTGGACAGATTTGAAGCAGTCTCTCCATGACACTTACGTGTTCGCCCAACATCATGGCTGGTATGTAAAAATTGAACGATTTTTTTAAATAACAATTATTATAATAAAAAAAATGACACAAAACTGTCCAGTCGAATTTAAATTCTTTTACCCAGTAATTCCCGAAATTTGGATATGGCGCGCAAAGGGATGGTAGTACAGCTCTAATACTTTTTTTGGTTTCTGAATTTATTTATTTTAACTCGTTAAAGTTGTAGCTTTTACTCTGCTAGTGTAAAGTTTAATATACGAGGGAAAGTCAGTAATTAGGTCACAAAAAGGTATTATAAAAATAATTAGAGAAATAGTTAGCCAAAAACAAGTTTTATTTTTCAACAAAGTCTCCATCTACATTAATACACTTATCCCATCGCTTTATCAATGCCCCAATGCCTGCTGCATAAAAGTGTTTGGGCTGGCGTCTGAACCACGTGCGTACCTCTTGTTGAACATCGTTGTCACCCTCGAAATGTTTGCCGCCAAGATGCTTTTTGAGTGGACCAAAGAGATGATAGTCGCTTGGGGCCAGGTCGGGACTTTAAGCCGGATGTTCAAGAAGTTCCCACCCTAATTGCGCAATTCTCGCCTGGGTCAAGTGGGCCGAATGGGGCCTGGCATTATCGTGATGCAGCAATATTCCTCTCGTCAGTAGGCCTGGACGTTTTCGTCAAATTGCATCCCGAAGCAACAACAAAACTCTACAGTATGATTCAGCAGTCACGTTCTCTTTTTTGTTCTGGAAATGGGCTAGGAGCACTCCCTGAGAATCCCAGAACACGGTAAGCATAACCTTACCAGCTGAGGACACAACCTTAAATTTCTTTGTTGGCGCCGAAGAAGGATGTTTCAGGTTGGTAGTGGTGCACTCATGACTCATCACCAGTAACAATCCTGTTAAGCATGTTCTCGCCTTCCACTGTGTATCGAGAGAGGTGTTACAAGGACAAGCCCATTCGAATTCTTCTGTGTTTCTCGGTCAGTTGTCTAGGTACCCACAGTGCGCAAACTTTTCGGAAATTCAAACGATCGTGCATCAGTTCGTAGGCTAAACCATGAGAACACCCTATTGCAGTTGCTATACCGTGTATTGTTACCCGCCTGTCAGTTCGAATCATCTTTTCCACCCGTCGAAGTGTTGCATCTGTCGAAATCTGAACGGGGCGGCCACTTCGCTGATCGTCAACAACTTTTGAGCGTCCTTGAGAGAATTTCTCGACCCAGTTATATACGGCTTTACGCGACAAACACTTTTCACCGTAAACAGGAGACATTTCCTTATGAATATCTTTTGCAGAAAGTCCTTAGCACGTTGCTCTTCCACAGTACAGTCTTCGAGCACGGTCGCCATTTTAACACTGCCTGTGTTCGCGCACACCAACTGTCACTTGAGAATTATAAAGCTGGATTGTGGTGACACCTATTGACAAATAGGGAAACAACTCACTTCTAATTTCAGCTTTCCTACAGCAGTTTGTGACTTATTTAATGACTTTCCCTCGTAATTTGGAAACGGGTTTTCTTCAACTTGCTTTTATTACCAAGTTTATTCAACATTCAATTATTTATAGTGTTTGCTTTTATGTTTCTAAATACATGATTTTTAAGAAAAACTTTTTTTTTATTAAACGGTGTAATTACCATTTGAATAAGTTAGTTAGCTCTTTTTGAAATATCAGCATAATAAAGATGGATCGATGACAATGACAGAATGCATTGCATAACATTCCGTACGTATATATCTTTTCCGTGTAGAACATAGATAATATATAGACTCGCGACTACTAAAAATTTTTTCAATTTTAATTTGTTGCGCATGCCTCAAACTTTTAATTGTAATAATTAGCGGTAGTTTTAAATATTAATCTTTAATCTTATTCATTATGTAAACAAGATTAATGTATATCCATCAACTTTGTCCTTGAATTTGAATGCGACAACAAATAATTTAATTTTTTTTTTATTGATAATTGTTCTATAGAAATTGAAATCCATCCCAGAATATGTTGTGTCAAGTTTAACAAAGGAGTTAATCAAGATATTTAAAGAATTTACTACGGGAAAATCATAAATAAAATAGAATGTTAACCTAATGAAATACTTTATTGTTTTTCGAAATAATCACCCTTAAGTTCTATACACTTTTCCGTTCGTATAAAGCATTTATCCCACTTAGAGGATGGTATGTTTGAAATGTGTGTTTCATACGCCCCAACTGCCTCCTCAGGCGATAAAAATCTTTGCCCATGCATTTTAGTTTTAATTTTGGGAGTCATTGGAGGATAGGTCGGGGCTGAAGGGACAATGGCTAAGTAATTCAACGTTGTTGCCGGTCGAACAGTCTAGTATTAGGTTTTTACGTTGTGCCAACTTGCATTGTCATGGTGAAGTAGAATGCGACGGTTCTGAATGCTTTTTCGCAACTCTGCAATAACTCGCGGCAAATGGTAGTATACCATTCTTCATTTACAGTTCTACGATTCTTTAAAGGAATGGTCACATGACCAGTCTTAGATACAAAACAAGCAATCATTTGTTTAGAAACACTGCGCGCTCGAACAACTTTCGTCGGTTTTGCTTCACTTTGAAACACCCATACAGCAGATTGGTTTCTTAGGTTGATATGTATCAATTAGAAATTTGCATTAATTTCTGGTACATAAATATAAGGTAATCGTACACAATGCCGTTGATTAAATTCTAAATGATTTCTTAACTTTATACCGGTTGTTGGATATTCGGTGGCGTCTCGTTCGCTGAGGCTCCAGTTGAAAAATTTGGCTGCTCCTCAGGTTCGCATGGAAATGGTTCGGTATCTTCGTCCCAAATTGGTTGATATTCGTAGTCCTCTGATTCTCCATACTCTTCGTATTCTGGATTTTCTTCTTCTTCTTCTTGGCCTTGATTGTTCATTTCTTCAAGTTTCCATTTTTGCTGTGATGTTGATGGTCCATATGATGTTTGTCTCATTCGGTTCATGCTTGGGTCAATTTCTATTGGTTGTTGTCTAGGTTTTCTTCTTTTCATTAATTGTGCAGGAGATTTTGCAAATTTAAAGGAATTTTGTTTAATATGGGAATTTTGTTTACTTCGGTTTTGGAAATTTGGTTTGATAGGAAATGGATTTTGATAATTTGTTTTTGGCTGATATTGGAATTGTTTTACTAGTGGTTGGTGTTGAAATTGTTGTAATCGTGGCACTTGTTGTTGCATTCGTGGAGGTTCTTGTTGGGCTGGTGTTTTCATGTGTCCTGGTGTTATCTGATGTACTATTTTGTAGTTATTTTGCGGCATTGTTGATTTTCCGCATCTGTAATGCCAATTTTGGTGAGCCAGAGTGGAAGCGTTTCAGTGTTTCTTTACACCACTTCACACTAGCTTCTTTTTGGTCTGCTGAAAGATTATGTGGGATCCACCGCACACACAGTTTTCTTACATTTAAATGATCCTGCAAAATTGTTTGTATTCAGTCATACAATGCCTAAAGATGTACGAATGTCAGCATATGTCACATGTCGATCAAACTTAATAATTTCACGAACGGCATCGACATTTTACCCAACAACAGCTGTTGATGGTCGACCTATACGCAATTCATCGCTGAGACTATCACGTCCAAGTTTGAACTCTTGACACCAGCGATATATTGTAGTTTTAGATGCTTCACTACCAAACGCAGAATTCATTCGCTGGACACATTCTTGTTGACTTAACCCTAGGACTACCAGGAAAACGCCCAATCGCTACCGCGCGGGTTCATTGGACCCGTATTACTATATGCTGGGTTTGAGCTAATATTCGGCGATTATTTTGAATTCAATATAGCGTAAGCATTATTATATTTGGCTTTTATTTTATTGAACATCAGAAAGGACCATTAGAATAAACCGAAGCAGTAATAATAATAAGACATAAATATTGTAAAATAAAATATGTAAATGACTTACATAAAAGTAAAAGTGGGTTAAACACATTTCTTTAATATAACTACTGAGTGTTCACCGCATACATTGGTTTTACAACGTGCACAAGTTGTTCTTGTTTTTATGTGTTTTGGAGATGGACAAACATCACATCTCTTCTTCTTTCTTGGAAGCTCAGAACTAGTAGT
The DNA here is from genome assembly GCA_935421215.2 of Melolontha melolontha. Taxonomy (NCBI): domain Eukaryota; kingdom Metazoa; phylum Arthropoda; class Insecta; order Coleoptera; family Scarabaeidae; genus Melolontha; species Melolontha melolontha. Next base: position 232,883,393 of record OW285235.1, read on the forward strand.
TGCTTCAGCTTCTTCTGCTTCTGGTTTTTCATGGTCCTTGTATTCTGCTGGCTCCTTTCCTAGCTCAATTAGAAAGTTTCTTCTCTTTTTCAAATCTAAAGCTGAATTAGGTTTCAAGAGCTTTCATAATATGTATGCGTTCATGGTGCTGATGTCTATCATGTTATAAAAAACCACAAGAGGCCATCTCTTCGTCATCCTTTTCACGGTGTATGATGGTGTCATTTTGTCCATGTTGTCTACGCCACCTTTTGTTTTATTGTAGTCCAGGATTACCTGAGGTTTCTTTTTTGGACATTATCAACATTTTTCTCACTGTGCAGAATACTCAGCAACGTTACAAGCTTGCGTTTCTTTGGGCAATACGAAATAATCATCGCATCGTCTGCAAAACCAAACTGTGTGGAAACACTTGACGATTTTTCGGATCAACAAATGAAGATGTCAATTTAGGCTTATTTTTACGGATCGTGCCAAATAATGTTAGGTTTTTTGATAACAAATTCTTTGCAAGATTGTACGAAGTAAAGAAATTGTCGCAGGTGACATTCCTTCCAGAGTTCAATTTCTTCTACTAAACGTTTTACAACCTTTTCGCCTTGATTCTTGTCTCTTTCCTCTCTCTGCTTTCCAGGATAAATTTCCTGGATAAATTTCATAGGTTGTTACACTATCACAAATGGCCCAAAATTTTATTCCATATCGTCCAGGTTTTGGTGGAATATATTGTCTAAAGGGACATCTGTCTCTGAAAGTTACAAGCTGTTCATCAACCGTCATACACCAATTTGGTACATACGCATCTCGCAAATAAGAATTCTATAACTCAAAGTATTCCCATATTGGTGCTACTTTGTCGCCACTCCTTTTCTTCGTCTTTCCGCTGCATCGTCGAATCTAAATACACGAAGTATATTTTGAAATCTATTTCGAACGATAATAGTACCAAAGATTTTTCGACTATTGTTTTTGCTCCAAAGTTGTGTTACGTCCTCGTTATAAGATTTGTATACACCTATTAGTATCAAAACTCCAATAAATTTCTTCAATTCTTGGACATCCATTTTTATCCAATTTCTGCCGAAAACAATCTCTCCATTTCATTCGTTCACTTTAGGATAATGTCAAGTTTACGAAAATAAATCAAAAAAGAAGAAGCAGGTGTATCGATCTCGCGATTTCCAAAACGTGTTGGGCCTGAACGTTCTCGTAAAATATTGTGTCGTGGTTGTCTTCCGTGATGAGGTAAATTAGGATCTTGGTAACAAACAACTTGTTTGTTCTTTGATATAAAAGAATTAGCTCCAGCCGGATTTCTGTTGTGGTCATCATCGTTGCTCTCGGCAGATTCTCCGCCATCTGATTCTTCTGCTGTGCTTGTATCACCTCCATCTATGAGGCCTTCGACTGCATCTACCTCTCGATCGTCGCCTGAAGCTTCATATCCGCTATTGTATTAAACGTCACTCATTTCGTAATGATATCAAATCGCACATCACAACTGAACAAAATATAAATTTTGTCGTATTCACGGTAACAAAGTAACACTACACAGATACGGCAAGCACTAATGCATTGTTCACGACGTGCTGCTATAAATATGCTGAAATACGTAAAGTCCCCAAAATCTGCATCATAAAAAAGGGAGTTCCCCTTTCTGTATACATCGGGGAATGCCGATAAAGGATTATCAGCAGCGGGGATGTCCGGAATTTCTAAGCGAACCACTATCATTGTAAAACACTTGCTTTACCTACATTTATACAATAAACGACATATGGGTCCAACGGACCCGGTTGGTAAATCGCGAAAGTATTTTTATACTGCCAAAACCATTCTTTCTAAAATAATTTTTTTGTCAAAATTTTAAAGCTATAACTCGTTCTTAAAAAGTTTATTAGTACCAGTAAATTAGCCCAACCATAAATACGATAAAACAATGGTTAGAAATCCATTGAGTCCTAGGGTTAAACCACTTCGAAAATCATAATAAATCATCGCACGATAGTGTTCTCTTGTTAAATTCATTTTGTTACTGTATCGCTAACTTCTGTCACCGAAAAAATAACTATTTGACATTTCTTGGTTCTATCACTTTTTTTCACTCACGTAAATGTGAAGTTAACCGAATTTGTATAAATCATAGGTCAGGTACCAACTATACTGCTGGTTCCCGAAATTTTCAGTATATCCCTCGTATAAAAGTATGTATATATAAATTATTATTAAATGCAGTAATATTAAGGAGTAAAATCACTGTCGCACAGATACAAAAGTACCATACAAAGTACAATATTAAATATAAACAACTTTTACTGAAGATTCCATAACCTAAAAGTGTACCGTAGATTTGGGTGGCTTGGGACGATTTTCAAGTTTCATTTATCCTGGATCAAAAAGTATGATGTTATGGTATAAATAGGTTAGACCATACCATGCTAAATTGCAAGGGGAATCAAATGGTATAACGTGAATGCATTCTGATCTTCCATTACAAGAAAAAAAAATAAAATGTGTCTGTCCCCCAAGTCACCTCACGTTTTGGGTGTCTAGGGACATCCATGTATTTTTACGGATTTATCATCTCCTATACTCTATTAGGCGACTTGAGACAAACAAATAATTTTTAGGGAAGACTACGGTGCATGGAAAATAAAAAATGGTACCTAGATAGTTTTTTAATATTTATTAGTACAAAATAAAGAGATTCTCTCAGTGGCGGTTTCTGCTATGGTTTGCAAGTTTGCGCAACCACCAAAACTAATAGATTTAATTTAATGAAAAAAAGCGTAATTCTACATTTTTTAAATTATAAATTAAAAATTTGTACTACCTTACAGAATAAATGAACTATTATAAATTACTTATAATAGGTATATCTAATTGGATATGAATACGTTAAATAAATGAGAGAATAACACACTTGGTTTGCAGACTCATTGCAATCCACGAATGTATATATCCCTATACGGCTGACGAACTTTGTCGAACGTCTTTCGGGTATATCTCCATAAACGACAATAGTGTTGCAGCCGCAGTGCAACCAAAACGTTAGACGTATTTCTTGCTTAAGGTGCAACGGTATAAAAGCGAATAAAAAAGTTGTATTTGTGTGTTTAAAAGTGTCTATGCTCTTTATTTTTAAATAATAATGAATTCAGTGCAGAGTTTAATAGTGGATCCGTTCTATAAAAGAACGTATGCCGAAAAAATTGAAATAAAGCGGTTGGGCAGACCTGTTCCGAATTTAAATCTGAAACAAACGATTTCCAGTAAGACGCGAACTTTTAATAGACTATTTAATAAGGATATTTATAATAAACATTTGTGGATTTGCGGTTGTAGTATAAAAAATGCATTATTCTGCTTTCCTTGCTTACTATTTGAAGGTGAAGAATTATGGACGAAAATGGGTTTAACTGATTTAAATCATTCAAGCGATCGAATTAAAAAACACAGTATATCACAAAAGCATGTGAAAAATGTAGTCCAATTATCGCTTTTTGGGAATGTGGATATTGCTGCTCAGATGGATAGTGCATGTCGAAGAAATATAGCATTGCACAACGAGAAAGTTAAGTACAATCGATATGTACTGAACATTATAATTAATTGTGTACGTTTTTGTGGAGCTTTTGAACTTGCGCTGAGAGGACACGATGAATCAATTTCGTCCTCTAACCCGGGTGTTTTTCGTGGTTTAATAAATTTTAGTGCTGAATTGGACGTTGCTTTAAAAGACCATTTAGAAAAAGCTACTGTTTTCAAGTATACTTCTAAAACTCTAAAACTATCCAAAATGAAGTTTTACAAACAATGTTCAGTGTGTGTCAAGAAGAAATCTCTAAAGAAATAAAAGAAGCGGATTATTTATCTGTAATAGTTGACGAAACTACAGACGTATCAAATAAATATCAAATGGCCGTGGTATTTAGGTATATAGCTAAAGGTAAGCCTGTTGAACGATTTTGGAATTTTTTAGCGCCGTCAGATCATGGCGCGAAAACGTTATCTACAATCATTCTTGCAGAACTAGAAACACACATTAAAGATAACGAAAGAAAATTGATTGCCCAGACATATGATGGGGCAGCCGTCATGGGCGGATCGCATAATGGGGTACAGGCACGTATTAAACAAACTTATAAATACGCTGCTTACGTGCACTGCTACGCGCATCAGTTAAATTTAGTTATGTTGAATGCTGCCTCTGCCAACACTAATGTCCGTATATTCTTTGCAAATTTACAAGGAATTTGTACCTTTTTTTCAAATAGTTCTCAAAGAGTTGCAATATTGGACGAAACAGTTAAAAAGCGGCTGCCTCGTTCGGCCCCAACCAGATGGAATTTTAATTCCAGAATTGTCGCCACTGTGTTTGAACACAGAGAAGAAATTATAGAAACAATGCGAAGAATTTTGAATGAAAGTAAAACTGTAAATATCACTACTATCAATCAAGCTTCAGGTTATATTACGCTTCTTACTAATAAGAGTTTTATTTTCTGGTTAAATCTATTTTACAAGATAATGCCTCAAGTAGATATATTATATGCAAAATTTCAAACTAGAGAAATTGATCCCCTTATGGCCAATAAATATATATTATCATTTGAAACTCAGTTAGCTCAAATCAAAAATAATATAACGAACACTTCGGATACAAGTGACAGTGGGCCCGACTCATCAACTTCAAAACGACGTAAGATCGATGGAAACGAATATACACGAGAAGCAAAGAAAGTATGTGATATTATTATTTGTCAAGCCAAAGATAGGCTTAGCTTTACTGGACACTTAACTGCAACGTCTCTATTTTATTCCGATAAATTTAATCAATACAGCCTCCATTTTCCTGAAAATGTCTTTCAGGAAACAATTAAGTCTTACCCATACTTTGATGAACGGAAATTCCGTACTGAACTAGGCGTAATTTATGAAACGGAAGAATTTAAATCAATCTCGGGTTTGCTTCCTCTTTATGACATCATTTCACAAAGTGGACTAAGTGCGACTTTTAGTGAAACATTAAAACTTTTAAAAATTCTAATTACAATTCCGATGTCATCAGCTGAAGCGGAGCTGTGTTTTTCTACTTTGAAGAGAATAAAAACTTTCTTAAGAAACAGCATGGCACAAGAAAGACTTTCTGCATTGGCGATGCTTTCTCAAGAATAGGATTTTATCCAAAGTATACTTTAATCAAAGGGTTATAGATAAATTTGCTACTGCGAAAGATCGTCGCATGGATTTTCTGCTTCAATAAAATCAGGATCAGAATCAGTGAGTTTTAAAAGCCTTTTTTCTTCTTTATATGTACCTTAGCAAAAATAACGTTTAATAAAGCATACTTAGTGACCTACCTTGTTTACCTACTGTAAAAAGTATTAGTATTCACTAAATTTGCAACCCCCACATTTTTTATGCACGAGCCGCCGCTGGATTCTCTACAAGAAGATAATAAAACAATGGTAACAGCTAAACAAAAAAATATTCTGAACATTAAAATAGAAAGGAACTTGTAAAAATTAAAACTTTTTTTTCACTCGTAGATACGCAAGTATCGCTCCAGCACACCAGGGTCAAATGAAAATGCTTCCCTTCTCAGCTTTGTAGGAGGTGGCAGCGTAACAATATATTCGGCACCTTCGATATCCCCTTCATCAGGGTTTTCAGGGAAAATGAAAGCATTCCTATTTTTTGCGCTTTCTTTTACAAATGAGCAACGATGTGGATTTGTTTCAATAATTTTACCAATGAATCGTTGACTCCTTCCCTTCACAGACTTCAGTTCCACTATCACGAAGTCGTGTATTTCTAACTCATTAAATCCTTTCTTATCCGGTTCAATAATAATTGCTGAAGTCTCTGGTTCTTCAATTTCATCGTCATTTGAAGAAAATCCTCCAGCTTGACCATTTTCAGAATCAGTGTCTTGGAGTTCATACGTATCAGCGGACGACAGCTTTTTCATTTTGGCCGGCGTTTGTGATGTGGATGGTGTCGCCTTATTTTCTTCAGCTGTTTTTACGTCTTCCAACGCTACACTCTTTCCAGCAGGCACGTCAAAAATTTTTTTTTTCCTTGCAGGCTTGGGAGTTGGTGAAGCGTTGATTACTCTTTTTCCATATCGTTCTTCAAAAATGCTTTTCATTGTCTCGCCAATTACCCGTGCGGAAGTATCGTTATCAGCAACATCTTGATTTGGCAACTTCTTCAGCACAGCGTTACGATCAAGTGGAAATATTCCTGTGGCTCTAAAGCCTGCAATAATGTTATCTTTCTGATTGGCACCCACTTTTTCTAATGTTCGACTAAGTAAACTAGCAAACATGTCTTTTCTTAAAGGTCCTCGGTTTTTCTTTTTCCAGACTTTTAACACTTCTTTCCAAGTTCCTTTGATAGATCTAAAGCAGCTTACGTCCAGTGGTTGGCAAAGGTGAGTGCTATTGGGCGGTAAAAGTATAAATCTGATATTATTTGTTTTACATTCTTCTAGAACTTTGAGAGAAATGTGGCTAGCGAGATTGTCACCCAATAGCACTTTGGGTCCGCTCCATTCAAGTTTCGGAGGTAAGGCAAAGCGACTGTCATAAACCAATCCTCAAAAAGCGCCTGGTCAAACCAGCCGGATTTGCTACGGTTGTATCGAGCATTTTCCGGACCCCTTTCTGTCCAGGTGCTCCAAAGATGATCAGCCTTATAAACAATATAAGGTGGCAATGTAATCCCAGATCCGCTTACACAAAACATGACTGAAGTATTTGTTTTGGTCGAGTCCATAACTCTCTCAGCGTGTTTTGCTTTTCTCCTTACCACCACTTTATTTCGTCCTTGATCATCGACAAATCCACTTTCATCATAATTTAGAATGTTCTATGGTGGCACATCCTTCAATGAATCAGTTAAATTATCAAAATATTCATCAAGGATATCTACTGAAACCGCAGCCCAGCTGCTCTTGATATTCTCCGACAGTCGCAACGTTAAATTTTGATGTCTGGATGTCTGGAAATAAAACCATAGTACCAGCTGTTGCCTGGCCTATTGTTCCGAAATTTTGTGATGGTCTTGCCTAGTCTGTTTAAATATCCCTGTACTAAATCTTGTATGTCGCCTCGTTCTAAGGGAAACCCCCATTCACTTGCTTGTGTGATTGCTTCGGCAATGTTCTTTTCCTCATTTGCTGTTAACATTGTTTGTCCACCAGCACGTTTCATATTTGTACGGTTGTACTTTCTTTCCAAAGTGGATTTAGGTATACCATATTTATCACTAGCTTCTCTAAAAGTTAAATTATTTGTTCCAATGTCATTTAGTGCTGTTTGAAGTGTTTCATTACTGAAATCGCGATATTTGCGACTCCCCACCGTCCGCACGTATTTATTTGGCATGTCCCAAAACACCCTAAAAATGACAAACAAAAACAAAATATTAGCCCACGTGTATTTATAAGGTTATGTATTTTTCGTATCACATAATATGTTTAAAATGCATAACAGACATCCCAAAAAAAAATATCCGGACCACATATGTCCAATAGGCACTCGCGGCTGATAAGAAGTGTCAAGACTACATAAAAAGCCCATTTTTACTCACCTGTAAGTCCGCACAAATACACAACCACGCGAAGATATTTTCAACTGCTTTATATTTAATAGGCTCCAGCCATCCATTACCAACATATTCTATACGTTTTCGAAGTTCATCTGCTCAATGGTAGATGCCAGTACACTTTCAAAAACCAATCTGCAGTTTGTCCCAAGACTACCGCTCGTCCCAAGCCACCCAAATCTACGGTATACGTAAATATGGTTTCTGCCAGGCGCGGCTCGTGATGACGTAATTTGGTTTGCAGTACAATGATACGAGTGCCTCGTGTGTTTTCGGTGTTTACTAAGCAAACGTTACAGTTAGTACACGAGAATACACGAAGCACTAGGATCATTGTACTGCAAACCAAAATACGTCATCACGAGCCGCGCCTGGTTTCTGCATATTATGTAAACGGCAATTTCCCGTTTTCTACCACTACCTCACCTTCGTGTGTTTGTAGCAGTCTCCCCAAAACATTGTAGTACTCCTTGAATAATAGAACGAATATTGTTGAGTAACCGAGTTACATACCGTTAGCTTCGACCATCTTCTACGACAGCTACTGTTGTAGCACAATCTTCAGCACTTAGAACCATCATTAACAACAATCTTTAGCACTTCGAACCACAATTAACAATTAACTAGTCTGTAACATTGACAACAAATTGCCAAGCAACTGAAAAATCTGTAAAATAATGCAAAACACAGGTAATCTAATTGAATGAATGGAACGTGGAACGGTTGAATCTGAATTTTTAACATGTTTATTGTTCATTTAAAACGAGAATAGATACCTAACATATTCTTCTGTCTGTTTATAGTCCAGGAGGAAGTCCTTTGTCGATAAAAAATCAAAAGTGTAAACTAAAAGTCTAAATAACAAACGAACAAAACATAATAAAAATTTCAAAAAAATTAAGGATGGCCCGTTTTTTTTTTGCGTCTAAATATATTTAAAGCGTTAATTATTTGTGCATATTAATTTTATTTATAATAAATGAAAAAGAACGATCCTAATTGTTTACATTTTCTGTTATAGGTACGAAGTGTATAAACAGATTATAGACTTATCAGATTTTACGGGCGAACAAAATTCATACAAAATTCTGGGACTTGGTCCGACAGCCAGTCAATCCGAAATCACCGCGAAGTGGCGAGCTCTGAGTAGGGAACACCACCCTGACAAGTTTAAGGATCCTGTCAAGCAGAGAGAAGAGCAGGAAAAGTTTATGGAAATTCAACAGGCGTACGAAATTATCTCTAAGATTAAATCGAAACGCAAAAGGAAAAATAAGAAGTCCGTTGATGATTGATGCGTCTGGTGAATATTTATGAGTTTAAAATTTTAAAGAAGAAAAAGTAATATTACGATCAATGACTCTGTTTTTATTTTTATTAATATGTAATGAATCATATTTGTGAATGCTTGTATTAAAGGACTGTGTCTTGATGTAGGTACTTATTTAATGTTATATATATTTGTTTTCTTTTAAATTAATTTCTATTGTTGTATAGATATAAGCAATAAAAATATTTTATTAGTACATTTTGTAGATTTACTTAAATCCTACCAAATACAAAATCCATTTCAACATTTAGTTTTTTTTTTGATAGTAGTAGAAGAACCAGTTTCACTTGTTCCTTCTAGAAGTAACGAGTGATCATTAAAATTTTCGCTCAAGTAAGCCATGTACACAAAAGTATGTCCTAACTTAAGTTATTAGAGGAGATCTGTCATTATAATTTCAAACGTCATGATTGTTAAAAAATTATTTGAAATGCTGACTTTTATATTAAATATATTTATAATTTTTATACAAAGTAATAGAATATTATAAAAAATGTGTAAAATGTTGACCATTCTCCACCAAGCATAATCGCACTCTATTTCGTAGAGCATTGAAAACATTGATCAGTATTTGCGGTGAGTTATTGATGTGTTCACATTTTTCTATGATTTTATGTCTTAACTCTTGTAGATTATTAATTGGTGTTTCATAAATAATATTCTTTATATATGGCCACACAAAAAAATCCGTGACTGTTAAATCACACGTGGTGGATATGGAAACGCTGTATTTCTACTTATTATCCTATCGCCATAAAATTGTTGCAAAAACTGAATATTTTCAAGTGTAACGTGAGATGTAACCCCATCCTGTTGAAAATATCCGACCTGGAGTTCATCATTAGTCAATTGATTAGTAAAAACACTGAGAATTTCGTTACGATATTTCTCCGATGTTATCGTGCCCTCAAAGAATATAGGTCCTATTAATCGGTGACGACTCATACCTACCCATACGCCTATTTTTTCTGGATGTAGAGGAACTTCTCTGTAGAAATGAGGATTTTCACTGGACCACATACGCATATTTTGCGAATTAACAAATAAAACCGAGCTTCATCGGTGAAAAAAGTATGATTTAAAATATTGTGTGTCATTGTTTGAATAAACCAAATTGTGTTCTTTTTTCATAATGCGTAGGTCATAGATTTTGTACAGAAGTTAATTTATATGGATACATGTGCAAGTCCTTCTTTAAAATTTTTTGACATGTTACATAGGAAAGCCCAACTTGTTGCGAAACTCGGCGAATAGATGTTTGAGGAGATTCGTTAATAATTTGTCTGACATTTTCAATTACGCCGCGACTTCTCTTGAGAGGAGGACCGCTTCATTTTTTCCTTAAAATACTGCCTGTTTGACGAAAAAGATTTACACAATGCATTAGCGTATCACGGAAAGTTTTCTAGCTAGGAACAGTATTTGGATATCTCTCTTCAAACTCCGCAAGGCAATTTTCTATTGAATGCTGCCAAATACCATCAATTTTTTGAGATGTCAGGAAGTAACATTCTACCATAAACGCTTTATGCATATCATTAAAGGCCATTACTTTTTCTTTTGATGAAACTTTAAAATATATATTTGACACTGACAGATGTTTGAAATAACATCTTAATGACTAAAGCTACGACATAATTTTTATATACACGGCCAGCTACGAGTGAAAATTTTAATGATCGCTCGTTACAAGGCATCCATTTTATCGTCAGTCTAGCGTCCTTTTTTCATATTTTCGATCTATTTGTATTGTGGGTTGAGTTTGTTAAATTTTGGCTTTCATATTAATTCTATGGAGAGCTATGGAAATCAGAAATCTTCATTCTCTATGAGGTTGCCGTAAAACGGGGATACCTTGCATCAGTTTTTATGATAGTTGGCAAATAATGATGATTTATTATTTAACCGTTAAGATAATTACCCTAAATATGTTAAAATGTGAAACCAGATATAAGGAATTCATTAATGGCTCGCATTAGCATTATTATAAAGTTGTGTATTTATATTTTTTTAATTTTGTTACCTATAGGAATGGGCAACTTTGCATCACTACATAAAAACCATAATATTTAATGAATAAACAGCGGATATGCAAAGTTAGCGGCTTTACTAGGATCCTTAGCATCTCTAAACATTCTAGAACAATTAGATCTAGGTATGTGAAATGGAAAAGTGACGAGCACAGCCTGTATAATCTGAGCGTGTCAAGATAAATACGTAAATTTAGCGGAGCATTAAGGATTCTTCAAGACGAGTTTGCGCAGCGAGTTTTCACTTTTTCTATCGCTGCCTTTTTTTACTGAGTGCCTCCAACAGCTGCAATATGTTGTCTCCATGGAGACCGATGCGAGGAGGGAGAAACCGATTATTGTTAGTGTGGTGGAAGCGCGTAGTTGTAGTCGTACTTTATGCGTGATGGAAGGCCGTTCGCGTTTATCTGAGTGAGTTTTTGCGAGGAATGGTTGTTGGGATGCACATGACAGGAGTTCCGTGATATCGCGCGCCGTCTCGAGCGGTCATTATTGGCAGTGCAGCGGGCATGGCGAGAATGGATGGAGCAAGGACGTACGCGCCTTCAGCCGCGAGCGGGACGGCCCCGCGCGAGCACAGCACGCGAGGATCGCGCCCTTATGCACAGCGCTTTAGCGTTGCATAGGTCTTCCTCAAGGCAACTTGGAGCCGTTTGGCCAGCAGGAAGGGAAGGCGTACTCACTACGCGAACTGTACGGAGGCGTTTGCTAGAAAGTGGAGTGCGATCACGCTGTGCGCTGCAGCGGATTCCACTGACTCGCGAGCACTGTCATACACGGCGCCAGTGGGTGGAGGCTAGACATCAGTGGGTTGTCGAGTGGAGGCACATTTTGTTTTCCGACGAATCAAGATTCGAATTGAGCACCGGTAACGCGCGAATTTTGGTTCATCGGAGACGTGGTGAGCGTCACCTCGAGGAGTGCATTCAACCAGGCCCTATCCACCGCCAGCAGGGCATTATGGTATGGGGTGCTATTATACATGGTGAACGTACACGTCTGGTGCATATACAGCATACGATGATGGCTCGCCGCTACGTAGATGAGGTGCTACGGCCCGTTGTGTTCCCCCACGCATTGCCTGGACCTTTGTGGAAGAGAACCACATACGGATGCTTCCATGGCCGGCACATTCTCCGGATCTCAATCCGATCGAACATGGGATATGATCGGTCGGAGATTTCAACGTTATCCGGCTCTCCCGGGTATCGTTGAGGAGCTATGGAGGCGAGTTGAAGCAGCATGGTTGGATATCCCTCCCGTTACCATACAACGACTTATTGACTCTATGCCTCGTCGACGGTACGCGTCGCTCGCGGGGGATACTTCCGCTATTAATGCATACATACCTTCCCAGCAGGTGTAATAACTCGATACGCCAAGGCGATGCCAAGGCGACGCCTCGCTTTTAATACAAACCATTAACGTGTTATCTAAACACGACCTTACCTCGGATTTGTTGCATACACAAGACCAACGCATCAGGGTTATACATTTGTTCTAGAAACAAATGATAAGTAAGACAAGGATCTTCTCTAGTATATATAGACGATAGTTTAAGTCATAGGGATAGTCAGAGTTACGACGATAGTTACAACCAGTCAGTGGTGCGAACTGTGTTACATCTTAATAACCACGTTCTGCCCTGTCTGAGTTGAACCAAGTATAATATGTACATCTTGTAAATATATTGTTATTCAGTTTGTAAGCGTTGAGTTAATTATAGAATGTTACCCGAACTTCGAGTGTGTATCATTTAGTACTTTATTCCGCCTCGAACCAGCAACGCGATGCGGCCGCCCAAACGGCCCACATTACATGCCGATCCTCCAGGCACATAGAGTTTACATGGACGATCCATCCTGCCCACGTTACATGGCGATTCTACCTTAGGGCATAAGGCCCTACCTTTATTACATGGCGATCTCTGCCTACCTTAGGGCATAAGGCCCTACCTTTTATTACACAGGGCTGCGCCGCTCTCCAGGTGAGGGTAAGTTATGCTACGTTAGTACTACTTCCATACCAAATTTCATTGCGTTAGAACCACTTCTTCAGATTATACAGGGTGTGCTCGTCACTTTTTTCCAACAGTGTAATAAGAAGTTGGGTTTTAGCAAATTTTATTTACAAAGATATAAAAAACAAGTTTTACAACATTATGTAATAGTTAATTTTAATCAGAATTATCGTTTAATTACGGAACCGAATAACATCCCCTCTTATTGATTGTAATAGGGGCTTCTATGCCCCCTAAAACGTCTTTGCAACTCTTTTTGGACTTCTTCATAGCGCTAATGGTGGCCCCTTTTTCATCGAGAAGTAATAATTTCTGGATATAGACAGCTTTCTACAAAACGACAACATGGGAGCCAATTTGCTTAATTAGTGATGAAAAACACATAACAGGCTTGTCAAAAATGCCCTTTGATGCCCCAGTATCTGATTTCTCTGAAATCTGCTCATCTTCATCGGTTATCTCCATATGAGTTTCTTGCCGACTTACGCGAAGTTGTGCAGATGTTGGTGATGTACCTCTTTGAACTACCTCAGACCCTGACGGTTCCTGAGAGGCTTAATTTTGGTGAGCAACACTTTTACCAGGAGCAACATTAATTTTTTTTCTTTTTTTCAGCTGTCCCTTGTCACTACCTGTGCATGTATTTACTGTAGTTGCTAAAGTATTTAGGAAAGCCTCACCCACAACACTACTGGTTACAGCTTTGTGATTAATGTAATCAAGTAAGAGTTGTACATCACATTATACAATGCCACATTTTCGGAAGCCACTTATAAGATTCGTAGAGATATTTGGTACCATAATATCTAGTCTTTTTCAGAAATGGCGGAAAATCTTGCCTCGGCAGTACAGCGTGCTTCATGCTATTAGGTGTTTGTTTCCACTCCAATAAAGCACTTCGCCAAGCAATTTTTAGGGGGCGAAAGAATGTTACATCCAGTGGCTGAGTGAGGTGAGTGCTGTTATTAATAGAGTTACACCTGTATACGTATTTTTTCTCTACTGTACCGGCATAATCGGTCAAGGGAAGGCTGCCACTTTCGGCATAGTCTCTTTTGTCTGTCAGATGTCACTAGATTATATGGTGCCACCTGATAGGACAAAATTTGCTATACGTTATGAGTAGAGCAGACCAATTTTCGTGCGCACCATGAGCGCCGGTATGCGAGTGTAATTCGTAATATATTAGAATATACGATAGAATAGGGACGCAACATGAGCTTGTAACCGATATAAGTATAGAAGTAGAGACATTTATTCTATCAGAAATAATTAAATATACTTTTGGTTTTCTGCTATTAAAGTAATATGCATAAACACACGAAAAATAAGTTTACGTGTTCTTTACAATGTCTTTTTGACCAACACATTAGATATGTATTGAACACTAAACATTTAATTGTTGAGCCATCTATATTAAGTCCGGGAAATTCATAATAAACTTATTCACTTCGTCTGACAACGTTCGTTTTCTCGATTTATGTGTCGACGACATTTTATTACGTATGTTTACACTTACATGCAGTCTAAGCAAGTACCAAACACATACTGAATGCTTATGCTTTTTATTAGTTCTGATGCAATACAATCATCCTCACATCGGCGCGCACGGAAATTGGTCTGCTCTAGTTATGAGGCTATTTGTTCAAGCTTTACTTACTTCACTAGCCTAACTGATAACGCCTGATAGTAGATGGCAGAAACACGTGTCTTAGGCAGAAGTAAATGCTGGAAAAAAAGAGGTGTATGTCCATGTGCACAGTTACAGACGTGTATATTGCATGTGTGTTTCATTTGTAACAAATGCGTAATACGTGCTTAACGTACTGATAGGAATACTTAAGCATTTTTTATATATTAGACAATGAGTTGAATTGATACAGAAAAACATAATCAAGAAGTACCTACGAAAAAACTGTGAAATACTTAAGAGGTTGATAGATATAGTTTGTTTCTTGGGGGATATGAACATGCATTTTGCGGTCATAGTGAATTTGAACAATCTTCAAACAAGGGAAGCTATGGTAATTTTAGTAAATTTATTGACAAAGTATAACGAAATTTTATAATCTCATTTGGATAATTCTGCAAGGTTTAAGTGTTGGTATTATAAACGATAAAATCTGCAGATTTTATTTAGTAAGCAAGTAAATTTAATTTACTCTATAGATTGGGTATTATAAATAGCGAATAAGAAGACTCAGCAAGTAAATCTACCAATTAATTTACACCCTAGAAAATCGTGGTATTTTATTCCTTGATTAAATGCGAACAGCTGTTTGTCTGTTGCAAATAAATATAACCATTTTTAAAAGTTTATATTTTGTGTGTGTTTGATAACTTGATAATAATGATAATGCTCGATTTATCGGTTTGTATTTTACAAATATAAACAAAAATAAATGTAAATAATTAGGATTTTTTTGTATTTTTTCATTTTATTCAGTGGCTCCATCGTTTATCGAAACGTTAAACTGCAAAATACATAGCTATTCAGAGTTATTTTACAAATTCTTCTTTTATGCATGTATGCATTTTTATAATACCAGATTTGAATTTATTCGTTGAACAAATTTATTTGTCACGTTGTTATTCAGATATTTATTTGCTGTTTATAATACCAGTCCTTATTAAAGGAGCTTGCATCCTTATTGCGTTATTTATAAGCAACTGAGATTAGTTTCGTTGATCATAGATGGCATAGTATTGACAGTAATGTGCAAATGATACTTCAGTATTTGTTTTAAAATTTCTTCGAAACGACTATTTTGATTGCAAATAATATCTCCAACGTACGTTGAAATTATAAAACCTTTTAGTAATTGATTCGTAATAAATTTATATAACCAACAAGTTCGCTGTTTAAGATTTGGACGTTTGTAGCAGGTAGGCATTCTTTTTTTATTAAATTTTTCGTGGTGTGAATTCAACTTTATTTATTTTATTTAAAAAAAAAGGGATGTAAATGTATAAAATGTTACTTTCTTTGTATTATTTAGGAATTTAAATTAGTTATCAATATCTTATCAATAAACAAAGGTTTAATTAATTGAATATAGATGGCAAGGAGTTCGTAACCTATTTTTTAATATTAGACTTGGTAATTTCAAAATCATTTAAAATTCACTTATTTATGTCCTTCAAGTCCTTTAAAATACTCAAAATCTCTTGAAATAACATCATTAAAATTTTCTGTAATGAAAAAGCTTTAAGTTTAGAGTTTGGACATGACTTACTATATTCTCTATAGCTACGTCATTTAAAATACTGACTAAAAATTATCCGGAATTCTTTAATAAAACACAAAATATAAGTTTATTATTCATCAGTATTTATTTAATTCTCTTCAAAATACTGTCGATATGATGCAAAACACTTGTGCCAACGTCTAATCCTAAAAAAAGCGTTTCCTATCCAGTCTTCGATTTGCAATGGGCTCGTTTACGATTATTTTCTGTAGTGATTTAATGCTATCACATTTCCTGAAGTATTTTTTTTTAAGTCGATGGAACAAAAAAGGTTACATATTGCACATTTGAATATGATGGTTAATGAATAGTGTTTGTTGAATTTCTGATCAAAAAATGCATTGTTTAAAACGAATTGCTTGACGCAAACGTTTGATTATATAAAATAATACATGCTAACACAAAAAAACGAAGAGCAAAACAAATTGGCACTTAATAGTATATTAAAAAACGAGTTTCATAAGGCACCATTTTGCCGCACGAAATCAGTTTAGAAAACGAGCCGCTTGCGGCGAGTTTTCTAAAGAGCGAGTGCGGCAAAAGGCCTTATGAAACGAGTTTTTTATACTATTTTTTCTATTTTGCGTTTTTTACATTAATAAATTGCTTAAATTGGAATTATTTAATTTGAAAGTTCAGAGTTTAATTTTTATATAAAGCATGATACTTGACATTTTCAAATTTAAATCTTGCTATCCGCGAAGTATATTATATTACATATTATTTATTAATTTTCGTTAACATTACTTGATATTTCATTTAAAAATATAAACATGAGTGACATAGAAACATATATACGTTGTTGTCAATTGTATACAACATACGTTGTTTGCATACGAACATACGAACATACATATATCATATCTGTCAAATGTACATAAATTCTTAAAATCATATGACAGCAATGATATTTATTTCTGTATTCGAACAACGCCAACATTGAAAAATGAAAAAAAGTGTATCGAAATAGAGCTCATTTCGATACTGTTTTTGGTTTCATAATGAGTTCATTTCGAACGCAAAATAGAAAAATTATAATATATAATATTTATATACTAGATCATCGGCTATCACCTTGATTTTCAAACATTTTTTTGATTGTTTCAACATATTTATAGATTTCCGATGGTGATTGACACACATTGAATGTGAACCGTCTTTTACTGATTCATAACTACTTTTACGACGGTGGCATTGGAATATTGCTATTTTTGGTAAAAAATTATGTAATAATAATAAATAATGTACTTAATTTACAATCTACTAAATATCTTCGATTAATAAGTGAATGAGATGACTAGCTTATTAGATTTGCTGGTGGCGCGATGTACCGTATTCAATTAATTGGAACTTCTAGTCATAGTCTCTTTAATATTCTGTTGTTTAGTTCTTGAACTAGTGCGTTGTTGTGAAATCAACATTTTTACGTAATACAGTATTAAATTAATCTCTTCTGACAAAAACACTTTTTTCATCATTTAAAGTATGCAGTACTGTTTGTACTGGAAGTGGGCGTCCGCTACTGGAACGTAATTCTCGTAAATAATTTTTAAATCTGCTGCAACTTGACGATTTTGAAATTACATCTGACTGAGCCTTATTATAGCTGCTTCTTTAGGGTTTAGTTGTAAAATCACCAACTTTATCTTATCAAAATGTTTAAAATAATAAAATACTGCCTCTAACCATGTACTCCATCGTGTAAGAATTGGCTTCGGCGGTTCCGAGATGTCAGGACATTGCGAATGAAAGACAGAATACGTTTCGGAGATTCAAGAAAAACGGCTTTAGTCTGTGCTATTAATTGATCCACATCGGGATAGCATTTTTGTATAGTGTCTGCTACAAGATGTAAAGCTTGAAGCAGACATGTAACGTGTAGCAAGTTTGACTTAACTTCTTTGAATAATTGTCCCATGCGATGCATAACTGCGGCACCGTCGGTAACATTCATTAATACTTTCTTTGGTAAAATTTCAAAGTTATGTAGTGTTCTAATTAATAGATTATGAAGTGCTTCAGCAGGACATTCTTGAAGTCTTTTACAGATTAACAAATAAGGGTGTGACGGTCCTTGCGAGGTCTTTGTCCATACAAGTATCGATACAATGGATTATTTTTTATATCTGTAGTTTCATCTATAGTGAGCTACAGCCTTTAATTTTTGACTACGGTTTTTACATAATTATCCATTTTTTTGCCCGCCGTCGCTAAATACCTACGTAGCGTCCTCGGACTTGGTAGTTTCCACGTAGGATTGTATTTGTTCCAAAACTGACGAAACATTCTTTGTCCGAGTTTTTCAACCGGTATATTACATGCACTTAGCATTGTACTTAAATCACAAATAAATTCATTATAGACCGTATAATGAATTTCTTTGTGATTTTTTAGATTTGTTTGTTACACTATTCACATGTTTCCTACACAAACGTGGATTCCAACATAATAAACTTTTCTCACAAACTAAGCACGACACTACTTTACCATTATATCTTAAGTCTGTGAATTGCCATAAAAATCTACTTACTCTGTTAGTAAACAGGCGAGTTGATGCATTTCTATGACCTTTCGACTCAGTGGCGGCTCGGGGTGGTTCACATAGGGAGTGCATAATTTCAAAATTAAAAGGTGTAATACGAAAACGCTTACCCAATCCTTATAAATTTCACCGACGTACTGTTCCAGACAGGTACTGTTCATTGTAGAGTTTGTTTTGAGGGAATAGTAAATATTACACTACACAGTCTAATTACATCTGACGATAAACGAAGTCCATTTTACGTGTCTTTGACTTGCAAAACAGTTCTATCACTTTTTCATTAAAGTTTGGGAAATCATTTATACATTCTTCTTCGCAAGATAACATAGTAAGGGCATTTAATCTCTCTTCTTTCATTGTATTTCTCAGGAAAGTTTTTATTCTCTTCAACCGTGAAAACTGGCGTTCCGCTTCGGACGTTGTCATTGGGATTGTAATGGCAATTTTTAAAAGCGTAACAACTTCATTAAAGGTGTCGCCTAATCCATCCAGCAGAAGACCTAGCAGACCTACAGCACCGACTTCTACATTTTGCCTAAATTCTTCTGTAGAATATAGAACGCTTAATTCAGTTCGTAGTCTGCTTTCATTGAGGCATGGATAAAATTTTACTGCTTCTTTAAGGCAATCTTCCGGAAATTTTTTTTGAAAAGAGGAGAACTGTTTAAAAGAAATTAAGTTTGCTAATATTAAGTGCCCTGTATACCGAAATCTAGTTTTTATTTCTAGCAAAATAATATCGCACACTTCAATAGTTTCCCTCCTTCTTTGGCTACCATCAGTTACTCTTCGCCGCTTTGATTGTCGAGGAGTCAGTTCTGGGTCAACTTGTTTAACCAACTGATTATCTGTGTCAGCGATTTCGGTTCGAATTTTTCCAATAGCGCGTTCAAAATTATCTAAATTATTCTTGATTTTTAATGCATCTGTATTGACATTTTGTAATTGATTAAACAATATGTCCACATGTGGCATAATTTTATGAAAGAAAGTTAACCAATAGATTAAATTTTCCTCCTCTAAAATTCGCAAATTGGCATTAGCTTGATGAATGGTAGTTTGTAAACTAGCTTCTCCCTCGATTTGTTCTAGAGCGTCAATTACTTCTTCTCGGTGCTCATATATTGTATTCACTGTCCTAGAATTGAAGTTCCATCTTATTTTTGAAGAACGAGGTAAGCGTTTTCTCTGAAGGAATTCTTCCAATCTTGCAGCTCGTTGTGGTGAAGTGGAGAAAAATACCTAATCCCGTCAGATTGGCAAAAAAATTCTGCAATTACTACTGCTCGATGTAGCATGTGACATAATTAGATTTGTCTGATGTGCATAACAATGTACAAAATTAGCCCTTGGATACTGGTCTTGGACATGTCTTTGCACGCCGTTAATAGCACCACTCATGACTGCTCCCCATCATAGCTCTGTGCAATCAGTTTTTCTGGGTCATCAACAAACAAACTAATTTCGTTAAGGATGGAGGCAGATAAAGAATTAGCGTCATGTCCACTAGGCAGAACAAATTTCCAAAATCTTTCGACCGGTCTCGCGTTCACAATATATCTTAAAACAACCACAAACTGAAACTGATTGGACACATCTGTGGTTTCATCAGCTATCACAGATATCAAGTCGGTTGCTTTAATTTCACTGGCAACTTGTTCATGATACACGTTCAACATTGCATCAAGCAGCTCATTCTGTATTGTTTTTGATAATCCCTTAAAAACCGGTGCTGCTGTGATGTGATCTCTGAGCGATTTATCCAATTCTGCCGTAAAATTTATCAATTCCCGAAAAATGCCCTTGTTGTTCGACGTTAGCTGTTCGTCATGACCCCGAAGTGCCAGGTCAAACGTTCCACAAAATCTAATGCAATTTATTATTAAATTTAACACATGCCTATTTTTTGTTACCTTTTCATTGTGTTGTTGAATTGCTTTTCTATATGATGAATCTAAAACATTCTGAATGTTATTTTTTCCTAACATTCTTAGACTAAATATATTTTTCAAATGCCCTTCGGAATTTTCATGTTTACTAATTTTAGCACTAAGATGAATTAAGTCTCTTATTCCGTTCTTTGACCAAGACGGTTCACCACCAAACAAAAGACACAGAAAACAAAACAAAGTATTTTTAATTTCACACCCACAAATCCAGTAATTTTTCTGATAAATATTCATTTTGAATTTTCTTGTAACGTCTTTACCTTTAACAGATTGTTTATTTTCTAAACATAATTGAGGCATCGACCGTTTAAGTTTTTTTACTGCGATTTTTTCATTATACGTTAAACGCGAAAACGCAGTTCATGGCAATAACGCCCGAGAGCAGTCTGGTTTAGTTGCTCCAACGCTATGTATTATACGACATTGAAGTACGGCAAAATACAGATCTCCCCACCATCAGTGTAATGTTAATGCCTTAACAGAGCAAGAGTTTGGCTTTGCTCAGTATATCTGTGACGACGATTGGTGTATGTACGTTGGTAGCGTGCCACGTTCCTCGTCAATAACTATGATAGTATGAATACATAATAAATAAATGCTTTCACAGTTAGTCGCCGCTTGGTTTGTTTTGTTTCATAATTCCAGGGGGTGCAATTGCTCACTTGCTCTCATTAAAGAGCCGCCACTGCTTCACATGGAATCGTTCAAAAGTCTCAACGGGCGAAGATTCTCATCGAACGAGGACGTTATCGCTGAAGCAAAGGTCGTTTTCTTAAGTTTTTCTTATGCTGCTTGTCAGTTTTCAATGACTGATAGGATTACCTCGTTGTTAGTGAATATGTGCATTATCTGTTAGTACGCGATGTTACCGAGAAATTCACAAAATTTGAATGTGGCGCGCAAGGGATAGTACAGTTCTATAGTAGTAGATAGCGTAAGCAATGTCTATTTGGTAAGTCAGTCTGTGATACGGTACTTTGCTAGGTGGTGACAAACAGTTTTTGTGTTTATATTTGTTGAGTTGTATTTGAGGTATTCTGTGATACTACAATATCTGATGCGATAGATCATGAAATTTTGCTTCAAACTTGGTAAAACGGCAGCTAAAAGTTTTGGTGTAGATGCTTTGGGCCAAACATATGAGTGGTACAGTTTTAGATAGACGCTATGAGCGTTCTGGTCGTTCATCGATGGAAAACACGTCACAAAATGTGGCAAAAATGCATAATGCAATACTGCAAGACCAAAGGAGAACAATCCAAGGTATTTGTAATATTGTCGACTCGTGATAAGGCGGTTGTCAGCGAAGTTTGTGCCATTGTTACTCAGCATTGAATAAAAATGGCACCGTGTTCATGTGTGCACATGTTTGAAAGAAACTGCTGAAAGGGATGCAAAATGTGAGTACCGGAATCATTTCTGGTGACGAATCATGGGTTTACGGGTATGATAACGAAACAAGGGAGTAGTTATCGCAGTGAAAGACGCCACCGTCACCACGTCTGAAGAAAGTACGGGAAGTTGGAAGCAACGTCAAGTCGATGTTGATTTTCTTCTTTGCACCGATGGCATCGCGCACAAAGAATTTCTCCCACCAGGAGAAACAGTTAATGGACGATTTTATTGCGACATACTTCGGCGACTAAGAGAAAACATTCGACGCAAGCGGCCAGCCAAGTGACGCCACAATTCGTGGATGCCACAGCACGAAAATGGACCAACCCACACGTTACTTGTTGTGCGTCAGTTTCTAGCCTCAGTGAAGACGGTAGCACAACCCCCACCCTCCATACTCCACAGATCTTGCCCCTTGTGGTTTCTTCCTGTTTCCGAAGTTGAAATTGAAGCTCAAGGGGCGTCGTTTTGAGACGATTGAGGAGATCTAGACCGAATGACAGACAGTGTTGAACACGTTAACACGCGAAAACTTCCAGCATTGCTTCCAGTCATAGACGAGTCGCTGGGATCGATGTATTCATGCGGAAGTACAGTACCTTGAACATTGAACTTATTGCATGTGAGAATTGATGATTATTCAAATCTCATCTCACATATATTAGTCGCTTAATGGTTGTGTTGGTTCTACTATCTGGCAAGATTACTCCTGCTGAAGAATGTACATGCAATACGTCGCGACGTCAACCATCCAGGTTGTGTGGATAATGAAAAAATGTTTGAAAACCACGTCTGTTCCAAAACGTGCAGATATCGATATTTCACAATCATCAGTACACGATATTCGGACAGAGTCATGATTTCCATTTGTATACTTTCGTGTATACAGGTTCCGTCTATATTCATCTTGCATGCGGCTTCCCATACATAAGGCGTGAGAAGTTGCCAAACCGTACCTACCTAACAAATATACATACGAGAGCCGGCAAGTGGACCTTTAGAGAAATAAAAATGTTCTTCTAGATTAGTGGTTTACCGAAGCAGATGTGATAGACAACGTACTTTAATTTTACCAGTACTTTTGTTGGAGAATTGACAAATGAATATGAATGTATTCCGTAATAGTGATATATTATACAGCTATGCACATGTACAATATTGTTAACAACGAGCGCAAAAAACATAATTTGAGAATCTTTTAGGTAAATAGTCATTAAATACAAGCTGTAAAAAATAGTAAATGTTTAACACTACCAAAGTAGACGTATTGAAGTAAGAGAAAAAAAAATGCTCTTCTAAAGGCAATAAATTTTAAAATGAAATAGATAAAAAAAATAAAGAAAATTCTTGGAAAACAAAATGAAAAAATTCAATAAATATAATTTCTGGGGAAACAGGAAGAGTACGATAAACTAAAAGAATAATTCTAAATAATGGAAATTAAAATATACTTCTAAAATAAACGGAATTCTTGAAAAACCAAATTAAAACTTCTCAATTAATCAAATGTTCGAATAATCCACCTCTTTGCTCCTGACAGTACGCAAGTCTATGATAAAAATTATTTCGTACATTCGAAAACATTTCCGGGGTTATCGTATTTGCACAATTAACAATTTTTTGTTGTAGTTCCCCAAGATTACGTGCTCGATTGTGCTGATGACTATACAGGGTTTGTTTTACATACCCCCAAAAAAAGAAATCCAGGGGCGTTAGGTCGGGGGATCTTGGCGGCCAAACAATTGTACCAACGGAACTTATTAGACGTTCATGAAATGTTTCCATTAAAAATGCTTGAACCAGACGAGCAGTATGGGCAGGACAGTTATCCTGCTGGAGCTAGATATCGTCAATATTAACCTCAAGGGCACGAAGAGCTGGTATAATTTCATTTTGCAGCATTTGCAAATATTTAGCTGCTGTTAAGGTGCCGTCAATAATAAAAGGACCAATGATGTGATCCCCCAAAATGCCGGTCCACACGTTCAATTTTTGGGGATACTGGGTACGCAGAGGTAGATAGATATGACAATTTGCTTTAGACCAATATCTTGTAGCCATTGGATTATGACGCCCATGTAAATAAAAGGATGATTCGTCCGTAAACAAAATATTTGCAATAAAATTGTTATTGGCAATAACCTTCTCCATAACCTGTTCGCAAAATGCAACGCGTTTTGATTCATTGTGAGGAAATATTTCTTGACGTTTTTGAATTTTAAAGCTACGGTATCCTTGCCTATTCAAGATGTTTCTTACAGTTCTCGCTGGTATATTGACTTGTTCGGCAATTTGGCGCGATGAGCATGGTTCATTATGTTCAACCGCGCTACATACTAAAACTTCCCGTTCTTCTCTTCCTTCATTCAATACGCGCATTCTAGGTACCTTATTTATACATTTTCGACAATTTTGCACATACCCAGTAGCTTCAAACTTATGAACAATACTCATTATTGTTGGTATTGTAGGCACAGGTCTATTTTGGAAAGAAAAAATAAATCGCCCTACTACCTCTTGAGCAGTACTACCAGAGTAGTACCACTTAATAATTTGTATCCTTTCCTCGTTTGTATAAACTAACATATTGAATAAAAACTATAAAAACAGGCCAAAATCAAATAATACAAAATATAACTGCCAATTAGAAACAAATTAAATTCAACAATAAAATTAATAAATGTGAAGTAGGTAATTCTTATAATATTAACTTCAGATACTTATTAAGAATATTACGAACGTGAATAATAATATAAAAATTAAAAAAACAACCACCAACATGCACAATATTGGTCTCTTATGATCGAAATGTTCGTATCGACCTGTCTTTAATGGTTCCCACTACTTTTCTCGAACAGTACTTGCGCACTTATGTATTTAACTTGGCAACTACGTTCGTTTATATACATGGACTTGTAGCTCGCATTTAAGGTAAAAAACGCGCCAAACGTGTATATCATTGATAGTGAATTGAGAATTATTAGAGATTGAGTTACTGGATATTGAATTAGAGAATTGATGATTATTCCAATCTGATTTCACATAGCATGTAACTTAAATTGGCAATTCCTGGTTATCTTTGATCAGAATAGTATTAATATGGAATTATTGATTGGAATTTAAGATCATCAAATATTATTAGGTATAGATATCTACGTCTTGTTTCGGATTTTTAGGAATTAAAAAAAGATTATTACTTAATTTTTTTTATTATAAAACTCAAATAAACATATACATATAACATATAAAATACATCAGCAGAAATGAAGTTATTTAATTTATAAAAGATGGCTACAAGTAATTAGATTAATGGATTTTATTTAATACACTCTAAAAATATGAACGAAGTATGACCAAATTTTTCCAGCTGTAAATATTGAAACAAGTACTGGTTAGAGCAGGTAAATTTTATTCCCAATGCTTCATTCTAATTTGACAAAAAGATCTCGATGCATTTATATTTCCTTTATCAACGTTAAGTTTATTTGTATATCTACATTAAAATACATATCTACCAAAACTTTTGTACAGAATATTTGTATATTATTCACGTTTAAACCCATACATATATTTACTAGTTTGATAATCACGCTATATATAAATTGTTAAATATTTTAAATTTCATAGCACCATAACTTGTTATAAAACAGATCTCCGAATTGGTAATTAAGCATTTACCGTGGTCCCTAAGTAAGGGCGATATCAAGTTCCATGGATAATTTTGAGCTAAACGGTTTTTGGACCCAAATTAAAAATTCGCAATTTCATCAGTTTAGAATATGTATTCTCTTTGGTGTATTTTACGTTTTCTTCTTTCTTAGTTTCTCTAGAATAAAAATCGAGTAAAATTTAATGTAGAGAAAGAGCTAGAATTATAATATATGCGACTTCCTTTTACATATTATATTTTAATAATAAGTATGTAAGAGCTAGTAACTAGATTCTTTTAGTCTAAAACATAAATTAATTACATAAATATTGTAATTTCCTAAACGAATTAACACAATTATTAAATAATATTTTATGATTTCTTAATTTATTTTTTTGGTTTTACTTAATTGTATATGCAAAGCCATTATATAAAATTCCTATTATAGTCCTATTATATGAATATCATATAACTAAGATAACCAAGGTAAAGTGATGAAAGTCATTCTTTAATTATATATCTTTAAAAGAGTTGAATAACAATTATTTCCTACAATCGTTAAGAAATTCAACATTCCCACGCGCAAATCGAGTGCGGGAAACATTCTCGCACTAATGCGGGAATGTTAAAAAATCAAAAATGTTGTGATTGTACCTACTCACATTTGAGATTTATTAATATATATGTTGATACGACAGTTACTTAAATTATAATAAACCCGAAGGTTTAACTGGTGTGCAATTTAATAATTATTAAATTCCACACCAGTTAAACCTTAGGGTGAAGAAATAGAAGAGCAAGAAAAAGTAATCTCCGATGTATTCGCTTTCATTGTGGAAAATGTATCGTCCTTAACCGTAGAAGATGATAATTTCCTTTTATTTTGGATCGATGTTTCTATCTATCCTTCTGTGACACTTTGTAGGATTGCGATTGTAGGAAAAACGTTATTCATAACATTTGCGGGAAAGCAACTCCAAAACTCATGAAGGTACCAACTCCTGCCTTCGTTTCGGAATCGCTATCTTCTCGCGCTTGTTACGAAAATAACCATTCTAATTAGAAACAT
The DNA here is from genome assembly GCA_935421215.2 of Melolontha melolontha. NCBI lineage: Eukaryota > Metazoa > Arthropoda > Insecta > Coleoptera > Scarabaeidae > Melolontha > Melolontha melolontha. The sequence continues at coordinate 232,910,239 of OW285235.1, forward strand.
ATAAAATAGAATATTTATATAAATTCACTTCCTATTTTCGAAAGCAGAAATTCTTTAATAAATGGACTACATTCTGAACTATAATATAGTTTTCTTTGTTAATGTTTTGATGAAGTAATAAAAAGTATAAGGATATATTACATGTAGCCATACATACATATATTTTCTCTCAGGAATGGAGGTTTTTTGAATTGAATTTTTATTTTATAGTTATTTTAACTATAAAAAAAATTAAAAAAAAATTAGGAAATTTAGATTTGGATACTCGGCGATTTAAGGTCTATTTTACTTTAATATGTATATTCAAAATAATCTCTTACATGTTTCGGTAAATAATCAAAGAATTATAAGTGACAGTATATTAATGTCAATGGTCATGGTGAGAAATACATATTAATAAATACATTCTACATTCAATTCAAATAATAATAATTCATGACCTAACACAGCTTGACACTAATTACAAAGGAATTGGTGGGTCATAAGTTACTATTACATTTGCGCCCGTGGAGCGAGCGAGCGAGCGAGCGAGGTGTTAAGCTGTCGGCATTCGCCTACAACGCGAAGGAAAACCACGAAAACCTATTCGGATAGCCTGGCCCCGGGTTGAAATCGGACCTACCGGCAAGATAAGCAGTGCGCTAGATATATATAACACAAGATATACATTTAAATATGTACAATATATGATGGTAAATTGCAGATCGCTACATTATTAAGTTATAGTATATACTACTTAGATTTTTTATGTCACTCCTAAGCAGTATATACTATAACTTACTAATGTAACGGTCTGCAATTTACTATCATATATTGTACATATTTAAATATATATCTTGTGTTATATAAATATCAACCGCACTGCTTATCTTGCCGGTGGTCCCGATTTCAACCGGGGGCTGGGTTGTCCGAGTAGGTTTTCGTGGTTTTCTTTCTCGTTCTAGGCGAATTCCGACATCTTAAGTCGCTCCATGGACGCAACTGTAATAATAACTCATGACTTACCAATTCCTTTGTAATTGGTGTCAAGTTGTGTTAAGTCATAAATTATTATTATTTGAATTGATTGTAGAATGTATTTATTAATATGTATTTCTCACCATGACTACATCACTTATATAACTTTGATATTAATGTACTTTCACTTATAATTCTTTGATAAAGGTAATATTTACCGAAACATGCAAGAGATTATTTTGAATATACAGGGTGTCCAGAAACTCTCCTGACAAACGAAGACCGGAATTTCCTCAGATCATTTTAAGACAATTAAACCCAAATTCACCTAGTCCGAAAATGCTTCCTAAGGGAGCTAGAGTTCTTTGAAGATGGCGCCTTGTATTTATTTTTTTTAAATTCCTCCAGAACGCTTCTATTTAGAAAAACAAAAACTGGTATGCTTATTTATCCTCCAGAGATGAATCGATTCCATCAATTGCGAATTTCTAGTACCGGTCATAGGCGTCCGTTTTGGGTAGGTCAACGGTTATTTTAAGGCATAACTTTTTTGTCTTTAACTTTTAAGCATTTGTGACACTAGATTATTAAATTTTCAGGTATTCCAGTACTAAAAGGTACTCTTACTTTAAGTCGGTAGGATACACCGTTTTCTAGAAAAATCGATTTGTAAATTTTTCGTTTTTTCTTCATTAAAGTTCAATTTTTTATTTTTTGCAATAGTTAGCTCTGAACTGCCAACAGAAGTAAAACCTACGTTTTTCATTGTCAAATTGTTGTCAGTTCGCGAAGTTTATCTTTTCATTTTTTACTTTGTGTTATTCAAACACAACGATTTCAATTTAAAAAAAATGGTTTTTACTAATCAGGAATACCCGATATGCATTTAGTTTATGGCGAAATGAGGTGTAACGCTCGAGCGGCGCAACGTAGATACGCTGAAAAATTTCCCAATCGTCAGCATCCCACTCACTCAACATTTACAGCTCTTCATCAACGATTAAGAGAAACAGGTTCAGTGGTCCCAAAAAATAATGAAACAGGGAGACATAATGATGTAACAGCAGAACATGAAGATGTTATTTTATTGGAAGTTGAGGAAAATCCAGAAATTAGCGTTCGAAGACTATCTGCCATGTACCCCACAATTTCAAAATCTTCCGTAGGAGATATCTTACACAAAGAAAATTTATATCCTTTTCATTTTACAAAGGTGCAAGCACTGCTAGAAGGAGATTTTCCTGCTCGCGTAGAATTCGCTAGATGGTTACAAAATCAGAAAAATCAAGATGAAGATTTATTCAGGAACATTTTGTTTGGTGACGAAGCTACATTCTCAAAAAATGGAATTTTTAATGTACATAATGCACATTATTATTCGTACGTTGGTGACAATCCCCACGTTGTTCAAGAATTTAAGCATCAGCATAGGTTTAGCATAAACGTCTGGATCCTGCAAAATATTTTAGCTGATTTGTTAGGTGAGGTGCGTTTAAATATTCGGCAAAACTTATGGTTTCTACAGGACGGCTGTCCGGCCCACTTTAGCAGGAATGTACAAGACTTTCTAGATAATAACTACGAAGACCATTGGATTGGAAGAGGCGGTCCAGTTGCTTGGCCAGCAAGGTCGCCGGATTTGAATCCTTGCGATTATTGTGTTTGGGGATACATAAAAGCATTTGTTTATTCCGTTCCGATACAAAATCGCGCACAACTCTGGCTAAGGATACAAGATGCTTGCAACGAATTTAGAAATAACTTTGGAATTTTTGCAAGAATTCGGCGTTCTCTAAGCAAAAGGGTAAACTTATGCATAGAGACTAATGGTCATCACATCGAGCAACTTTTGTAACAATCTACCTTTGATACTTGTACTTTTTTTGTTAGTTTCGTTCCATTGTAATAAATAATTTGTTTTTAATTTATTAAATTAATTTTCATCCATGCCTTGATAGTCCAAGCCAACTTCGTCGCTAAAAATAAGTAGGTACATAATAAATTGAACTTTAATGAAGAAAAAACGAAAAATTTACAAATCGATTTTTCTAGAAAACAGTGTATCCTACCGACTTAAAGTAAGAGTACATTTTAGTACCGGAATACCTGAATATTTAATAATCTAGTGTCACAAATGCTTAAAAGTTAAAGACAAAAAAGTTATGCCTTAGAATAACCGTTGACCTACCCAAAACGGACGCCTATGACCGGTACTAGAAATTGGCAATTGATGGAATCGATTCATCTCTGGAGGATAAATAAGCATACCAGTTTTTGTTTTTCTAAATAGAAGCGTTCTGGAGGAATTTAAAAAAAAATAAATACAAGGCGCCATCTTCAAAGAACTCTAGCTCCCTTAGGAAGCATTTTCGGACTAGGTGAATTTGGGTTTAATTGTCTTAAAATTATCAGAGGAATCTCCGGTCTTTGTTTGTCAGGAGTGTTTCTGGACAGCCTGTATACATATTAAAGTAAAATATATCTAAAATCGTCGACTATCTAAATCTATTATATTATAGAAACGTCAAGAAATAATTATCTATATTTTCTATATATATTAAAACGTTATAACTGTTATAAGTTTAATGTTTGATAAATATAAAGATAATCTTCATACAAAACCCTATATTTTCTATTAGTCGTTTTAAATGAACTGTCTTATTAATAAATCATTTCTACATATAGTTGTTATAAATAAACTATCTTACTAATACATCATTTCTGCATATGAACATTTTTTTTAACTTGGTTTATTGGTTCTGATGCTTTCGCGACTGTTAGATATGTGTATGATATTCTGGGCGTTCTATTAAAAGTAAAAAGAAATAAAGAGCTTTGGCTTTCGATTATCTTGTTGTGTAGATTAACTTTTGGGCAGCAATTTTAACAGAAGCGTTCTGGAAGAAATTATTAAATATTAGCAACGACAGCGGTATTATTTATCACAGTACCATTGTGATTTAATGCAATATTTTTAAAGTATTTAATTTTATTGTAAATTGACAAATTTACAAATGATTTTATCCTCATCTTCTATGCTATAACATTTTAGGTGAAAAAGAATAAAAAAATGTTGTTAACCTTGAAAATTAATCTATAGAAGAGCTGTACGCGTAAATATTAAATTTTGCTGTAAATTAGATAAAACTGCAACAGAAACTTACGAGATGTTGAAATCTGTGTACTATGATAACACCTTAAGTAGTATTACTGTGTTTGAGTGATTTAAGCGATGTAAAGATGGACGTGAATGTGTACAAGATGACGCCAGAACTAGACGTCCGTCGGACTGTTGAAATGCAGATATGATCGCAGAAGTGGGTGAACTTGTGGCATGAAATCGGCGAATGACCATTCGAATGGTTGCAGAAGAGTTAAACATAAATAAGGAAACGATTCGACAAATATTGCGTAAAGATTTGAGAAAGAGGAAGATTTGTGCAAAATCCGTACCACACAGGTCTAGAAACGCAAAAAAAAATTAAAAATTAAAAATTTTATTTTTTTGGCGTTTCTAGACAACTTTTATTAGAAAGATTTTTTACTATTTTATTTGTTATATTTTTGAAACGAAACTTCAGTCATACTGTATATATATATATATATATATACTATAGATATATATATATATATATATATATATATATATATATATATATATTAGAAAAAAAATTTACTATTTTATTTGTTATATTTTTTAGAATATCCCAAAAAAACAAAATGAAACTTCAGTCATACTGTATATATTTTGTTTGCTTATATAATAAATATATTTGTTATTGTTATGAACTCTGTTTTTCTATTCTTTATTTTTTTAAAAATTGAGTGTCAACTTATTCGAGATTACTAAGTTATCCACTTACTGCGGCAGAGTCTGTGTTCTCTGTTGGCTAAAGGTAAGCATGGTGGCGCCCTTTTTTTATGTAAGAACCTCCCCGCAACTCGCCTCTTAACTTAGTTAGCCCTTTAGCCAAAAGATCTTCGGGGCAACCATGAGTTGTAGGTAAGTTGGGTAAGTTTAGAAAGATATTTGTCGGCGCAAGTCTAGTGCTCGTGGGGGCATATAGCATACTAATCCAGGAAGTAAATTACCACACCTCGTATGTATATATGTATGTATCTATGTATGTATTACTGCATATACAATTAAATAGAAATATAAGAAATTAACAATTTTTTTTTAAAATTTAAATACAGACTTATAAAAAATACCGAAATAGAAACCTTTTAATACATCATTTCGTTTTAAATGTATAATATATAAGATACAATATTCCTAAAATTTACAATATATAATATGTATATGTAAAGAAGCACAGACATCAACAATGAAGACTTTTTTTCTTATTTTTAATTTTCTTAAAACTTCTTAAAACTTATTGTTAAGACAGTCTATTAAGTTGCAGTATATTTTTGCAGTCTCTCTACCATTTGCAGAGATTACATTGATGCTATTTCTTTTTCTTTGCCCTGGCCGGTTTAATGACAGGCGGCGTAGTTTCCTCGTTAATGTTGGTCTGTGATTTGGACAGCCCGTTGCTCAAATTGGAATTTGCGTTTTCGTTATTATTGTTGTTGACAAGCGTTATCTGCAGCCGTGGCACTGTTAGGGGTCGGATTAAGCTCTTCACTATCGGTGGCACGTTGGGCGCTGAGGGTAGGGCCGGCGTGCTGGCGCACAAGGCAGCGGACGTCAGTTGCGTGACCAGTCTAGCGCTCGAGATGTTGTCGTTGTTATGACTCGGTCCGGAAGACGTTCTGAATACTTTTCTCAATTTAGATTTTATGCCTGGAAATGTCATAATAAAAAACGTCATGAGTTATGCGAGATCAGCATTTCGGTGGAAGGAATGAGATTGGAATCTGCATATGGTGCGATCTGGGTGGAATTAGGATATGAATATATGGAAGTAGGTTAATTGAGGAGAAATATAGACTTCTGTCTGTCTGTGGCACATTCTTAAACTAATAAATCGACTGATATTTATGAGAAACATTAAATTTATAAACTTTATTTTTAAATAATTTGTTTAGTAAATATTTTTCATTTTTTTTTGTAATCATTATTACTTATTAGTAATTATTGTGTAAATATTAGTTTTTTAAGATATACATGTAATTAAGGAAGGAAATAAAAATTATGATTATAATATAACAGAATAAATTGAAACATACATGAGTGAGTAAAAACCTCACCAGTTTTGTATAATACAAAAGTATTTTTAATAACATAAAATATTATTAAAAATCTGGTGTAGAGAACACAAATACAAGTTAATTTGTGCGGGTCTTCTCCAGCAGGGGCGTACTGAAGAATCTGTAGAAAGATGAAATACGTATCTGCGTCTCTGATGAAGGATACGTTCACAAAAATATTAATATTGAACTTGTATTTGTGTTCTTCACACCAGATTTTCAATAATATTTTATATTATTAAAAATACTTTTGTATTATACAAAACTGGCGAGGTTTTTACTCATTCATGTATGTTTCAATTTATTCTGTTACATTGCACATGCGGTTATCCCGTAAGGAGTAGTGAAGACACGAAAAAATACAGTTTCTAGAGATACGGCAGTGCCATCTTTGGAAACACTTCGTTAGTTCTGCATTGGTTATATAGACAGAGCGAGTACTTCGGTCGTCTGCTATTATGCAGCGTTGAATGTATTTCGACACTCGGTTTTAATAATTTCTGTGAGATAGCGAAGTCGTTCTTTTTTGTGAGGGTATCCTTCTCCAGCAGGGGCGTACCGAGGAATCTGTAGGAAGATGAAATACGTACCTGCGCCTCTGGAGAAGGACGCGTTCACAAAAATATTAATATCGAACTTGTATTTGTGTTCTTCACACCAGATTTTTATTAAAAATACAGTCTTATTCTTTTGCATTTCCGCTTTTGTCAATTGCTTTTCAAAATGTGTCTAATGCTTTTCCAATAATCCTGTACTAGTAGGCTTGTTTTGTCAATGAAATTCCTTATTTGTCAAATGTGTTTCCGTATTTGTCAATTGTGTTTCGCAAACATTTTACGTGCTTAAATATTTGGTGTATTGATATGGATAACAATGGTCACAGGAGAAGAAATGCCAAAATAAGCAATGAAATACGTACTTTAGTCATTAATTTTTTGAATAATGGTTCCACGGTAAAAAATGTAGCCAACAATTTTCGGTTTTACCTGATACCGTTAGAAAAATGTATGCAACTTATAGAAGGACTAATAATGTTTCAAAGGTAAGTGCTGGGCATCGACAGCCAAAATTATCTTTAGCTCAGGAAGAACAATGAATTGATGAGGACTGCTCCATTACTCTGCGTGAGTTGAAAGAAAAATGTTTAAACGAATGGCCACTTCTTCAACAAATATCATTGTCGACGATTGATAGAGCCCTTAAAATCTTTCACTACTCTTTTAAAAGAATGTCATTTGTTCCTGAAAGAAGAAATATACCAGAAATAATTCAAGCTCGTTTTGATTATGCCGTACATTACAATAGAATTATAGAATTAGAATGCTGGAAAGAGAGAAAATTTATTTTATTGATGAGTACGGTATACAAGTGAACTCAAGAGTTTCCTATGGAAGGTCTATTAAAAATACTCGAGCAACAAAAATAAAAGCCCAATTAAGAGGACGCAATTATTCTGTTGCTGCAAAGCAAAAGAATAAGACTGTATTTTTGTTTTAATTATAATAAGCGGTTCATATTAATTTTTAACATTTTTTGTCCTTTTTACTCTTTCTAAATATGTAAATAATTACATACGAAACGCGCGAAGGGATGGCTGTGCAGTTCTATAGCGCTAGATGGTGTGAGGTACGTCTATACTAAGTCAGTCTGTCAAACGGTATTTTGCTAGGTGATGACAAACAGTCTTTGTGTTTACATTTGTTGAGTTGTGTTTGAGTTGTTCTGCGATGCTACACACTGTCTGATGTGAAAGAGCAAAGAACGTGCATCAAATTCTGCTTCAAGCTTGGTAAAACGGCAGCGGAAACTGTGCTTAAGCATGCGTTTGGTGAGGATGCTTTAGGCTAGACGCAAACTTATGAGTGGTACAACCGTTTTAAAAATGGATGCGTGTCGTTTGATGATGATGAACGTTCTGGTCGTCCATCGACGGAAAACACACCACAAAATGTCGTAAAAGTGCGCGATGCTATCTTGAAAGAGAACAACATGATATTTGTAACATGCGGTGGAGGGTTGATAAAAATCACGATTTTTTCGAAAAAATCAAAAAGCGTGGATTTTTATTAAAGATCATGATTTTTTTGATTATTTAAAATTTTAAATACTGATACTTTATAAAAGCGTCTTATTCTGTTTTCATAAAAAGGTGCTGATACAATATTGCCAAGAATCTGAAATTAGTAAAAGCTGACTCGTTTTGTGGTTTTGTTACTGCAAATTAGCAATCCTACCGCGAACGTGTTGAAACTTGTAACTCGGGCTAGATGGCTAGACCGTATAAAAAGTCGGTTGACGCGTCGCTGGAGAAATTAGTCTCGTCGATGAAGGATACTTGAGCCAAAAACTGAGGATTCAGTGCAATTTTCTGTTATATCCATTAACAAAAAGCCAATCAAAGAGCTAGTTTTTCTGATCACGAGCTGATTACGCATTTTTTGCACTTTTTCTGTTGGGCAGATAGAGTATAGTATTAATGCTTCCTATGTATTAATATTTTTTTGTTTTCTAACTGCTTGTTATACAGGCTGAGTTTTTTTGATTGTTTAGCATTGGGATCTCAGAAACTACTGGAGATAGAAAAACGCTTAAATAGGGAAAGATGCGCAGTTTTACGAGTTTGATTTAAAACTGCTTTTATTTCTCCGATAACTTTCATGGTTTATTAGATATTCAAATAAAACTAAATTTACGAATTTCTTTAAACATGCTTAGCATCGTTAATAGTAATTTTAGAGAAAAAGTGTTCAGACAAATGTTTTAGACAATTTTATGCCAAATAAAACTATGTAGATAATATTTTTTTTTCGTTCACCATTATCGAGTTATGACACAACTTGTGTTTTTTTAAATGGAAACCATAGTTGGTTTTGCCATCATTAAAAAGCTTATTTTTTGCTGATTACAATGATATAAGGTTTGATATAGTTATTTTCAAAAATAAAGAGGATATAGACATTTTCATGGTTTTTATGGAAAACAATTGAATTTCGAACTGATAAAATACAAACCAAACGAAAACTTATTTTGAAATCTTATGTAGTAATAAAATGAAAACTATAAGAACTTTTATTAAGGGCACACAACATTATTAATGTTCAAAAATACCTCCATTATTATTAATACACAAATTGCATCTCTTCACAACAGAATTTGTTGCATTGCGGACTTTACGCCTATCGATGTTATTAAAAGCAACTAAGACAGCTTCTCTAAAATTGTCGATTGTTTCATATGTTCTTTTGTATACTGTGTCCTTTAGTACACCTAACAAGAAAAAATTCAAAACTGATAAATCAGGGGATCTGGCCGGTCATTCAATGGGTGCATTTCGTCCTATCCATTGATTAGGAAAGTTCAAATTTAAATAATTTCTAACATTTAGTTGATTGTGCGGAGGCGCTCCGTCATGTTGAAACCATTGCAGCATTGCTCGGGTTCTTAAATTTAAATTATCTAACATTTCCTCGAAATCTTGTTGTAAAAAATTAAGATAACGATTGCCAGTTAGTGATCCATCAAAAATAAAAGGAGGAAGAACAGTTGATCCTATAACACCACACCAAACATTAAACCGAAATTTAATTTGTGGTCTCCTATGTTCAACGTGAAGTGGATTTGTTTGGGACCATATGTGCCTATTAAACATTCCACAATTTGTGAAACGAGATTCATCAGTCCATAATATTTTCATTGAAAAGTGTGGATCGTTTTGACACTGATCTTTAAACCATCTACAAAAAGCTATTCGTCTGATGTTTTCACCTTCATGTAAAGTTTGTGATACTGATAATTTGTAGGGACGAAATTTATGCTTCTTCAACACTATGACAATAGTGCGTTGAGAGGAGCCCATTTCTGTTGAAATTTGTCGGGTCGATGTAGATGGATTCTGAGCGACACTTGCTAATATGTTTATTTCTCTATCTTCATCCATCCCTTTTTTTATTTTGGTTTAACGAACGAACCATAATCTGCTAAATTATCCCATAATCTCTTAAAAGTAGGTAGCGACGGCTGACGTCGATCAAAATAATTTTCAAAATAAACTTCAGCAGCTCGAGTAGAATTTTTCTGGCACTGAATGTAACATTCAACAATATCACGCTTTTCTACGTTAGAAAATTCCATAGCCAATGCAAACTTATGATTAACGGCAGTTTGCACCGCTTATAGTTAAGTTACAATTAAATTAATTAATAGTTAATTGTCAATGTTTGACAATTAACTTGACTTAAAAGTAAAAATTAACAGCTCTCACTTCTGTGACTCAACGTGAAAGCAATGTTAGTATATTTATCTCGACTGCTCCAACGAACACTATTGTAACTCAGATTTTTCGTTTTTTGAATTACAAAACACCAAACATTTTTTTTTTTGTAAGTTTTTGTCTTATAAAGTGAACAATCATAGAAATGTCTATATCCTCTTTATTTTTTAAAATAACCATATCAAACCTTATATCATTGTAATCAGCAAAAAATAAGATTTTTAATGATGTCAAAACCAACTATAGTTTCTATTTAAAAAAACACAAGTTTGTGTCATAAATCGATAATGGTGAACGAAAAAAAATATTAGCTACATAGTTTTATTTGGCGTAAAATGATCTAAAACGTTTGTCTGAATACTTTTTCTCTATAATTACTATTAACGATGCTAAGAATGTTTAAAAAAAATCGAAAAATTTAGTTTTCTTTGAATATCTAATAAGCCATGAAAGTTATCGGAGAAACAAAAGCAGTTTTAAATCAAACTCGTAAAACTGCGCATCTTTCCCCATTTAAGCGTTTTTCTATCTCCAGTAGTTTCTGAGATCCCAATGCTAAACATTCAAAAAAACTCACCCTGTATAGCTAGGTAGATAACATAAAAAAATTCCCCTCATAAGATCGTGTTAAGACTTTACAATGATTTAGTATTGGTAGTTTAATATTCTACGAAATTTTCATAGATTTCAACATGACTATAATGTCATGACTCACCCAATGATACGTTACGTATCATTCCTCTGGCGCCTTCACGAAAATCTAGAAACGGAAAGACCGAGACTAAGAAAAACACGAGAGAGTGCCGCGGTCGATATATAAGCCGTCGAGGAAGGGATTTATTGCATTCGATACCAAATTATCGCCGAGTGAACTTATATAAATATAAAAACATAAATGTGCTTATTGTTAGTAATTAGTCTTTTTATATTGTATTCGTTTTTATTATTAATATAGTGTGTGTCTAAAGTTACCGTTAGTTTTATTTAGAACCCGAAGAAAGACAAGTATTTTACAGTGGTGTCAGGTGTGGGGTGCAAGTGGTTGTTCTTAAGAAAAGAATGGCAGAGGTATTGCGAGAACTCCTAATGGTGCTTCTGGGAGACATTTTGGCGTCCATAAAACACTTGAGAAGGTGCGCCAGATATTTTACTGGGTGAATTGCTCACAAGATGTGAAAGAGTGGTGCCGAAAGTGTGCTAATTGCGCCGGAAGTAATGGTTCCCAGAGGCGCCGACGTGCACCCATGCGCCAATACAATGTGGGAAACCCATTTGAATGAATCGCCATAGATGCCGCTGGCCCTTTTCCAGAAAGCGACAAAGGAAATAAATACATAATAGTGGTCATGGACTATTTTACCAAATGGGTTGGGTTGGGAAGCATATGCTCTACCAAATGGAGAGGCTGGAACTGTAGCAGACGTGATTGTGAAGGAGTTCGTCAGCCGTTTTGGGGTACCCCTGGAACTTCATTCCGATCAAGGGTGAAATTTAGAGTCCAGTCTAATCGAAAAGATGTGTGGACTTTTGGGCATATGAAAGACGAGAACAACTCCCTTGCATCCACAATCAGAGGAGATGGTAGAGCGGATGAACAAGACCATGATCAGACACTTATCCAAAGTGGTCTCGGAACACCAGAGAGATTGGGACGAACATTTACCATTATTCGTAATGGCGTATCGGGCATCTGTTCAAGAGACAACTGGCCAATCACCAGCAAACGTGCTATTCGGGAGGGAACTCCGATTGCCCTGTGATTTAAAGTTTGGCAGCAAGCCTGGTGAAGATCTTGCCGTAGAAGATTATGTCAGCACTCTCAGACGAAGACTAGATAATATCCATGATCAAGTAAGACATAATATCTAAGATGCTAGTGACATAATGAAGGAGAGCTACGACATCAACGCCGAGAAGGGTGGTTACCATGAACGCGATCGGGTTTGGTTATATACTCCCCAACGCCGACGGGCCTATCTCCAAAATTTCGGAAGAATTGGGAGGAGCCGTACGAGGTGCTGAAGCGGATTAACGATGTAATATACCGCATAAGGCGAACACCTCATACTAAGCCAAGAGAAGTACATTTTAATCGATTAGCCCCATACTCTGGAGACAATAATGACGAAGCCGCTGACTTGCGCCAATTAGTTAGCCACCACAAGGAACTAACATTCGAAGATTTTATGGAGGAGTATTCTGACATTGAGAAACAGCAAGATTTGTTCACGGTGCCGCCAGACTACGCGCTTGCTTGAGTAGCCCGAGATCTGCGAAAAGTCAAAGGAATTGCCAGAGAATTTAAAGAGAGATTTGGCAGAATTGAAAAATTAAGGCAGCAGGGACCAGCAATTGGGACGAGTCTCCAAATAACAAATGACGAACAGCCCATATTTTATTTAGTCACGCAAGAACTGCAAGCCTAAAGCCAACCTATCGTGCCTTCTGGGAGGCCCTGATCCATTTACGTGAACAAATGTTACAATAAGACATTTTGAAATTAGCAGTTCCAAACTGGACTGGAGAATTGTAAGAAGCATGTTAGAGGTAATATTCCAACATACTGGTATGAGAAATTTGGTATGCAGTTACCGGCTTGAATATTCCTGTACACCCGATATGACGTCACAATGCAACAAAGGCCCTACCTGTCGATTTCGCCATCGTTTAAGGGAACCAAACTATCACATGTTGCGGGACGAAACAATATTTTCTAAATTAAGTAATGCAGAATTCCCATACGATGCGACCTATTGTCAGACACCTTAGCTAAAAATCAACCTTTTTGTAATAAAATATGTTTATTATGCAAATTTACTTTTTTTTATTACTGGAATGATATAAGAGGGAAAAAATCCTCTTATTAGAACGCATCGACGCATAAAAGTCAAAGGGCCAACAGTAAATACGAACTCATAAAGCGAAATGATGATTACAGTTTTTTCCGAATTTCTCGGATCGTAAACAAACCTTAATAGTGTCTTTTTATGAGGTCTCTCCACCATAAAATGGAATTAAGCGAAGCCGAATACTTAAGGAGAATTTGAAACAGTTGTAGTAAATTTTATGCGCGTATATCATTACGCGGAATATCTCCATCATGTTTACGGGCGCTACGGGGTGCGTTATTGGGAATTTACAAACCGCCTTTCCGTAAAATCTAGTTGGAGTACAAGTACAACAGCTTTGTATTATCAATGTATTAGAAACGTCGACTTCATGTATTCAAGAAGTACATTGTTTACGTAATAATAAGTTGGCATCGTTACTTATTCCCCGCTGTTGTTTTATGATTTAATGTACTGAATACAAACTTAATTAAGAGAATCTGCTTATAGGAAAATTTCGAAATATGTGTCCGTACGTAAAAGTCACCGATTATACAGGCTGATCTAAATTCAGTGTTCGCTACTACTATCTTCGTTATTGTAGGAGTTGTATTGTTTTTTCCGCTGATGACATTTTTATGCCCCAATCTACGTGATTTGCTATTTCTAATGCATAAAAATCGTGTGTAGGGTCCTTGATTCTGGTTCCTGCTGCCGGCTTCTATAGCTAATTGACGATGGGATTTGCTGTTAAAGTTTTAAGTGATCAAAACTGGAGAATCTGTTCAAGGAGCGAATAAAACCACGTGGATCGGAAGTTTCAACAAGACCACGTGTGAAACGGAAACGACTCTATTTGATTGGTTTATCTGAGAACTTTATCTACAATTATCTACTAATTATGCTGTTTCGACTGATTAATTATTTCTCAAAACTTGCATTTGTATCCTATTTAATAGTATCGTTATCGTAACGTACCCAAAAAAAGAATAAAGAATCATTAATTTAACTCCTTTTGCCTTGAACAATTAGTCATTTCTTTGCTTGTAAAATAGATTAGTATAGTTCACATTAATTTTTCTGTATTTTTTTAGTCTGGAGCCTTTAATAATTTCTTTGTTCAGTTTAGAGTTTGGCATTGTTAATATCGATTTGTAATTATTATTGTGAATTATGCAATACAGTAGGAAATAGCCTAAATTCTACAACTGTAACAGTGTATGATAGTTAATTCCAATTAAAACAGTTAACAAGTTAATAACAAAAATATCTTGTTTTATAAACTATTTGAAGATTGTTGAATTCAGTCTGGCGTTGGTGAAGAAATGGAATCATCACTATCACTGTCGTCTCCAAGAGAAATTATGAATGGTTCTAATAGCTTCATCGATAATTCCTTCAATATCCGAGCTTGTTCTTTAATAACATGATTTATGCATTTTTTCCAAGTTCTTGCAATTACATTAAAGTTGCTTAACTTCATTTAATTTAAAGGTTCTATTTTTTGCAGCTACCTCATTTTTTATTTGTGCCCACACAAGTTCAATCGGATTCAGCTCGCAGTGGTATGGAGGTAAACGAAAGACAATCCTGTTTTTTGACTTCGCAATTTCATCGATTACATATGAATTATATTTACTTTTGACCATATTTACTAAGTTCAATAATTCTGCTCTAATCATATCCTCCTCATACCCTATCCCCTTATTTTGTAACCAATTTTGTATGTCTGCTTTTTTCCACAATATTGTTGGTGTCTTTTCAGTCTTGCGGCTATGATACGGTGCACTATCCATCACTACGGCAGCATTCTCTGGCAGATTAGTGAACCAATCCTCAAACACTGTGGCATTCATTTCCTCATGATAATCAGAGGTTTTCTTCGCTTCAAATAGTAACAAATCATTTTCGATAAAAACATCCGAACTGCCAATATGTAATATTATCAGGCGACGTCCCTTACCAGACTGATTTTTTAATCCTGTTGTAAGTCCTTCCACAAGGGCGGTCTATGGCTTAACTTCTTCTGCACTGTTTGGCCCTCATTCAACCAGGTATCATCTAAATAGACAATTGGTCTATTCTGGGAAATATCTTTCAGGTATTGTCG
Organism: Melolontha melolontha; assembly: GCA_935421215.2. Taxonomy (NCBI): domain Eukaryota; kingdom Metazoa; phylum Arthropoda; class Insecta; order Coleoptera; family Scarabaeidae; genus Melolontha; species Melolontha melolontha. The sequence goes on from OW285235.1 coordinate 232,925,600, forward strand.
TCTCCATGTTACTGTACTGTATTATCTCTCTCAATAAGAACATTGTTTCTGCCACGTTTAAGGTATCTATAATATTTACCACAGTTATATATATATATATATATATATATATACCTACTATAAATATTCTCACTTAAAATTTACTGATATACTGTCGGTCTTGAAATTCCTATAATCATATCTTGTAAGACGGAGATATGTTATATATGTTGCACTCTATAAATTTATCTAGTACTCGAGAAATCTGCTTAATCATGTCACCTTTACTCATGTCGGCTATATCCGTCACAAATTGTTTATAAGCATTTATTGCTGTATGCTTTTCAGTACTACTCAAATGACTTGCTTTCTTTCGTTTCCTTGGAGGAGAACACACATCTGCGCTTTTAGTAGCACTGGTGCTGGGTTCTGCATCCATATTTGAAATCAGCAGCTACAAAATTATAATTTTATAAGAACTGAAATTCTCTTATTACTTATTACTTACATAATCTATTAATCTTCAATTCGAAGCTTTAAAAAGAACTAATCTACACCGCAAAATAGTTAAAGTAATGTAATATTGATTATAAATTAATAACATGATAACAAAACTCTAGAAACGCAAACGTGATATGAAGATGTCAAAATATTTGCACAATTTGTGGCGAAAGGTGAATGTTTTATGGTGTTATTTTGTCTTGCTCTGGACCAATAAGTAGCAACTGTCACTTGGGTCGGTTCACAATTTTGTCTGTCTCTTTTTGGAATATACCATAATAGAAAAATGTCGTACACCAACGAAGACAAACGAGATATGTTAAGTATTTTTTATTCATCGAATCGAAATACAATAGCGAGTACAAGATATTTATAATTGTTTCTAGAATGACGTATCATTTTTCTGGATCTTGATGGAAACTTGGTCGAGATTGGACGTTTACCAGACCACGCGATGTTTATATTAACAGGAATTGAATCACAATCAACGGGATATTTTACAAATGATAAATTAAAGGTGTGTTTTTGCAAAGTTTATGTAAATAATTGAAATGTTTGACATTTTGAAAATTAATGGCTACCTTACTCAACTTTAAAATGTATTCTTCGTGAATAATATCAAAAACTTGTATCAACATATCATACATGTTGAAATCAGAAAAAAAACTCTTTCTAGCGGTGTCAAAATCCGACACAGTGTCCTTAAGAAATAAGAAAGTTGATGATGACCAGATAGAACCAAAACGTCATATGGAAGTTCCGAGTTTCCCATTAGATAGTAGATCAAAGGTGGCCTTGAGAATATGTTTTTAGTTTTCCTCTGCAACCTCAAATAAACATGTTAGAGATACAAGAAGAAAATGAGCTTCTTTCGTTTTTTTTTTAGATTTCGAACGTCATTTGACACAGGTTCATTTTCTCTTAGGGTTCATAACAAACACAAAACTTTGCCAAATTTAAACCTACCCTCTATCTCCAATAATAAGCGAGATCCCCATGGCGAAGATCGAAAATGAATCAGCCTGTATATTTTCAATGAATTTATAAAAGTACGATCACAAATCGAAGATGTCGTTAAAGTCGACACAACTTCTAAAAAACCAGCAGCGTGAATTTGCTTACCGTGTGATGTTTGTTGCGGGATGTTCGGTACAGGAACCACTTTCCCCATAAGTATCCTGGATCCCATCTCTATCTCTCCACCCCAATTACCGTATGAAGTCGATCTTTCTAGCAGACGTTGCCTCGCCAGTTTTTCTATCACATCGGCGCAAACGTAACGGCCACAAAATCTGGCCCACTGATCCGCCCGCAGACCGCGGCCGTTGTCCCGGAGGGTGGGGTTCGCTCCTGAAAACGAAAGAAAAAGGGTGGACCCTCAGTTAATATCGAAAGGTCAGTTCCGTTTTAATGGAGTCATTAAAGTGAGCTAGTCCGGTTCAGGCATCGTTTACTTTTATAAACGGTCAGAATAGGAAAGTGTCGCCGATATAATAGTATCATAAATTGAAGTTATAGGATATTCATGATATTAAAGTCATATATTTTATGAAATAAAGAATAATTAGCAATGCATACTGGATTTTTAAGTGCCAACCAAAGTTACATAATTTGATTTTAATTAAATAAAAAAGATGAACGATGTATATTGGGTTCTTTTTTTATCATTACACATTAGGGTGGAGCGAAAATTTTTTTTTTTAAATTTAGTTTTTCCTGTATTAAACGTCGATGCTATAAGTACTTAAAAGTGCAGAGAAAAAATCTTATCTTCCTAAGTCAACGTCTTGAGGTGGCGCACAAGACTTTAATTTGTGGAACTTTATCATTTATAGAAAACAGTGTGGTTTAAATTTGTTTTTATTCAATAAATTCAAACAGTTACAGTCTTTTATTTACTCACATAAAGCATATTTAATACAAAAACAAAAATCATTCGTTAGCAAATTGTAAAGGATCTCGTTGTTGAAAAAATTGAGATTTCGACTCAAACAGTGGTATGTCTTGCCTTGCTTTAATTCTAGAGCGAATGAAACCGTCTCTTGCTTCTGATCCACAAACAGATATTGAAGCTTCAGTGACGAGCCTGACACACCTCTCTACTGCTTGGGTATGACAAGGAAACATCCCAAATTGACTGAAATTATTTCCCGAACGAATCAGGTTTGAAATTTCTGTATTAGAATATTTCATAGTCATTGGTGGTTCAGTTATTCTCACATTCGACCAATTTATTAACTCATAGTAATTCGTCGCATTTACTTGAAGTTGTGGAAGGCGGAAGGTCATCTCTTAAATATAAACTTCTCTTGACCATGTTGAAAACATGAACTGGACCATGGTTACAAGATGGCTTTGACTTTATGACAAACCATGTTGGCGCGTATACTTTCATAATGAAAAGTGCTAGTTGCTTAAGGTTTTCTGGTGGTGTAGCCATTCCAATGTATAAGCGAAGAATCCTATTGGCGCAAGTTAGCCAGCGAGAGTGTGCTAATTTCCCAGGGTCTCTTTCAGCTAAACTTGGTGAAACTAAACCAGACGAAATGGAAGAACAAATCTCGTAAAGATATTTTTGATCAGTGCTTAGCAACTTTATATCCATATCCGGCAATTCTGCAGGAATCGCTTCAAAAGCTTGTAACTTAAAATCAAGGCACTTGAGGAGGTTTTTACCTATAGCTCCAGAAAAGGACCTGCTGTGTTTCCATCAAGACTTAAAAACAAATGGCGCAGTGGCAATTCATTTGCGTGTAATAAGCACACAAACCATTGCAATGGTCTTTTTAAATGTGTTTCCAATAAGGCAATGACTCCATTTTTATACTATGTGTTGACAGCCGTTCCATCACATCCGATTGCCACCAAAGATGAATTACATTTATACTTTTTATCTAATAAGGCGACAATATTCCTCCATAATATTAGCTGCTTTTCCTGAATCTATTGTGAAATGTCCAATATATTCAGAATTTGGCTCAGATACCATTGAAATATGCTCTTCGGTAATAGTCTTACGCTGTGACTTATTTTCTTTTGAAGTTATAATTAAAGTTTTGTCTTTACGACCATCAAAATAAATAGAAGTCATAGGTTTTTCATTGATAATAGAGCTCAACTGCTTTCGAACTTTTTTCCTTTCTCGACGTATTTTACTACGATCTATTACGCTTGATGAGTTTTCCGCATCTATAATGTTTAAATCAACCATTACTGCGTTTACAACAAATGCTGCAGATCGATCTGAAACTCCAGTCCTGTCACAAGCTGTAGTAAGGGTTTGCAACTTTTGTCTCATCTGCTTATTTCCCTTTTGATTTTCTCTTTTGTGAACTTTTCTTTTTCCTTCATTAAAGCAAAAATCATCTTGCTCTGATTCTGATGTTTCACTTGAAGTGCTACTGCATGACCGATGTAATTCTGACATAGACGAAGAAGTACTTGAAGTCATGTTTTTTTGAACGAATTGATCATATTTTCTCTTTCGAACTTCAGTGCGTCGTGTAGATTTTGTTGTCAACCTATCCACACAGCCAATATACATTCTATGCTCATTTCGTTGGTCCTTTAAAAACTTTTCCTCTGTTGGAGGTATTTTTGTCACACATTTACATATGTTTCAGGACGCGCACTTACAGGTTGCGATGGCAAATAATTGTTTTTAAGATTCCTTTAAGAAATTTTGTTTTTTTACTTCACTACGCAGTTTCTTCATATTTTTGTATTTGTTGTAATAGGAAATCAATCTTACTAATATTTGTTGATGACTTATTATAGGAATCGATGCCTTTTTCCATATTTGTTCAATATCAGTAGCAATTATTTCACATATGCACTTAATTGAAGGATCTTTTCGGTTGTTCAATTCAAGCATATCATTTTTAGCCACAGGTAATATTTAATAATATCACAATGCGTAGGCAACACATTAGCACTTAATGTCATTGGTTTTCCAAATACAGAGTAACACAAATCTTTCCAGTTTTAGGCATTTTAAATCTTTCCTCAGCAATCACGTTTTAACTTTTGGTACCGAAAATTTTACGTTTGATTAAGTTTTATAAACTTTTTTAACACGTTGCACTTCTAAATACTATGAAGAAACTGAAAGAAACTGTTTAAAATGACACTTTATTTTATGCATGGGAATCCTCTAACTTTGTTTTTGAGCAATAAACTTAAGTGTTGCCAACAGTTTTATTAAATGGTAGATAAAAAAGATTTTTAAATTGTACTTTTCTGCCTTTATGTAAATTAGGTTATTTTTCAAACTTCACCCTTCATGCGCCACCTGGAAATAAAGTCGCAGAGTCTTGTTATTTTGCATAAATAGTGCTTTCTAATAGGGTCATCAATTAACAATAGAGGAATTTTTTGTTCATTTTCACTCCACCCTATTACACACACATCCCCCTATGTGCAATTCTAACAGAAGAAAAGTCAATACATAGATAGCATAGTAGACAACCAGTTATACAGGGTTTTTAAAGCAACTCGTTCATTAGAAATTTTCTATGTTAACGCCTTAGGATATTTTTGAAAATTTAAGGCACGTAATCTGGATACTTGATGTATTAAAATAAAATATTTACACTCATGAACCACTTGCGATTATACCGGAAGTAATCGCCAACTTTGATATTTTAACCCCTTACCGCATGATTTTTTGGTTGTTGATAACTTTTTTGTACATAGTAGTTTAAACAAATCTTAATGCAGGAAAATTAATCAAAAAAATCTATAGTAATTTTTTTTGTCAAAAACTGTCAAAATACTGACACGTGCCAAATTTGTCACAATTTGTAGTTAAAAAAAAACTAGATTTGATAGTTTTATATTCAAAATATATTTATAAGATTTGGAATGCTACAGCTACTCTAAATGGAAACGTCGAAAACAGTTTCTGTCTTTGTTCAGGCATAATGTCACGTTACATTTATCACAAGACACTTGTGATTTTCCTTTACATTTGGGGTACTTGCATCGTTGGCGATCATTGTGCCAAAGTGGAAAATGACCCATGTTATCTGTACGGATCTCTTGAGCCAGTATCGGCGAAAATGGATATTTTTTCTTCTTTAGTTCCAACTGTGGCTGTAAAGAATGGCTTGGTCTCCCACGCTTCTTAGATGTGACACTAGATCTGGTGAGAATTTCTGCCAGTCCTAACTTGAATTCAGACAAAGGCAAGTACATATCACAAGTATCTCCAGGACTTTTGCAACCAATAATTCTTCTCCACAAAATCCAACTATTGCAACATAGCATGTCTATGAAATGAAAAAAAATCCGGAGATAAAATTTTTTCGATCTTATAAGGATCCTGTGGTACCCTAACATGGAATCCAAGAGATCAACACCACCCATATAGCTATTGTATATCTGTATACATTTGGGACGTGGAATTTCAATATACTTTTTTTCCTTTCGACAAAACCGCTGTACTTTTGAAACTGGTTGGCTACCGACATACGTTGAGACCGTGGTGACTATTTTATTGTCAAACCAAGAAACTACAGATATATCAACATCGTCAACTTTTGCGACTTTTTCTATAATTGTACCTCTACCCTTTTTTCTCATTTCAGCTTCTTTAGGAAACTCACAATCTGGTACACGGTTTTTCCGAACAGTACCAAGAGGCAAAATGCCTTCTTTTTTTAGATAGATCAATAATGGTATGCTGGTAAACCAATTATCAAAAAATACTTTATAATTTTGATGTCTTGGAAGTGAAGCAGTTAGTTTTACTACAACATTACTGCTTGCTCCTAAATCTGGTTGATGAGGTAGCAACTCGGTTGGCCCAGAAAAAAAATCAAAATCATAGCTGAAGCCGGATACGCCACTAAGTACGAAAACTTTATATCCCCATTTGTGAGGCTTTTTAGGATTGTATTGCTTCAAAGTAGATTTTGCTTTGGTGGGAATAATTTGTTCATCGATAGCAAGGTGTTCTTCTTTTGGAACAAGTAAATATTTTTCTCGGATTTTATCTAGAAAAGGGCGAATTTTGAATAGCTTGTCATAACCAGCCTCTCCGTGTTTCTTTTGATTTACATTGTCATTGAAATGAAGAAAGCGCTTTATTTCTTCAAACCTGTTACAAGTCATTGCTTGAGATATTGCTGGAATATTTAGCGAACTATTCCAGTAGCTTCTAGTTGAGGGTAAATGCACTACAGACATATATATACAAATACAAATAAACACATTTATCTCCTCTTTTGATATATTTGGTGGTTTGTCTGGTCTGCATTGAACACCAAATAAATTAGTTTGTTCAGTTATGTATGTAAGTATATCATCGGTAAAGAAGAATTTGAAAAAGTGATAAATAGTATCAAAATTCAAAATTTCCTCTGGTAAGGACTCAGATCCTTTGAACGTGCTGTCTTGTTACAATATTCAAATGTTTATCTTGCCAGTCTAAGTGATATTTGGTTTTTTTTGTTTTTCTACTTGCTACAACTAAGGTAGAAAGTGGAACGTCATCTTCACTATCGAAATGATCAGTTTCCTCAATAATGTCATCTACATTTTCATAGGAACACCCATTGCTAAATTCGTCGACTAAAACTTTGGAAAACTTTGCCATATTTCGATAATCATCGTCATCCGATAAACTTTCGTCTTCGCTGTCAACTAAATCTGGAATTTGATTGGATTGTCGACCATAAAACCGTTTTGTATCCATCTACAAAAAAATCATCCTTAGCAACTCTTTACTGCAAACTGTGCCAAATATAGCACAAGTAAACAACGCACACGTGACTTCTACCTGTGATTACTAAGCTTATTTCTTTTATGTAAAAAGTAAATATAGGCACTTACCAGTAGCCAGATATTTTTATCTTCACTATATCTTGCTATTTCAAATTATTATGAACTTGCAAAATTTGTAAATAATAGAAACGAATAGCCAGCTGTAGTGGTCAAACGTCAACTAACGCAACTTTCAAAACATGCGCCAGATAGCGCTCTTTATTGGTGAACATAAAGAAGCGAGCGTGCCGAATTTGGAACAGATTGCATTAGCAGCTTAAAATATGTGTAGACTTAGAAAAAACAATTATTTTAACGTGTGCCATATTTGGCACAGTATGCGGTAAGGGGTCAAATAGAATGTTATACTTTTTATTGTTTTTTTAGATTCCTTGTAAAGTACTATAACACTTTATATTAAGGTATCTTTTGCAAAACATTAACCGTTTTTGACTTGATTTTTGTGAAATATTTTGTTTTTCAATGTACTTTTTAAAACCACATATCTCAGGCGTATTTGATCTGAACTACGTCATATTTCTACTGGGTACAGCGAAAGGTATAATATTCTGTGTGATGTCTAAATATTTAAGAAATCTCTTACAGGCTGTTCGAAATTTATTGATTATTTACGTAATATTTCATTAAAGAAAAATCGATTTTTTAAATGGAACACTCTGTAGATGAGCACGTCATAGTAAGCCGATAAACATTTTATATCGTATAGGTATAGGTTTCCCTGTGTCATCTACAAGTGTTCCATTAAAAAAAAAGATTTTTATTTAATTAAAGATTACTTAAATAAACAATAAATTTTGAACACCCTGTAAGAGATTTCTTAAATGTTTCGACATTACTCGGAATCTTATACCTTTCGCTGTTTGCAGTAGAAATATGACGTAGTTCAGATCAAATACGCTTGAGATACGTTTTAAAAAGTACAAAAAACAAAAAAATTCACAAAAATCAAAATAATTCAAAAACGGTTAATTTTTTCCAAAAGACACTTTAATATAAAGTGTAGTACTTTACAAGGAATCTAAAAAAGCAATAAAAGTATAACATTCCATTTAAAATATCAAAGTTGGCTAGAACGTCCGGTATAACCGAAAGTGGTTCGTGGGTGTAAATATTTTATTTTAACACATCAAGTATCAAGATTACGTGTCACAAATTTTCAAAAATCTCCTATAGCATTAACATAGAACACTTCTAACGAACGGGTTGCGTGAAAAACCCAGTATAACAGTAAAGTATTTACTTACAATCAATAGCTTAATTCTTAAATCAGTTTGCCCTGGACAGAAAACAAAATTAATGTCAAATATTTCTGAATTTTTATTCATACAAGAATCTTAAATTAAATATAAAATAAAAAAAAAATAAAAATAAATAGATTAAATATTTAAAACAGTTAATTATCCTAATAGGCGTATCCCTTGTGCCAAGACAATTTTAAATATTTTTAACAAATTCAAAGAAGATGCTTGTTTTCTAAATTCCCACAAAAATAAAATAAAACCAAACATGTGTTAACAGAACACATGAAGCTGAATATCCTGTGTTATGTAGGATCGCTTTTAGGTGTAGCCAGGCATTCCGAAGTATCGTACAGTTCGGTGTTCAAAACGCTGAAAGAATTCAAATATAAGCCATACAAGGTATCAAACCATCGAGAGCTTTTCGAGGAAAATAAAGTAAAACGAACTGATTTTTGTGATATAATGTTCAATTTGTTAAAAGAAAACGCAGAAATTTTAAATATAATAATTTTTCCCGATAAAGCAAACAGTTCCGTAATAGATTTAAAGAGTTTCATATACATTCTGTATGGCAATCTAAATAATTTCCCTTTGAATGCTTAGACATTCGTATCTTTAATAGTTGGAAAGGATAGTAAGATGAATCCCAGTGAATTATTTCTTTAGCTAATAGGAAAAGGTTGGGTGTAATTTTAATATAATAGTCAATCTAGGTTACTTTGAAATTTTGATAGAATAAGACGCAATTATATTAGTATGTGTTTGTTGTTCCGTAAACGTAAATCCAAATGACATTAAATAATGTCAATCACAAATATCAGTTAGTGCATAAAATAATCGTGCGTCGATTCTGGTTTAAATAAATTGCTTCTCAGTTTTAAAATGGCTTTCACTTTAGAACATAAATTTTTTTTAGTCCACGCTTATTTTCGAAGTGGTAATAAAATTGATGGTTTATGGGTTTATTCAGTTCAAGATTACATGGTAGAATTTCAAGTTGAGTTTCCACATTTTGTAATAGATTATATACAATTTAAGAATACTTTGGATAGAACTTTAAAACTTTTTTCTGAAACTGGTAGTCTCTTAAGAAAATCAGGCAGCGGAGCAGTTAAGAAACGTACACCTCAAGTTGTCAATCGTGTTGAAGAAATAATGGAAAATGAACTACAAACATCTGTTCGACATTTGAGTCAACAAATAAACCTTTCTGTTGGTACAACTCACAAGTTATTAAAAAAAGATATGCAACTTTATCCATACCGTGTCACAGCAGTACAAGAATTGTTAGAAATTGATTACCCACGTAGACTACAGTTTTGTAATTGGTTTGTAAATATGAACAATAATGGAGAACTTTCGCAAAGAGTCATCTTTACTGATGAAGCATGGTTTTATAAAACGGGATACCTAAATTCACAAAATACAAGAATTTGGAGTAGTGAAAATCCACATGTAATTAATGAAGAATCGCTACATCCAGAGAAAATTGGTGTTTGGGCAGCGATAATCCAAAGGCGAATCATTGGACTAATATTTTTTCAGGGAACGTTAACTGCTCAAAGGTACCGTACGGAAATTTTACAACCATTTGTCAATCAGTTGCATGATGATGAACTTCAAAATGCATATTTCCAACAAGACGGAGCACCTTGTCACTGTACTGCAGAATATTTGGATTATTTAAGAGAATTTTTTGATGAGCGTATAATTAGTCGAAATACTGAAATTGCCTGGCCTGCACGTTCATGCGATTTAACATCTTGCGACTTCTTTTTGTCGCCTTATCTAAAAAATAACATATTTCGAACACCTATATTGGATTTGAATGATATGCTACAGAGAATCGAACAGAAATGCATGGAAATTAATAACAATCCAGTAATGTTGCAGGAAAATATTATTAATTGAACTTTTTTAAGTAAAATCAGTTTTTATTGACTTTAGGATTACATTTTTTGTCATGATCTGACAATCACATTCATAGATCTGTAGCTTTGAAACAAATAAAAATGGATATACAAGTTTTGCATTTTTGTTACTTGAAATGAAGTCTACTTTACACTCCTAAAATTTGAACATAACGATACTGCTTGTATAAATAAAATTAAAAACTCTTTAAAAATGCAAATTATCAATAGTACGCCCGTGGGCGATGAGTCATCGGCCTCTCGTGTCCGGTCCCTAATTATTACACACAAACGATCAAACTAAAATTTTGGGAGTTGGCGTCAAGTTTAAAGCAAAAAAAAATTGAAATAAATATAAAATGAACTAATATTTTAGTAAATTGAACAATTATAAATTAGAAATTTTAACATCTTTTAATCTTTTATATCATAATAGTAATAATTACGTTGAACCAAGTATTTTATCTAACTGCGTTTTTATATTGAAAATGTCTGAAAATAATTTGCTTTCTTGAAAAGCTATTATTAGTTCGCATCAAGTTAAGTTAAGCAAAGTTTGTCCGATGATTGATAGCGAGAATAAGAACTTATTATAGAATAATTCTTTTAAGAATAAAGTATTTTATCTAATTAACCTGCTTTTCTTAGTTGACTTTTTCTTACTTAACTTTTCCGTGATACAAAAAGCTAAGAATTTTTAGATACGCGGAATATCCTATACCTTCTCTGCAGTAGTATTAATTGTATTTCGTTTACGAATAGGAATATTTAACGTCAACCTTTAAATTTTTGTTTAAATTGTTGGTATAAATTGTATATTTAAGTAAGGTTTGTTTTAAATAAACAAGGAAACTATTAAAAATTATAATACATGTTGGAGAGGTAGTTAGATTATGGATTTGGCGAATTGGGTTCAATCTCTGTTCAATTTTTCGACTGTTATACCATTATCAAATAGATTTAAAGATATCTCTTTGATAATGGCATAATAGCCGAACCATATGTTATAGTTATTCCAATAAAATTAGTAAAATATAGCTAAGTGTTTTATTCTCAATATTTAATCTAAGTCAGTATAAACTACTGCTTCTGTTAATTCCGCGGCTGCCATCATTACCGCCTCCATATTCCGTTCTTGCTTTTGCTAATAAGTACATCGTTTTAAAAGAAACTTCTATTGAGTAGTTGTTTGGTCTATTTCCATCGTTTGTAGGATTTGAATAATTCGACGTTTCGGCAGTCAATCTCCTTGGTGGTCAAAGCTAACCACAACTAAAGGAAGAGAACTCTTAAAGGCAGTAAGGGAAAATAATCTAAACCGTATCTCGACAGGCGAACCAACGTATTGGCCTAGTGATGAAGACACCAGATCTGCTTGATTTTGCTTTAGTAAAAGGCATAGATATCAAAAAATGCAAGGCAGAAACGTGTCTTGAAATATGGTCGTCGATATACACCTATAATATTCACGATTCAACTTAAATTATTAATAAGGAAAAGTGGCCTTCTTCGTAGAGCAATAAAACTAACTTGGAGCTATTTAGAGAGAAACTTGATGAATATACCACCTTAGATGTTCCACGCAAATCTGCTAGCAGCCGAAAAATTAATAAAAGATATACAATCCTCGGCTTGGATTGCCACTCCACTGCCACTGCTTAAGGACGAAATTTCAATTACAGTTAAACAAAAATGAACCAAAAAACGTCATCTAAGAAGACAACAGCACCGGACAAGAACAGTAGAAGACAAAAGTAGATATAACAAAGCTACGAAGGTACTAAAAGATATAATACAAAGGTATTTTAATAATATAAAATATTATTAAAAATCTGGTGTGAAGAACACAAATACAGGTTCACTATTAATATTTTTTGTCAACGTGTCCGAACATATCCCTCCCCAGAGACGCAGATACGTATTTCGCCTTTCTACAGGCTAATCGGTACGCCCCTGCTGGAGAAAAGATATCTTCAGACACATTCACAAAAAAGAACCACATCGCCATATCACAGAAATTATCCAGACCGAGAGTAGAAGTAAATTCAGCGCTGCCTGTTGTCAGACAGCCGAAGTAACTCGTCCTGTCCACATAACCAATGCGAACCAACGACGCCCTTCCAAAGATCTTTGGAAGGGCGTCGTTGGTGATATGGCGATGTGGTTCTCTTTTGTGAATGTGTCTGAAGATATCCTTTCTCCAGCGGGAGCGTACCGATGAGCCTGTAGAAAGGCGAAATACGTATCTGCGTCTCTGGGGAGGGATATATTCGGACATGTTCACAAAAAATATTAATAGTGAACCTGTATTTGTGTTCTTCACATCAGATTTTTAATAATATTTTATATTATTATATATATAAGGACGGCCTTACTTCGATCTATAGACCAGTGTATAACACCGGCCGTTAAGGTCTATTATATTAGATGAAGATTTACAATTATACTAGATACCATAGGATCTGATCCTGATATGAATGTTATGCAGTGTTTGAAAAATTTTGACATAGCAAAATCCATTGTTACATGTTTACAACATAAAAGAATCATTGCAAGAGCTAAAGCCATCCATATTGAAAGCATACAGGAAAAAAACTGTGATCTGATCTAATTGTCAGTTATAATGAAGAGTCAGTGCAAATTCAAACTTTAACTGAAAACATGGCTCAAGTTGTGAATAGCATAGAACAAGACGGTTTCGAGTGACATTCATGAGTTGGTTGAATCGCAAGATGAAGAGTTGACAGAAGCCATCTTAAAGGAAATGCTTAACCCCCATTCCATCCAAGGGGAAGCCTCGACCAGCACGGAAGAGGTGACAGTAAACGTAACAAACCTGAGTGTAGGTTTACGAATGGCTAATGAGCTTTGTGATTTCTTTATCAAGATTGATCCGTCTATGAAAAGAAGTATTGTTTTTAAAAGGCAAATTATTAATACCACAGCCGAATATCAGTCCGATTTGAAAGACCTTTTGAAAGCAGCAAAACAAGAAGAAATGACTAAGTTCTTTTAACAATTGCCTAAGCCTCTCATTAAAACTACTTTGATTACATTATGTACAATCTCGAATCCAGCTATCGAGTACATAGACTGCTTAACTGCTTAATAACATTTTCCTACGATCTTTTATAGAAATACATTTTTCGTCACTAAATACTGCGGCTAAAGTTTGATTTCCGTCACTAGTGAGAGAAAATTACATAACGTTAACTTTCGTCTCTGGTGACGAAATTACCCACTAATTTTCGCCTGCGTCTAGTTGCCTACTGTCGCTGTATTCCGTCATTTTTAAATCACGTCCGTTTGTGCTGTTTGTAGCTTTATCATGACTTCTGATAGAAAGTGATTTAGATATTCCCAATACACCACCAGAATAGTAAATCAAGCTGAGAAAACCTATGCGGGCTTAGTACGAGAAAAATCGAGAAAGAGGTATGAAGAAGTCTACGTAAAATTCATTGAATAGAGGGTTGATAATAGCGTAAATCCATATTCGGAAATTGTAACTGACAATCCGTCTTCTCTAGTAACGTAATTATTTGACTTTTAGTTTGAATATTCAAATGTGGCATATTAATCTTATATTATGACAAACCTGAATATGACACTGGCGGAAAAAAGCCATATTCAAACCAAACAAATTAAGTGTCCGATTTTTAAATGCCGCGATAGTACATATAATTCTTTCTTTTTATTTTGTAAATTTAGAACCAACCCATACAAATTACCATTTGGTATTCATGATTTCTATATTCTGCATTCGCGGAAGGTATCTACCGCGAACAAGGAGCTGTATAGGCGAAGTATAGAAGTGGAAGTCATATATGTCTCCAGGATACTGTATGTTGACAAGCTCCAATACATTCCGGGATAGATGTGACTTTTCACGAATTTTTCTTTCATTTGGGGGTAAAAGTGGTTAAATATTTGCAATAACAAATGTGTTTCCACAGTAATTTCCGCAAACCAACTTTCGGAGAAAACATGTGCTTATATACAGAAAACGAGCGTTCTACATCTACTGATGTTATATTTGCATAATTACATTAAATTACATTAAACATTTTCAAACCTTTCTAGAACATAAATTCACTAGTCCGACTTATTGTTCTGAATAGTTTTAAATCTGTTTTAATCTAACTATCTTGAAATTCTGACTGGTTTTCCCTGATATAGTTCTTGATATCATCGGCATTCAATTATAATTACGCCATCTCTGTGTCAGACCAAAAACATTCCTAACGACCTTGTAAAACAAAATCGAAGCCAACCTTAGTATAGTAGGGAAAAAACCCATCATTAAAATTAGTGAAGAAATAGATCCCAAAGAGTCCGTATTTTTCAATACGTCTTACGCTACAGTGACTGCACAGCACGTATTAAAGCAATTCTTCTTGCAATATTTTCTTTATTTAACTGTTCTACAATAACAAAATGATTGACGGTTTTTTATCTAAACGATAAAGAGAACAAACAAAAAATACGAATACTGCGAAAAAGTTGCCGCATTTTGAATATATCTCGAAACTCGCGACAATTACGGCATGTCGTGGATAAAGAGATTTATACATAATTTTAAGCACCTCCGAAATTCCCCGGGCGAATTTAAAGCCGCTTTCGAAAGGAAGGAAAGATTCAATTTACTTTACACTGCGTAAGTTGCTTATTCACATAGATGGAACCGATAAATTTCAATTTGTAAATGTCAAAGGTTATCCCACAATCTACCCTACCCACACCATCTATATTTCCTTTTTTCTATTGTTTAGAATTTTTATAAAAACAATATTCACTTTAAAATTATGTATTTATTTTAGATTCGAATTTAATTTGAGAATAAGTTCAACGAAAAATAATATCAGAACTTACTAAGAAAAGTCGCACGTTAAAAATTTTAAATTTGAAACAAGAAATGTTAAATTATATTAATAAAAGTTCAAATGATATTGAAGTTACTTATAACGAGAAGTTGTTGACGATGGATGATTAATTGAGTCGTAGTTTGGACTATTTCGATCGTTTGTAGAATTTGAATAATCCGACGTTTCGGCAATCAATTTATTGTCGTCTTCAGAGTAACCCCCATCTCAACTCCCCCCATCTTAGCTCCCTTTATTTAGAAATCTACATAATGCCCTTCCCAAGGTGGCACAGCCAATCTCTCTAGAAACTGCATTTTGTTTGTGTCTTCACTCATACTACGGACTAACCGCATGTGTAATGTATCAGAATAATTGAAACATACATGAGTAGGTAAACCTTTACCTTTGGGAGGGCGTCGTTACTTCACATTGGCTATGTGGACGGGGCGAGGTACTTCGGCTGTCTGACAACAGGCAGCGCTGAATTTACTTCTACGCCCGGTCTGGATAATTTCGGTGATGTGGTGATGTGGTTCTTTTTTGTGAATGTGTCTGAGAATATCCTTTCTCCAGCAGGGGCGTACCGACGAGCCTGTAGAAAGGCGAAATACGTATCTACGTCTCTGGGGAGGGATATGTTCGGACACGTACACAAAAAATATTAATAGTGAACCTGTATTTGTGTTCTTCACACCAGATTTTTAATAATAATTTACATTATTAAAAATACCCTTGTATTATACAAAACTGGTGGGGTTTACCTACTCATGTATGTTTCAATTATTCTGATATATTACACATGCTGTTAGTCCGTAGTATGAGTGAAGACACAAACAAAATGCAGTTTCTAGAGAGATTGGCTGTGCCGCCTTTGGAAGGGCATCGTTACTTCACATTGGTTATGTAGACGGGGCGAGGTACTTCGGCTGTCTGACAACAGGCAGCGCTGAATTTACTTCTGCGCCCGGTCTGGATAATTTCGGTGATGTGGTGTTGTGGTTCTTTTTTGTGAATGTGTCTGAGAATATCCTTTCTCCAGCAGGGGCGTACCAACGAGCCTGTAGATAGGCGAAATACGTATCTACGTCTCTGGGGAGGGATATGTTCGGACACGTTCACAAAAAATATTAATAGTGAACCTGTATTTGTGTTCTTCACACCAGATTTTTAATAATATTTTATATTATTAAAAATACCTTTGTATTATACAAAACTGGTGGGGTTTACCTACTCATGTATGTTTCAATTATTCTGAAGAATATGGTACCCAGTTTCTTCTCAAAATCAGGACATATCACAATAGTTGTGCTTGAAAATAAACGTGCGGTTACCGCAAAATGGTACACGACAGTATGTCTGCCAGATGTTGTTCAAAAGGCTCGATTGTCCTTCATCACGACAATGCTTCAAGTCACATGGCGCGTCAAACAAACGAATTTTTGAAAGCTTCCGGATTAAAATTACTGGATCACCCGCCATATAGACCGGACCTGGCACCTTCAGATTTCTTTCTATTTCCAAGACTAAATGATAAAATGCGTGGTGTACGATTTTCAAGCCCAGAAGTGAAGTGACTCAAGAAGAATGGAATTTATGCTATGATAACTGGTTTTATCGAATGTCTAAATGCATTGAGTTTAAGGGCGAATATTTTGAAAAACAATAATAAAAATAATTTTTAACTACATTTTGTGTTAATAGTTTGCAGAAATAATCGGTGCTACCCTCATACGAGGGTTGCAATAATAATACTATTATATAGCAGTTGATTAGCATGAATTTAAAAAAAGTCAATCGCAACTAATCTGACAAATATATTTTTCATTTTTGCTCATGATCTTTTCTGTATTCTAAAGAATATTTTCACGCTTCTCTTAATCTATCATAAAAGTTATCTGTTACCCGGGTATATAAAAAACTCTCATTACTAATTTCGCTATTTCAACTTCGCACAAATTCAACAAACTCCTCCAATTTCCAGGAGCGTTTTTCATTACAGCGCGATAGCTTCGTCCAATTTGCATCGTAAACAGGAACTCACCGATATTTTCCCTGCAACTTCATCAGAGGGCAACAGGCTCGCTATCCGACAACGCGAACGAACGCAGATAAAATTAACGATATTTGCGGCTTCACTACCGTAACGCAATTAAAACCAACGTAGACTTATTTCATTTCATCTCGTACGTACAACGTACGATTAACATCGCGGCTTAAATTCCTTATAGCACAAATACAGTAGGTACTAATTGAATTAATGGATTATATGTATATGCTATGTAGTTTAGAACGTGTGGTAGATTCTAGGATTCGTACAATTTAAGGTAATGAGAATGTTGACAATTTTATTGCAAATTTTATTTCGGATTAGTGAAATATGAGGTGCTATCTAGAAATTGCCTAGTAAGTTCCCTAAGTTATGGTAGTACAGCTCTATAGCGCTAGATGGTGTGACCTACGTCTATACTAAGTCTGTTTGTCAAACGGTGCTTTGTTAGATGGTGAAGAACAGTTTTTGTGTTTATATTTGTTGAGTTGTGGTTGGGTTATTTTGCGAGACTACAATGTCTGATGTGAAAGAGCGAAGAACTTGCCTCACATTCTGATTCAAACTTGGTAAAATGGCAGCGGAAACTCTGAAAACGCTTAAATAAGTGTTTGGTGAGGATGCTTTAAGTCAGACGTAAACTCATATGAGTCATACCACCGTTTTAAAAATGGACGTGTGTCAGTTGAATATGTTGAACGTTGCGATCGTACATCGACGGACAAGTCACAAAATCTAGTAAAAGTGCATGGTGCTATCCTGCAAGACTGAAGGAGAACAATTCATGACATTTGTAACATGCGGTGTATTGCTGTGCAGTTTCTGCCAAGGTTACTTACACAGAGCTGAAAGAAACTGTCGAAAGGGATGTGAACTTCACTACCAGAATCATTACTGGCGACGAATCATGGGTGTACGGATATTATCCCGTATTATATTTATCTACATGGAGTCTATACAGTTTGTTGAGCATGTATAGTCCACCAAGCGTGACCAGAATGAGACGCGTTGCTGGTAAGGCACGCCGGGTAACGCGGAGTGACGCTAACTTTTATGTACGTATATATTACTTGCCTAGCAATGAGATAGGCTTTTTGATTTAAGTTCCGCTGGAGATATCGACAGGCTGTGCCTATAAAAGTGTTAAGGCCACTTTATATTTTGTGTAGTCAATGAAGTATCGTGCTAAGTTGCGACTAAAATCACCTTTTGGGGTAGATATCGGGCTTAAGTTAGACGTTTCGATCTTTGGTAACAACTTTCAGTTGATCCAACGCAGGCAGTCTGCGATATAGACCCGTGAACATCTAAAACGGTAAGAGACGCCATTTTCTTAATAATACAAAAGTATTTTTAATAATATAAAATATTATTAAAAATGGGGTGTGAAGAACACAATACAAGTTCATATATTTGTGAATGTATCATCTCCAAAGACGCAGATACGTATTTCACATTTCTACATGGTCGTCGGTGCGCCCCTGTTGGAGAAGAGACACATTCAACAAAACATAACTACCTTACTATCTACCAGAAATTATTAAGACAGAGCGTGAAAGAATATTCAGCGCTGTCTATATAATAGCCACAGACCTAGCAAGGTGTTTTTATAGTCGGTAACATACCTATCTATAACCTTATAATCATACCTTCACTACTTGTTCGGCGTGAACCGACTGTATATAACAACATAATTTGAAACATACTTGACATACTTGAAACATCTGCGTCTTTGGAG
This sequence comes from Melolontha melolontha, assembly GCA_935421215.2. Taxonomy (NCBI): domain Eukaryota; kingdom Metazoa; phylum Arthropoda; class Insecta; order Coleoptera; family Scarabaeidae; genus Melolontha; species Melolontha melolontha. The sequence continues at coordinate 232,944,667 of OW285235.1, forward strand.
AAGATATATTCACAAATATATGAACTTGTATTGTGTTCTTCACACCCCATTTTTAATAATATTTTATATTATTAAAAATACTTTTGTATTATACAAAATTGGTGGGTTGTACCCACTCAAGTATGTTTCAAATTATGTTGTTATTTTCTTAATACTCTGGTTGTGTTCAATCTCCTGATGCACGTGTTTTCTTGTACATTTAGGGCGCTAAGCTTACACTAAGTAGTTTTGGAACGAGAATCAAATTGGAACTGAGGTGAATACATGCAAATTCTTGTTCTGCCAGAATTACGTAGCAGGGGATCGCCCACGCAACCTGACCCACACTTAGCAAGGTGTTGAACTCAGTCAATTGATGGAATTGATTTAAAGTTTCAAGAATAAAATTTAAAATGGTACCATAGAAGAGCGATTCAAAATTAAATTAACTCAAGTTCTAGAGAAAAGCGAGGGTTTTAATCAGCTTAGTAGAATATCCAGTGTGTTGCAAGGGAACTACGATGAAACTATTGAGATGAGCCCATCAATTATCTGCAAATATAAGTATGCGTCAATTATGTCAGTTGACATTGAGCGAAGCTTTTCAGCATACAAGCTATTATTGACGGATCGCAGAAGATCATTTTTAAGTTGAGAATTTAGAAAAGTATTTAATTGTAAATGTTTCCAATACTATACAAAGGCAAATATAAATACAAATAGTTACATTGCTTAGGTTACTTATTATTAGAGACCGGACACATCGGGCTGAAAAGGACGTCATTACGATGGACGATATAAATAGTCTACAACATCTGTGAGTATATCACGCAGTTGTTGAATAACACTATTCATTCGGTTAACTGCGCATCTATTTTTTGTGTGCGCTTTGTGTGCGGACCTCGTATATATAATTTGTGGATAACTATTATTATCCTTAGAAATGTACACTGAAGTTTTTAGTATAGGAAGTAAATACTAATTAATGGGTAAAATTACTTCTTACTCTCATATTAGATGTTGCTTGTTGTGCTAATTCTCGAATGCCTAATGTAATTGCTTCGATTAAGTTACGAATTCAACAACGTAATTTACCCATTGTTTTATGCAGCTTTTAACACAATTATTCTTTTTAATAAGAGGCTTACTCGTAATTAGATTCGCTTGAGTGTATTTAACGAGTTTAGGTTTTTTAAAATATCCGAAACATAAAATGCATACATTCTTCATGAATAAGCGCTCGTAGTGAACATGTAAGCGCTAGAAATCCATTAAAGCTTAGCGATAACTCTAGCGGAAAAGCCGAATGGGAAAATAGGCACCTGAATTTTTTTTTTTGTACGCTACCGTTACACGGTGAAGACTCTTTAAATTTCATTTTAAAAGTGTTGCAGCTAGAACGACGTGTAATATCTAAATAAAAATCGTGTGTGAAGGAATACTAAAAATATTGTAAATTTGTATGCCAAACAATATTTGTGAAATTAAAAGAAAACTTAAAGACGAAAAATATCTTATTCTTATAAGTTTAAATTAAATAATTACGAGGATTGTTCGGAAACTACTTGGCCTAACACAGATATGGTGCAAATTCGCAGGAATCTTCTTTACCATTTTGCAGAATTATTCTTTAATAGGTTAAATATGACAGTACAGAGCGATCTGTCAATTAGTCTGTTTTTGACAGTACGCCAAAGTGGGATTTTGTAATAATGAAAAAGCTGACTTAAGAGCCGTGATAAAGTACCTTCATTTGAAAGGCTTAACACCAACCGAAATCAAAGCAGAGCTGGATTCAACACTATCAGAATCCGCTTCTTCGTTTTCAATGGTTAAAAACTGGGTTGCCGAATTTAAGCGTGGTCTTATGAGCACCAATGATGGATGTCCGAAAACTGTTACTCTTCCGGATATGACTGAAAAGTCTACTGTATCATCTTGGATGACCGTCGAGTAAAAGTGCGCGAGATTGTAGGTATCTCAAATGACAGTGTGCGCAGAATTTTAATTGAAGAATTGGAAATGAGAAAATATCCGGCGCGTTGCGTGCCGCGGTTACTCACACCGGAGCAAAAACTGAATCGTTTGAGTGATTCTCGCAAGCTTTTGGCACGTTTTTGCCGCAATCAGAAGGACTTTATACGCCGTTTCATTACCGTCGATGAAACCTGGGTCCACCATTACACTCTCGAAACCAAAGAACAATCCAAACAATGGAAAAGACAAAAACGGTTTTGTCAGCAGGAAAGGTGATGGCAACTGTTTTTTGAGGTTTTCATGGAATTATCTTGGTCGACTACTTAGAAAAGTGGAAGACAATAAATAAGGAGTATTGTGCCAATTTGTTGCACCAATTAAGGACAAAAATCAAAGAAAAACGACCTCATTTGGCAAAGAAGAAAGTGCTTTTCCATCAGGATAACGCACCTGCCTACAAGTCTGTGATTGCAATGGCAAAAATTCATGAATTGGGATTTTATTTCCCAGATTTGGCTCCCAGCGATTATAATCTCTTGCCAAACCTGAAAAAATGGCTCCGTGGTAAGAGATTTTTGTCTAATTCCTAGGTAATCGCTGCTGTAAATAGCTATCTTGAGAACTTGCATTCATCAGCCTACAATGAAGGCATTACTAATTTGGAATATCGTTGGAATAAATGTGTCGAGCGAGCAGGAGACTATATTGAAAAATAAAATGTTTTTCTCAAAAAAAAACTTGTGTTTTCTATGTTACGGCATGTAGTTTCCGAACTATCCTCGTGTGGATAATATAATTACATATAAATATTCGTGTTTCACTTTTTAAATTCATACAATAAATTGTATCTAAGAAAGTGATCAACAAGCATCCTTTTGGTTAGTAAACACAGCACACATTGGCGGCTGCATTACTGATGCTATAGTTTGATAACTATTCTCTATTCCTTTAGGTTTATTAAAATATATGGCGGGTGAAAGGAAATTGGAAACTGGAGAAGAATTAGCAAAAAATTATTTGCTAAAATATAGATTGAGATTGTTAAAGCATTTGTGTACTCTAATATAAGAAGAACCAGCAAAAGTTAATATAACTAAAATATCGCTTCTCTTTGTGGGTAATTTCTTGCTGTGAAGGGCAATTATAAAGTGCCTATTATTGAATCATTCTTCTGAATATAATTATATTTTTGCATTATAATAATTTATTTAAGTTTAAATTTGTCAACATCCTTTAGGTTCAGTTTGCTATACAACTCCATCACTATGTGTCGAAACAATTATAATGGGATGAAATTAAGTAATTAAATAAAATAAAACAATAACTTTGTTATATATACCACTTTATTCACATATACTCGTGACCGCGGTTTCGACATACAATGTCATTATCAAACTGCCTTTTGATAATGACATTGTATGTCGAAACCGCGGTCACGAGTATATGTGAATAAAGTGGTATATATAACAAAGTTATTGTCTTATTTTATTTAATTTTCAAAATGAATTACCACAAAGTTACGGCTACCAGTATTAATTTTCTTAAATTAAGTAATATTGCTTTAATACGTTGTAAAATAAAACAAAACAATTAATTTGTTTAATCTTCACTATATTAAACGTATATTTACTAAACGTTTACAAAAATGTGACGCGTTTCGCTAACACTGTAGCTGTATCAAACGACGATGGTATAATGATTATTCTACAAATGAAATGAGTGTATGAACATAAATTTTGTAATTACAGGTATATAAAGAAAGAAAGGATAAGCTGTTAACAAAGAAAGGAAGAGATTAGGCATTCAAACACAATAATCACATGGAAAAACCCTAATTAAATAAGTTTAGTAAAGGAGAACTATTTATATCTAGTTGGTCATTCAGTAAATTCCCAGAATTTTTAGTTTTATTTATTTCCAGGGCTTCTAAGAGGTCTAATTTATGCGATTTATTTTGTACATGTAAGATTTCAAACTCCGGATCGAATGAATGGTTTTCAGATAATAAGTGATTTGAGTAATTAGAATCTAGTTTTTTGTTATCATAACTACGTTTACGTTCTGAAATTCTAGTTTTGAAATTACTGAAAGTTCTACCAATATAAATTTTGTCACAATTACTACCACATTTTAATTTATATACCCTTGATTTATTAACTTTTGAGGATTTGGATTTATTGTTTTTAATGAACCTGGCTAAATTGTTGTCTGTTTTAGAGCATGTATTTAGGTCTGAAGTTTCTAAGCATTTTTTAATTTTAATTGAAGGTTTTCCTATGTACGTTAAACTTTTAAATTGATTATTTTTATTTTTACTCTTATCAGAAGGAGATCCTTGTTCTAACGTTTGCTTGTATATTTTCTTAGCTATAATATTATCAATTAAATTTGGGTCATAGTTATTATTGATAAAGTTACAGTGTTAGCGAAACACGTCACCTTTTTGTAAACGTTTAGTAAATATATTTTTTATATAGTGAAGATTAAACAAATTAATTGTTTTGTTTTATTTTACATCGTATTAATATGGATCTTCACCAAGTAACAGCCTCATCTATTCAATTTTTTGATATTGCTTCATCATTTTTATTTCATTAATACTTACAAATGAAACAGACATGCATGTAGCAGTTATGTAACAGGCATGCATGTGTAGCATGTCTGTTTCATTTGTAACAAATGCGTAATATGTGCTTAACGTATTGATATACTTAAACCTTTTTTTGTATCATTAATACTTGTTTATTAACAAGGAACATCTTGAAGAAGCTAATGTTTCTCATTAGGGGATTTAAATAATTTATTGACGAAGAGGATACTTGAAACTTGAAAAGTAGATTAAAAACTAGTTTTAGTTTCAAACAATTTTAGTTGACAAATAATACAAATTGTAAATATTTGTTAATCACACTGTAAGCCAAATTTTTGTGAAACATTGTAGTGCATCAAATATTATTTGAAACTGTAACTAATTTTTTAATCGACATTTTAATATAGATTTAATTAAATTACCTATGAACATATGCATATGTGATTATGAAGCATAAAATCGATGATTCCTAAGAATCTTAATTATATACAAATAACGTGTCTCCAAAAACTTTCCTCATTCGAGACGGCCATGCATTTTTTAATAACTGGTGACAGTGCACGTAGTCTGTCACAAACGTATAATTTTGATAGTTTGGTTATGTCATACAAATGTGAGTAATAATTAGTAATTTAGTTTTTCAAATAATTTTTATTGCAATAGTCAAAATTAAAAGAAAATAATACTAAAGCAGGTGTTGGAAATGTTGACCATTATTTTGAAGACAAAGTTGAACTCTTCATGCTTTCAAAGCCATTTATTAGGATTTGTTGGGTTATGTCAGCACAAGAATTCACAATAGCATTACGAAGCCTTTCGATTGTGTGATGTCTGGTCTTGAAAATGGTATACTTCAAATATGGAATAATAAAATAGTTTAAAATTGTTAAATCTGGAGATCTTGGAAGAAAATTAATAACACAGGCCTGCATTTTTCAACACTTTGAAAGTTGATTTAAAAATTTTAACTGTTTTCTAGTAATTGGGTAGCGCTTATATCAAATCTGCTTTTATTTATTTTGTATCACGTAAGGTTATTTTTCAAACCAGTAAAATCAAAAAATATAGAAAAAACACGATTTATTTAATTTATAAGCTAGTTTTATATTATATTAAAAAAAATACAAAAATATACACATAGAAACTATTAGAAATAGTTATTTATTCTTTATGCTTCTTACAAAAATGTTTTCGTTTTTCAGAAAAGCTTCGTTTGGTTGTTTTTCTGTCATATTCAGCTAAATGAAGATCTCTGCTCAATGTCCAACAGTAATCGGCCATCATTTTTGTGTCCCAGCGCCCTTGGTATCTTTTTTCCATCTATTTAATATCCTGGTGATATCTTTCTCTTACTCTTCACTCACGTCCCCCAAGGTTTTCTGGGAAATAGTCCAAATGGGAATGTAAAAAGTGAATTTTTATGCCCATATTGCAACCAAGAATCCTCAATTTTTCCAGCATATTTTCAACGATCTCAACATAGTTTGTGTCTTTATAATTCCCTAGAAATTTATATACAACTTCGTTCAAAGCATGCCATGCATGTTTTTCCTTATCTTCCATCACATTTTCAAATTCTTGATCTTTCACCAAGCTCCTAATCTGCGGGCCTACAAAGATTCCTTCCTTTAATTTTGCCTCTGACAGAGTCGGAAATGTTTTACACAAATATTTAAAACAATTTCCTTCTTTGTTTAATGCCTTAACAAATTGTTTCATAAGTCCAAGTTTTATGTGAAGCGGTGGAAGTAACACTTTTTGAGGGTCAATAAGACTTTCGCGAATTACATTTTTGGTTCCAGGTGTTAAAGTCACACTTTGTGGCCAGTCTCTTTTTATCCAATGCTGTTCTCGATTTCTGCTGTCCCACTCGCACAGGAAACATGGAAATTTAGTATATCCAGACTGCTGACCCAAGAGAAGGCCTAAAATTTTTAAATCTCCACACACTTCCCAGTTGTGATTTTCATATTGTATTCTTAAAAGTAATTCCTGTAAATTTTCATAGTTTTCCTTTAAATAAAAAGAATGGCCGACCGGAACAGAAGCAAAAACAATGCCATTATGTAAAAGAACAGCTTTAAAGCTCCTTTTTGAGGAGTCGATGAAAAGTCTCCAGTCAGAAGGTGTGTACTCAGGAGCTCCGAGGAAAGTAAGTAGATTAGCAATTGCTTGGCAGTACACGAGTGGTCCGTTTTGTGCAAAATATTTTACAAATCCAGCCTCACGATTTCTATACCAAGAGAAGGTAGTTTCTGGGGCAAGCAAATTTTTTTGTTTCAACCTAGACCCCAGTACTTCAGAAAGATCTTTTGAAAGTCCCAAATCTCTTACTAAATCATTCAGTTCGGCTTGTGAAAATAGCTGAGGTTGGTTTTGACCTGGGGTTGATGGTTCAAAATCACTATCCATCCGGACGGAGCCGGAAGTTGAAGAGGTTTCAATATCTTCTTGTAGTACTTTGGGGGGTATAGGTATAGGTACATGATCACTGTGAGGAACTGATCTGATAGCTGATTTAATATTGTTTTAATATATAATCATCTTCATGATGATTTTGCGGTTCTCTCCAAACCATCGGTATTCCAAAAGGAAGGCTTTTTCTATTCCCTTTGGTCCAATGTCTTAAACCTTCTTCACATACCTTACAAACAACGTGCGGTGCCCAATCTTTATCTTGATCTCCTAATTTGATTTTGAAATAAGCATAATATGCATTTTTCACAAATTCACCAATTGGTCTCTTAAACTTTTTCAAGACGAAATATCCACAAATATAACAGAAATCATCTGGTTTGTTTTCTAGACATATTTTTAAGCAATGTTTATTTATCAAATACCACGCACAGCACTAAAGACAAATTAATTTTACTTGTTTACTGATCGACACTCAGAGCTATAATGAAGTAAATGACATTAAAATATACATTTTGTTTGGAGTGATAAACTTGAAATCCTTCTTCGCAGTACTAATAAAGTGAAAGCATAATAAATAGGATTTAGCAGGTAAAAATTCCCGGAAATATTGTCCAAAATTAATACATGTAATAAAAGATTTACATCAGGTAATGAGAGCCTATTTAACAAATTTCTTTAAAACCACAACAGAAAATCATTTTTGGGTTAATACCTAGAATTTGAAGTAGTACATTCATTTTAAAATGTATTAAAACGCCTATTATAAGTTTTTTTATATATTTTTTTTTCTTTTGTGCAAAAAAAAAAATCTGTGGGGTAGTAGAGACCAACTGTATTTTAATTAGTTATTGCTATATAAAAACTCAGCTTAACAAACAAAAATCACGTCATCACAAATTTTATGCAGGCCTGTGTAATTCTTGTATCGAAATATTCTTGCAAGAAAGCTATTGCTTCTCGAGGTTTGTGTGCTGGTACATTATTTTGCTGGAATCCTTCCGTTATGTTACCTGTTACCAGAGGTGTACCGCAGGGATCTGTGCTGGGGCCTCTTTTATTTTTAATAGACATAAATGGATTACCGCTAGTATTTAATTATCCTATGGCCTTGTTTGCGGATGATGCTTCACTGGCAATAAGATCAACGGCAACAAACGTCTTGAGGGAAACCATTGCATAGGCATTGTCCTCTGTGAGCGCATGATTCAGAGCGAACGAACTTAAGATGAATGTGGGCAAGACCCAAACCATCCATTTCACTGTTTCTCAGCGGGATGATCTTGTTGTAAACTATGGAGACGGTGCACTAACCTCGTCGCCCGAAGTAATGTTTCTCGGCATAAGTGCCGATTCACAACAGAATTGGAAGTTCCATATACACCATCTATTTCGGAGGATTTCTCCATTTCACTATGCCTTTAGGGTTACCGCCGGCTCAGTAAACAGTGAAGCCAGTTTGTGTGCGTATCGAGCTTACGCAGAATTGCGGTTGCGGCATGGTTTGGTCTTCTGGGGGAACAGTGTGAATGTGGGAAGATTTTTTATTCTACAGAAGAAATGTCTTCGTGCAGTTTTTAAATTGGGACTTACTGACTCGTACCGAGAAATATTTAGAATAAGAAAAGTACATACGCTTACCGGTCTCTACATTTTCGAGTGTACTTTATGTGTGAGAAGGGGTATGACCAGTGCTTTTGATAGGTATGTCTTAAATCACAGGTACAGTACTCGCGGGACGGAAAGTGTCTATTTGACGGTGCCACAAACAACTCTGACCAGGTTACAAAAGAACGCAACTAGTCAGGTCTTAAATATTTATATTCATATTCCAAAGAACATTAAGGACTTGAGCAGGGAAAAGTTCTTGAAAATAACATTAGAAATTTTTTTATGTATACAATCTTTTTATTCTCTGGATGAATTTTATTCAAAAAAATTTTAGTTTGTTGTCTATGTCACGCTTTATTTTGTTTTTATATATTTACATGTATATACTTGACGAGTTCTATACACTTGTATAATTTTGAACAAATAAATATATTACTATTATTATTATTTCGTTATCATGAAGTTGATTAACAAATGGTTCTACTAATTCATTTCCATATATTTACGCAGTTATAGTTTGATTAAAAAATATAGGCCCAATAATTCGTCTTCTTGAAACTGCAATCTAGACGCCAATTTTTGTGGATGTAGCGTAGTTTCGACAAAAATTAATTAGGGTTTTCTGCACACCAAATTCCCATATTTTGCTTGTTTAAATATCCTGAAAGATGGAACCAAGCCTCATCCTAAAAGAAGCATTTGTCGAGAATGTCATTATTATTTATGTTATTTATAAACCATATATTGTTTTTTCGTAACAAAATCTACTTATTTGAGTTCCGAAACTCTTTGAATTTTATACGAAAACAACTTTAGATCCTTTTTTAAAATTGTCTGACATGTTCCCACTGACAAATGAACGTGTGATAGTTTTTCGATTAATTTTGTGTGTGTGTTGTCTATTTGACGTTGAATACACTCTATGCAATTTGCTGTTCGTTTTCTAGGTACTCTACCGCCAGGTTTATGAGCTATTTCTCCTGGTTTACCAAATTTAATAACACAAGCTTGAATATATATTTGTAGTTGGGGGTAAGTAACTGGCAGATTAGGATACTGTTGTCAGAAATCCTGTAAGTAATGATTAGTGGAATAAACTCAATTTCAATTTTTTAATTTTTGGCCGGTTATATAGTAACTTTGAATAATAAATATTTTATGTTGTAACTCTAACATTAGAATAAAATAATTTAAAAAATATAAGCGTTTATAACTTGAATTTATGTATGACAACTGTTAGAATTTGAAGTTTTCTAAAGTTCCGCTTGTGCACCAATTATTTAATTACTTAAAAAACAGCCTACTATAACGAGGTTTTTGAAGCCACGTTATGTACATTCAAACGTTTTGGTCATTGAAATTAACGAATCGAATTCTGTGAAATACATATACTGAAAATAATATCCAAATCTGGATTCGCTTACTGATTTCGCAGAAATAATTTTAATATGTTACAATAAAAGTTAAATTGGCGTCATGGGTTCGCAGACACAACACCATGTCATAAGTAGAGCTGAGGATGTTTGCGGTACGGCAGGACCGTATGTAGTGCATCCCCACATTTAACTATTTATCTAAATATTCTCTGAAATGATTTGCCGGATCTCATAAATTAATAGAGTGATATTTTAGTATGCACTGGATATTGTTATTATATAAAATCATAATAGCCATTTGTATTTATGGATCATAAATAATAATACGCATGTATTTGTATTTGGTTGTGAATTCAATTTAAACTTAAAACGAATCGTAATATTTTAACGACAAGCCGTCCTTACAATACATGCATTCGAGACAAAGTGTGCAACTCTACGAATAACTTCCATAATTGATCGAAAATGGACATTTTGGAGCTGAAGTAAAGCCCCTATTCTTAGAAAATTTTATTACTGTCGTTAAGAACTATTATTATAAACAACAAAGGCCTTTTATTAGTGTTGAAGTTTTAGTTTCATTGAATTTCCATGTTGTAAGTAGTCAATTGTAAAGTGTTCATTCACAATATTCTAAAACAAGGTGTAAATTTAACTAAAATCCAGAAAAACACATTCTGATAATATATTACTAGATTAGAAGCTGTGTTTATTACTATTTATTATATTATTTTTATAACCAAATGCAATAAAAGCTACGAAAACAAAAGAAACCTCGATTTATTAAAATCTTGTCACACAGCCTTTCAAAGCCTGGCAGCACATATTTTGCATATATTTTATATATACTACCTACTTGAACTAGGTGAATGAAGTTAGAAGTTATAAGTTATAACTAGAGCTGAGGATGTTTGCGGTATAACCATGGTTATATCATGTAACCATAGTAAATTACTATGGTTACATGATATAACCATGGTTATACCGCAAACATCCTCAGCTCTAGTTATAACTTATAACTTCATTCACCTAGTTCACACATATTTTGCATCGAATGCATGTATTGTAAGGACGGCTTGTCGTTAAAATATTACGATTCGTTTTAAGTTTAAATTGAATTCACAACCAAATACAAATACATGCGTATTATTATTTATGATCCATAAATACAAATGGCTATTATGATTTTGTATAATAACAATATCCAGTGCATACTAAAATATCACTCTATTAATTTATGAGATCCGGCAAATCATTTCAGAGAATATTTAGATAAATAGTTAAATGTGGGGATGCACTACATACGATCCTGCCGTACCGCAAACATCCTCAGCTCTAGTCATAAGTTATAATCCACGCTTTCGTTGAAAGCATTCAGTTCTGAATATAAATTTTACGAAAACTCAATGCGCAAGCTTTTAATTAGATTAATGCAGTGGCAGCTCGGGGTGGTTCACATAAGGAGTGCATAATTTCAAAATTAAAAAGTGTAATACAAAAACGCTTACCCAATCCTTATAAATTTCACCGACGTACTGTTCAGACAGGTAGTATTCATTGTAGAGTTTGTTTTGAGGGAATAGTAAATATTACACTACACAGTTTAATTACATATGACGATAAACGAAGTCCATTTTACGTGTCTTTGATTTGCAGAACAGTTCTATCACTTTTTAATTAAAGTTTTGGAAATCATTTATACATTCTTTTTCACAAGATAACATAGTAAGGGCATTTAATCTCTCTTCTTTCATTGTATTTCTCAGGAAAGTTTTTATTCTCTTCAGCCGTGAAAACTGGCGTTCCGCTTCGGACGTTGTTATTGGGATTGTAATGACAATTTTTAAAAGCGAAACAACTTCATTAAAGGTGTCGCTTAATCCATCCAGCAGAAGACCTAGCAGACCTACAGCACCGACTTCTATATTTTGCCTAAATTCTTCTCTAGAATATAGAACGCTTAATTCAGTTCGTAGTCTGCTTTCATTGAAGCATGGACAATATTTTACTGCTTCTTTAAGGCAATCTTCCGGAAATTTTTTTTGAAAGGAGGAGAACTGTGTAAAAGAAATTAAGTTTGCTAATATTAAGTGCCCTGTATACCGAAATCTAGTTTTTATTTCTAGCAAAATAATATCGCACACTTCAATAGCTTCCTTCCTTCTTTGGCTACCATCAGTTACTCTTCGCCGCTTTGATGGTCGAGGAGTCAGTTCTGGGTCATTTTGTTTAACCAACTGATTATCTGTGTCAGCGATTTCGGTTCGAATTTTTCCAATAGCGCGTTCAAAATTATCTAAATTATTCTTGATTTTTAATGCATCTGTATTGACATTTTGTAATAGATTTAACAATATGTCCACATGTGGCATAATTTTATGAAAGAAAGTTAACCAATAGATAAAATTTTCCTCCTCTAAAATTCGCAAATTGGCACCAGCTTGATGAATGGTAGTTTGTAAACTAGCTTCTCCCTCGATTTGTTCTAGAGCTTCAATTATTTCTTCTTGGTGCTCATATATTGTATTCACTGTCCTAGAATTGAAGTTCCATCTTATTTTTGAAGAACGAGGTAAGCTTTTTCTCTGAAGGAATTCTTCCAATCTTGCAGCTCGTTGTGGTGAAGTGGAGAAAAATGTACATAATCCCGTCAGATTGGCAAAAAAAATTCTGCAATTACTACCACTCGATGTAGCATGGGACATAATTAGATTTGTCTGATGTGCATGACAATGTACAAAATTAGCCCTTGGATACTGGTCTTGGATATGTTTTTGCACGCCGTTAATAGCACCACTCACGACTGCTGCCCCATCATAGCTCTGTGCAATCAGTTTTTCTGGGTCATCAACAAGCAAACTAATTTCGTTAAGGATGGAGGCAGGTAAAGAATTAGCATCATGTCCACTAGGCAGAAGAAATTTCCAAAATCTTTCGACCGGTCTCGCGTTCACAATATATCTTAAAACAACCACCAACTGAAACTGATTGAACACATCTGTGGTTTCATCAGCTATCACAGATATGAAGTCGGTTGCTTTAATTTCACTGGCAACTTGTTCATGATACACGTTCAACATTGCATCATTCATTCTGTATCGTTTTTGATAATCCCTTGAAAACAGGTGCTGCTTCGATGTGATCTCTGAGCGATTTATCCAATTCTGCCGTAAAATTTATCAATTCTCGAAAAATGCCCTTGTTATTCGGCGTTTGCTGTTCATCATGACCCCGAAGTGCCAGTTCAAACGCGCCACGAAATCTAATGCAATTTATTATTAAATTTAACACATGCCTATTTTGTTACCTTTTCATTGTGTTGTTGAATTGCTTTTCTATATGATGAATCTAAAACATTCTGAATGTTATTTTTTCCTAATATTCTTAGACTAAATATATTTTTCAAATGCCCTTCGGAATTTTCATGTTTAATAATTTTAGCACTAAGATGAATTAAGTCTCTTATTCCGTTCTTTGACCGAGACGGTTCACCACCAAACAAAAGACACGGAAAACAAAACAAAGTATTTTTAATTTCACACCCACAAATCCAGTCATTCTTCTGATAAATATTCATTTTGAATTTTCTTATAACGTCTTTACCTTTAACAGATTGTTTATTTTCTAAACATAATTGAGGCATCGGCCGTTTAAGATTTTTTACTGCGATTTTTTCATTATACGTTAACCGCGAAAACGCGTTGTTCTGTAAAAAAGATACCGTATTCATTGCTAACAACGCCCGAGAGCAGTCTGGTTCAGTTCTCCCCACCATCAATGTAATGTTAATGCCTTAATAGAGCAACAGTTGGGCTTTGCTCAGTATGTCTGTGACGACGATCGGTATATGTACGTTGTTAGCGTGCCACGTTCCTCGTCAATAACTATGAATACATAATATATATAATAAATAAATACTTTCACAGTTAGTCGCCGCTTGGTTTGTTTTGTTTCATAATTCCAGGGGGTGCAATTGCTCACGTGCTCTCATTAAAAAGCCGCCACTGTGTTACAATAAAAGTTAAATTGGCGTCATGGGTTCGCAGACACACACACATGTCATAAGTTATAATCCACGCTTTCGTTGAAAGCACTCAGTTCTGAATATAAATTTTACGAAAACTCAATGCGCAAGCTTTTAATTAGATTAATGTATTTATTATTATACAGATCTAATCTGTCGAATTTTTGCCGTTTCTTATGAGAAATTGGCGGAAATAATTAAATTAATGTGTCTTTTTCGGACACCGCCTCCCATTCTCTGACTCTCTGACCTAGTAACCTTTAACTCCCTAGAGGAAGACGTTTCGTAGCTGGTTTTCCCTTATGCTATTGCGCGATTCTTTAGATAAAGTTTCGTATTTTTGTACAAAATCAAGTAAGATGGACAATGGACAATAATTATTTAATTCTAGAGATATCATTACATTTTTTGGGATATTGAAAGGTTTTGGGCCACGTCTCACTTTTCGTGTCCTTACTGAAATCGTTTGCGTATCATCTTTATTTAGTTTCCGAAAAACTGCTGTTATATATGTATTACATCAGAAAATTGTCATTCTTGCATGTACGCCACTACTCAAAACTACTCAAAAAATAGGAAATTTTGGTTCAGATTAAATGAATGTGAAGAGTTACGAGAAAAAAAGGACACTTAACTCCAACTACAGGGGTTATTGGCAGACTATGAATTTATTATGGTGCCTCGCTCGTGGAGTAACTTAAGATGTTTAGCTGTTGGCACTCACCTCAAGCGAGAAGGATAACCACTAAAACCTTCTCGGACAGCAGAGCCCTGGATCTGATCCCAAGACCTCTGGCACGATAAGCCAGTGCTAGTGTTGTTAAATTTAGCTATAATGTGCAGAGATCTGATATAACTAGCCAAATGCTTTAAATAGGAAGCCTGGCGAGTAATGGAAAGGTCTATTTCACTGTCTTTATTGCTTCTCTTATTTATGGCCTCAATATACACAGTATTACATCTATTTTTTACGTTTTTTACCGACCTGTAGATAAATATTTATATCCAAATTTAGTTAATTATATTCATTATTCAGCTGCGCCGTCTGGGATAGATAGTGTTTCGCTGAATTTGACCCCGCGCTTCGGCGGTGTGACTTTTAGAGAGAGCCTTCTGGCAGACGTGCAAGTTTTTAGGTCTCTATCACCACGTGCTGGCTTTTTTTCTTAAGTCGCTGATCATTACCCTACTTGTTAGGTGAGTTTTCTGTTCCTTTAAGATTCATTTTATGGCATGCTAATTTTGATATAGACATTTTGCTATATATTTTTTTTCTAAATTTAAAAGAGTCCACGTACCAGGCCTATTTTCCTAGTGAAGAGCTTAAATTTACACGTGTGGGGTGTAAATTCCCTAATTGAGGCGTACAATACACACGTGTGGAAAAATACATTCATCTGTGTGAAAGCATGAAGTTCTTATCGTCCCATGTAAATTGTCCTGTTCAGATTGGTTAATTCATGGTAGAATCTGAACTGGAAATACGCCATTTTACTAAGGCGCGTCGTATTCCATGTATTCAAAAGGACACAGCTAAGTAGGATTCAATAAATTAAACCAAATGTGATGAGTATTTTATTTAAGTTAAGGTAGGTCTAGGTATTTACATGCACAGGGTAGTCGACTTTATAATACTATAGTAGGGTCATGACAAATTTTGCTTTAAATTATTGTTGCTAACGTAAGAAATATTTCCAAATCTTAAATATTAAATATAGTTTTGTGGGATGGTTAAGACCAACGTATTGCTATAATTTATAACATAATTTCGCTGTTCAGTTTTCTTTATTACGATTTTAAATTATAAACTGATTTTGTTAAATATTTAATAATCTAACTATTATACTGAGCGTGTATAGAATCTCGATGTGAGATTTATCGAAATATCTTTGGATAAATTATCAGGTGATTTATTGTCTAGATTAAGCACATAACATACTTATCAATGACTTAATGACTTCAATACTGAGATCTTTTTTTTGCTGCTGTCTTATAACTTTTATTTTAGTCTAAATTTATGATTATAATTTTACTTCAATTCAAACTCCAGTATGTAGTTGCTTTTCCTGCGCGTATTACATGTATATTATTATTCTATAAGTTAGCAATTACTATACCTACTAGGTGAGTCAATAACTCAGTATAAACTTATTACCTTTTCTTTCAACTTTATTTATATAACTTTTGTATTCATTAAGCAAGTTGGTCACTGATATTTATTTAATTTTTAATTCATTATTAATTGTGGCTCGTGAGCCTTATTCAGATCTTGAATTATTATTGTTATTACTCAATAATATATTTCTCATGTTTATTGCTGTTTGTATTCAACATAGATGATATTATATTGTCGGTCGTATAATAAACTAGATCTTGTTATTTTTATCAAATTTGGCGTTTTTTGCTGAGTTAGAATTTGTCCACGTATTACCTGTGATTTATTTACCTTACTTTCGGCAGCGTCTGTGTTCGCTGTATCGGTTTGAGGTTATAAACACGGTGGCGTCTTTAAAAAGAACCTCCCTCTAGCTCGCCTATTAACTGAGTTAGCATCTCAACTGAAAATCTCCAGGGCAATCGTGTTTGTTTGGTAAGTTAGTAAGTTAAACAGGTTTTAAGCTTCTTAGTAAAGGCGTTACAGTACCTAGTTCCCTACTTTTGTAAAATAGTGGTTTTAGTTCATATAGTATTTTTCAAAAATCATTAATGGCATGTATACCCCGATTTACCTAAGATTTATGTGCCCCCAAAAATATTTTTTATCTATTACATTATCTTATAACTGCATTAGATATTCAATATTCAAATAATAAAAACCCTATATATTTTATTCGGTCGTAATTGTAAAACGTATCTGGAGAAGCCAGTTAAATATCGTTTATTATACCATCAATGATATTGCTCATTCTTTTTTTTATTGCGAAGAAAAATTATTACTTTATTCACGAGCTTACGTTATGGGGTATTATATATGTAAATAGGCCAATAATATAATAAAATCACCTTTAACATTTTATAATAGAAAATATTTAACTTAGTAGGATTCCGATGTTGCACAGTTTTTTTTATTGAACGTTGCTGGGGCTGTGCTAAAATAATTAACAAATAAATAATTAGTCCAAAGAATTTTCTTATAAAATCGTAGATTTAGTTTTACCAAAAGTTCATTATATAAAATGGCAGTAAAACTAATGGTTAAATCTTCACTTTATTAATATATCAAAATAATTTGAAAGTTACTATAAAACTCGCAAAAAACTTGAAAATGGTGATTGGGTTTATTCCACTAATCAGGCTTACAGTGCTGCACTTCGTCTATACCGGGTGCGGCAATAGTGTGTCGGCGGAGCTTAGCATTAAAACTAATAAAGTTGTAGCAATGAAATTTTACGTACACATGTAGTATGCAACAGTGCATTTTCTATTTTTATTTATATATTTACAGGGTGTTCCAAATTTCCGCAACTACTTCCAATTTTTTTAAAAATAGATTGCTATACTTTCTTGTTATTATGATGATAGCCACCCAAATTATCTTTGCAATGATATATGACAGTGTGCACTTACAACTGTTAGTTTTGGTTTTATTGCAAATTTTGTTAAAATCTTGACAGTTGCAGCGTCTAACATTATAAGTCTTAACTTAAAAAAAAAATTGAAAATGGTTGCGGAAATTTAGAATACCCTGTAAATATATAAATAAACATAGAAAATGCACTGTAGCATACTACATGTTAGGATAATTAAAAATTACTGAAAAGCCTCCATCAACGGGAACGTACAGACGCGTTTCGATCTAATTGAAGCTTATCAATGTACGGTATCTCGAAGACAGATATGGCTTTTCAATTCTCTACTTTGTGTATATATATAGTTAACATTCTGAACTTACTGCAAATGAAAATTAATGCATATTAAATCTCATTTTTACATGTCAATGTCGCCTTATGTGATGCATTAATAATTACAATCCGACAAACCAAGTTTGTACTAGCATGTATAACACACCTCGTCGCGACTACGATCTTACTGGTTGTTAGGATAATTAAAAATTACTGAAAAGTCATCACATAAGGCGACATTGACATGTAAAAATGAGATTTAATATTCATTAATTCTCATTTGCAGTAAGTTCAGAATGTTAACTATATATACACAAAGTAGAGAATTGAAAAGCCATATCTGTCTTCGAGATACCGTACATTGATAAGCTTCAATTAGAGCGAAACGCGTCTGTACGTTCCCGTTAATGGAGGCTTTTCAGTAATTTTTAATTATCCTAACAACCAGTAAGATCGTAGTCGCGACGAGGTGTGTTATACATGCTAGTACAAACTTGGTTTGTCGGATTGTAATTATTAAAGCATCACATAAGGCGACATTGACATGTAAAAATGAGATTTAATATTCATTAATTCTCATTTGCAGTAAGTTCAGAATGTTAACTATATATACTACATGTGTACGTAAAATTTCATTGCTACAAGTTTATTAGTCTTCATGCTAAGCTCCGCCGACATACTATTGCCGCACCCGGTATATATAAAGAATGTTTAATTCAATTATATTTCTTCAAATATATTTCAAATTTAAAATATTAGTTCAACTCAGACATTTTCTATGTACATTCATATTTGCAAAGAGAAAGCCTTTCTTTTGTTATCGCACTAGCCGACCGACCTTTCGAAATTTACCTGACGTGAACGGTCAACTCGGACGTAGGTGCAAGAATAATCTGTTTACCTGCATGTCCAAAAGGGTCTGTTAGGTTTGTAGGTAAATTAGGTGCGAGGCTTTATTTAATGACATATACATTAATCGAATAGTAAATGATACGATCTTTAACATTAATCGATTATAAATTGTCCAAATATGCAAAACTCAAATTAGTTTTGTTGCGTGTTTTCATAGTTTAGTTTATTTCTTTTCTTGATAGCGAAAAGATCAGAATACAGTACTGTGTTTTCTCAGTTTAGTTCCATTCTTGATAGTGGAAATATCGGAATACACAACGAAAATATCCGTGTCAGCGATAAAAAGTGGACGTGGAAAGGATTTGCTATTATACGAAAATTTCACATTTTCAAATGACAAAGTGTTAAAAAGTGGTGAAACGTCATGGAGATGTTGCCAAAAACGACTGCATTGTAAAGCCAAAATTTACAGTTATTAACCTAGTCACAAGAGAGCACGATGTTCACAACCATGAAGAAGACGAACAAAAGGTAACAAGAAAAGTAGTGCAAAAGAAAAGCTGAAGAAGACATATCCGAAAGGCCTTCAAAAATGATTAGCAATGCACTAGCATCCCATTTACCACTATTTCTCACAACTATTGATGTCGGTTACATTACACGAAACATTTATAACTGTCGCCGAAAGATACTACCAGGTCTAGTACCTAAAAGCAGAGAAGAAGTGCATGGAGCTTTCAGTGCATATAGTGAAATGCTAATAACCAATAAAAATGAACATTTTTTATTTATTAACGACATAGAAAACAATATTGTTGTGTTTACATGTGAAACAAACATTAATATTAATAGAAATGGATCAACTCTACATGGATGGCACATTTTCCTTTTGTCCTAGGTATTTCTTTCAATTTTTCACAATACATGGACTGCAAAATGGCCACTATATTGCCTTATTTTTTTGTTTGTTTCCGATTAAGACTACTGAATGTTACAAAACTTGTTTTTTTTATTAAAGTTCAATACATATGAAAAATATCGTCGTATGTTTAATTCAAATAAAGTTTTTGTAGATTTTGAAAAGGCCAAACATGCAGCATTACTCAATGTTGGGCCTAATGTTGAAATTAATGGTTGCCGGTTTCACTTACATCAAGCATGGTACAGAAAGATAAAGTCGATTGGATTAGGCTCAGAATATGAATCAAAAAGTGAAATTGGCAACTGACTAAAAAACACATTGAGATTAACCTATTTAAACCCAACTGAAGTAGAAGATTGTTTTGTGTTCAATATGATGTCGTACAAGCTACACAATGATTTGTTGGAGAAATATTGTGATTATTTGTTAGATACATATATTATAGAAAATGCAGTGTTTCCCCCTTCTATGTGGGCAGAAGAAAGTGCTTCAGTAACAAGAATAACTAATTGTTGTGAGTCATTTCATGCAAAATTCAATTTCTCATTTTTCGCAACGCATCCTTCTATCTATGTCTTTATGGAAAATATAAAAGAGTACCAAATTAATACATATATTAAAATATAGAGTTTGCATGTTACTGCGAGACTTAAAGATGAAAAGGTAACAGCTAAATTAGCATCGCTTGGTAATCTTGTGAATAGATATAAGTTAGGAGAAATAAGCAGACTACATTACGTAAAATGTACTTCGTATTTATAATATATAGAATATGTCACTGTAATACGAGGGCGTATTTTTATATTATCTATCTAGCCATGAAACAAAAGAGTGACGATGTCAAACTCGGACGAACGAAACGGACGAAAGAGACTATGGCATAGTCTCTTTCGTCCGTCAGATGTCACTTATTAAATAGTGCCACCTTATAGGACGAAATTTGCTATATCTTGTAGGCGATTTCAGCGTAAATGTATATACAGATACAAATCTGTTCTTAAAAAGATTTGTATTATTTGTATTACATTGCTTCACTAGCTTGACTGATGACGCCTACAGATGGCAGAAACACGTGTCTTAAGCAGAAGTAAATGCTGAAAATACGAGGTGTATTTTCCATGTGTACAGTTACAGATATGTATATTGCATGTCTGTTTCATTTGTAACAAATGCGTAATACGTGCATAACGTATTGATATACTTAAACCTTTTTATATATTTACCGCCATCTGGCTCGTGTTAATGGACTACACTTATACGTATTTTTTCGCTTATGTACTAGCATAGCTGGTCAAGCGAAAGGTCGCCTTTTTCGGCATAGTCTCTTTCGTCCGTCAGATGTCACTTATTAAATATTGCCACCTTATAGGACGAAATTTGCTATATCTTGTAGGCGATTTCAGCGTAAATGTATATACAGATACAAATCTGTTTTTAAAAAGATTTGTATCATTTGTATTACATTGCTTCACTAGCTTGACTGATGACGCCTATAGATGGCAGAAACACGTGTTTTAAGCAGAAGTAAATGCTGAAAATACGCGGTTATTGTCCATGTGTACAGTTACAGATATGTGTATTGCATGTCTGTTTCACTTGTTGACTATTGTAATAAGAATTATTTGAAAAACTAAATTACTAATTATTACACACATTACAAGACATAACCAAACTATCAAAATTATACCTTTGTGACAGAATACATGCACTGTCACCAATCATTAAAAAAAAAATTAAAGGCTCGCTATTTGTATATAACTAAGAATCTAAGGAATCATGGATTTTTAATTTGTTTGCGTAACATGTTTATTGCCGTAGCTTGTACCGTATGCTTCTTAATCACATATGTACATGTTCATATTTAATTTAATTAAATCTAGATTAATATGTTGATTAAAACATTAGATATAGTTTAAAAGAATTTTGAATGTAATACAATTGCTTCACCAAACTTTGGCTTCATCGTGTGATTGACAAATATTTTCTATTTGTATTATTTGTTAACAAAAATTGTTTGAAATTAAAACTAGTTTTCAATCTACACTTTTCAAGTTTCAAATATCTTCTTTGTCAATCAATTATTTAAATCCCCTAATGAGAAACATTAGCTTCTTCAAGATATTCCTTGTTAATAAACAAGTATTATTTGATTGATTTTCTTAGTTGAAGGCCAAATTTCGTAATTAAAATTTCAAATATTTCGTTAATCTGAGAAAGAACTAGAGTTTACGTACAGAAAACAATAAGTTGATTCTAGCGACGGTTCCACCATGAATAATAAATAAACAGTAATTACTATGTTTAATAAAGGTTTATTGGCACAAACTTATGATTACAGTATCAACCTGTCCAATCATTATTTAACGATGCACGAACTTGAAACGTGACAAGTCCTTTTTATATATTTAGGAGTTATATAAAGGATTGCTGTGTTTGTTTAACATATTCGATAAAGGAATATTTTAGGCAAAAATCACATTAATGTGGTTACTCGTTCAGAGATTCTATCCTTTGAATGATTTAAGAATAAAAATTACAAGAAGTTAGAGCAGGTTAGCATACTATCATCTTCAAACTTATTTTTACTAAAAATCTATATAAACAACATACAGTTCACAAAGGTTTTTTGTTGTCACTCTGTGCAACACATTGACTAGTGGTTTTACCAACTGATGATGACAACTTAATTGTCGAAATACGTATTTAGGATACGATTATTAATTGTGGTAAGGGGTTTTATACCTTTTTTGAGTTTCTAAAGAAATGATTGCAAATCATAAAGTGTTTTTATTCAACAGTAAAATCCGTTAATTTTCCAAAGGAAAAATAAATAAAGACGAACTACTTAAGTTTGATTACTGTGAATGTCTTAAAAACTCCGTTTGGTGTGCTGAGCTGGTGTACCTCTCCGATATTTTTTGACGGCACGAAACGATCATATCATCAAGTGATAAAATCAACGCATTTTCGAAAAAAACTCGTTCTTTGGATCTCGGCCATAGGAGAGAACGATTTAACTGCTTTTCCAGCTACGGCTACCGCACTAAGTGAGCTGAATACAGAGGAAAAAAATCAGATAAAGGAACACATAATAGGGTACCTATCTGAAGTAGGGATATCCAAATACTTTCACTCGATCTCGACTACTGGCTGGGAGTGGTTGATTGCACCTGACGAGGAAAACATATCCACCTATGTTTTTTGGATCTCAATCAGAAGTGAATATCTGGATATCGCAAATAAAGCAATATCTCCTTTACTGCCCTTCTCATCTCGTTGATGTGGACGGCGAGATGAGAGTGTGGCTGTCAAGAGTTCGTCCGCGCATAGATTACACAGGCCTACAAAAAAAAAATTTTTTTTGGTGCATCTCTGTTTGTTTGAATTGTCGATAAAGTAGGTAATTTACAGTATATTGACATACGTCATTTTAACTCATCAGCTCTAGTTTACCTACTACCCTCATTGTGAATTGTTGTCGGTCTTGTTATGGTCTTGTTCGTAACTAGTCATTATTACAATATCATCGATAAAGTTTGTGTTACTATTTCATTATGGCTAGTACGTCCAGACGTTGTGTTAACGATCCTGATATATTTTGTTATGTTTGTGGTGAATACATACTGAAAAATCAGCGTAAATCGATTACAAACACAGTGCGTCGTTTGTATTTTGCTTACTTCGGTATTGAAATTCTACACCAAGATAATGTGTGGGTGCCTCATAGTGTTTGTAAAATATGCGTTGAACATTTGCGACAATGGGAGAGAGGGAAACGTAAGTCTTTGAAGTTTCGAGTGCCTGTGATATGGCGAGAACAAAAAAATCATTATGACGACTGTTACTTTTGTATGATTAATATAGTGGGCATCAACAAAAACAATCGCCATAAATGGAAATACCCCAATATTTCTTCAGTACAAAGACCTGTTCCTCATTCAGAAAATGTTCCAATACCAACTTTTCACCAGGTAGTGCAGCAATGTCAGGAGGATGAAGCTGAAATACCTATTTCTTCCCAAGTAGATGATGACTTTCAATACTGCGGAAAAACATCAGATCCTAAGCCATTTTCGCAGAATGAGCTTAGTGACCTCATCAGAGATTTAGATCTTTCGAAGGAACGCTGAGTGCTGAGTTACTAGCGTCAAGATTAAAAGAAAAAAATTGTCTTTCCTCAGATGTTCGAGTGTCTACATATCGCACGAGAGAGGGAAAGTTATTGCAGTTTTTTTCATCTGATGAAAATTTTGTGTATTGCTGTAATGTGAGTGGTTTGCTGGCTTTCATGGGTTTAACGATCTATCAGCCCAATGAATGGCGTCTCTCTATTGACAGTAGTAAACGAAGTCTAAAAGCAGTTCTTCTACATAATGGAAATAAATATGCTCCCGTTCCAATTGCTCACTCAACATGTGTAAAAGAAGAATATGAGGTAATTTCAAATCTTTTACAAAAAATAAAATATATTGAACATAACTGGGTGATCTGCGTCGACTTCAGGATGGTTAATTTTTTATTGGGTCAACAGAGTGGTTATACTAAATACCTATGTTTTATTTGTCTCTGGGACAGTCGAGCTAAATCACGTCATTGGACTGCAAAAAATTGGCCTGTGAGAGATGCTCTTGTTGTTGGGGAAAGAAATGTTATAAATGAACCCTTAGTTTCAAGAGAAAAAAATCATTCTTCCGCCATTGCATATAAAATTAGGGCTAATGAAGCAATTTGTTAAGGCTCTCGATAGAAATGGTCAATGTTTCCAGTTTATTTCTCACAAATTTCCTGGTTTAAGTACTGAAAAACTAAAAGCAGGTATCTTTGATGGACCTCAAATACGTAAATTGATGAAAGACACTACTAATTTTGAGACTTGTATGAATGATGTGGAGAGGCTTGCCTGGCAATCTTTAGTAGCAGTTGCACAAAATTTCCTCGGAAATCATAAGGCTGACAACTATGTAGAACTAGTAGAGGAAATGCTGGTGCGATTCAAAGATTTAGGCTGTAATATGAGTATAAAATTACACTATCTCAATAGTCATCTACATCATTTCCAACACAATTTAGGAGATCTAAGCGAAGAACAAGGGGAACGTTTCCACCAAGACCTAAAACAATGGAGAATAGATACCAAGGAAGGTGGGACAGTCATATGATGGCTGACTATTGCTGGGGAATCATGCGAGATTGCCCGAGTCAGTTTCATTCTAGAAAATCACTCAAAAGACAATTTCTTGATGTTTAATGTCAATAAAATATATATTTTTTCGTGAATTGTGTTTTTTTTCTCGGGAACTAGAGCTGACAGAAGAAAACGGGTAACATTTTTGATATCGCCATGTAAGACATACTTAAAATCGGGTCTAAAATCTCCAGCACCAAAATGGTTGTAGGCCAGTGTTATGCTTTGCAAAAATCACCAGGGACAACTACTTCACTAGTTTTATGTTTTTTTTTTGTATTTCTGATGTTAATGGATATTTTTTATGTTCCTGCTTGAGAACCATAAGCGACTTTTATCTTTATATATTTTTTTATTTAATTAGATATTAAACAGACTTTGCAATAAATTTCGGAATCACTGGCAATGGACATACAATCAGTATGACCCTTAATGTTCTAGATCTAAATAAATGAAAATTAAAAATGTATGCGTAAGTTATTGAAATTCACCGGATACATACGTCGAAATAATTGGAAGAAGTAGATTCGATGAAACAATATTAAACAGGATCTATTACAAAAATTACGAGGTATGTAATTATGTAATTAAAAATTAAACAATAAAAAAAGAAGACTGTACTTCGGTTACTACCTATGATGTTTGTAATGTAACGCACACTAACACACTTGTTCGTCATTATTTAAAGCAACAGCTTAGGCGACTTCTTTTGGACCCATTTATCCATCTTGTTTTCACTATTTAAAAGCAACAATTACTCGACAAATTGAACGTGTTACTACTTTTCGAAATAACTTTCGAAAAAGTCGGAGTAAGGCAGTTTTCTTTGCGACACACTCGTTACAAAAGTATTGAGGCAACTCTTATCTGCTATGCTCGTAGAAGGTGCGCGCGCGGATTTCAGTCTAAACAACTCGTAACATGCTCAAACCTAATCACCTAAAATGCAACACAATTACATGCGCAACATTGAATATTTTAGTTTTATAAAATTAGTCTTGCCTAATAGATTTTAAAATTTGTATCTTCTTCTTCTTCTTCTGTTTTGGGTTGGACGCCAGCACGTCCAGACATTAGAGCACACTGCTCTTTGTACTATCCCCAATATATCTCTGAATTCCACTCTGTTAGTCTTGTGTTCACGATAAAAGCCACTCTCTTCCTCATGGGAAATTTAAGTATCCTCGTAGGATCCAATAGATCTCTCACGAAATGTTTCTGTCTAAGTCCCTTCAGTTTCTCACACGTTCATATTACATGAAGGCTAGTTTCCTCCTGTTTTTTACATCCACTACACGAAGGCTCGCTAACCAAGCCCATGCTGTACAAATGCTTCCTTAAAGGACAATGTCCGGTTATTAACCCGGTAATTATTTTAATTTCTTTTTTGTTACTACGAATTAGGTTGTTAGAAAACATTCCATCCAGCTCCCTTAGTAGTGTTTTAGTATGGAGTTCACCTTCCGTTAACCTCCATTTATTTTTATGTTCCCTTTCTAGCCATAAGCAGATCTCCCTTTTAGCGGAATCCTTAGCGATTCCAAATGCAGGTTCTGGTCCTATGAAGTTCGTATTGGAACCTTCCCTGGCCAGGCCGTCGGCTGCCTCATTGCCTTTAATTTCCGCATGTTCTGGTAGCCATATCAGTGACACAGTATTGTCTTGTGCTAGTCTATTGGGGACCTGTTTGCAATATTTCACCAGTATAGTTTAATTTGTAGCTTATAGTCATCTCTTAACCATAATTTAAAAAAAAGTATTTTATATACTTTATGTGTTTGCTTTTAGGTAATAAATCATATATAGGGGTATCGCGAACGTTTGAAACGTAGTTTGGTGTGCCCTAAAGGAAAAAAGGTTGAGAACCGCTGGTCTAGAGGATTGATTAAGCTATGTTTCCCTCTATTCACTTATTAAAAAAAGTCTAATACTTTATAAACTACACGGAATCTAGCTTAAGTGACCACCATTCCCCAATTCTACCCCACTACCCGTTCCAAAAACGCCCTTCCATTCTGCCCCATCCTGTATATTGACATTATTATAAAAAATCCAACTCGATATGAAAATTTGCGTTTTATTATTTTCTACTCTAAAACTTAAATAAAAGCTTAAATTTCAAGCAAAAATGATAAAAGACAGAATTTATATCTACAGTTATGTAAATTACTCAAATTAAATAAAAATAAAACAAAAAATTCAGTTCCACAAGAAAGAAATTAAAGGGAGCTCATATCAAATGCTCAAAAATGGCGAGATTAAGAGTTTACTTCCGACGGTGCCCTATCTCTGCCGTTTCACTTGGTGTTCCGTTAATTTCTATCGCGCAATATCCGACACTGAACATCTAATCTAACCCTTTACGCGAAAGGACGTAGCAGACAAAGGCGATACAGTTCGTCGGGTAGGGTAATTTACTGCGTTGCCTGTTCGTTTCAGTAGACTTGTTTGGGATCGGACGCAACGTCCAAATCTAAAGTGGGGTATAAACGGATTTTAAACTGAAAGTATGTGTATTCCACGATTCGTAAATCAAGTGGATGGAAGTTGATTTGAATCCCGTCGGATCGGTAGCCGGGCACATTTTCACTTCGATAAAATTATTGAATGATATACATTAAGGCTATTACTTGTCGATGATGCTTTTAAAAGGAGCCAATTTAAATTTTACATTGAATGTATTGTGTAGAAAAAAAGAACTGAAAAAGGTTTTTGTACATGGGTCTGCCAAATTTAACCTATTTATTTTCTTTCAATTATTGTTTTATGCCATAAAAAGGTAAGCATGTTCATGTTGTTAACATCAATTGTAACTCAAAGCATCCCCATAAAAGTTTCTAATTCACGCCTCAACAGCTCAGTGGTGGAGTAATGGTCCGGCAAGCTAGAGGTCGTGGGTTCGATTCCTACTTGAGCGCGAATTTTTTCTATGAAAAACTCGAATAAAATAGCGTCGTAAAGTGTAGAAAGAATGTTTACAATTACATTACTTCACGAAAACGCAATTAATTTGTACAACTGCCGTACTACGGGCAAGATATATTCATCTGTTTCCTTTGATGTAACTCAAAGCATCCCCATAAAAGTTTCTAATTCACGCCTCAACAGCTCAGTGGTCGAGCAATGGTCCGGCAAGCCAGAGGTCGTGGGTTCGATTCCTACTTGAGGGCGAATTTTTCCTATGAAAAATTCGAATAAAATAGCGTCGCAAAGTGTAGAAAGAATATTTACAAGCAATTGTAAATTGAAATTTTCAAAAGTTGAGTTCTCTTACTCCTTCGGTATCTTTAAGCCCAGCATATTTTCTAAAATACTGTAACCCTTCCCTGGCATGACCTCTGTCTATTTTATACAATTTATCAATAGATTATGGAGTTTTTCCCTCAAGACTTCAGTTATTGTTCCAACGTATAAATCGGGTGATAGATCGGACATTCGTAATTATCGTCCTATCACTAACTTGCCTGTTATTGGCAAGGTGCTTGAATCGTTAGAGTCTGATAGTATACTTGCATCTTATTCTGAAGTAATTGCCCCGGAACAACATGGATTCGTTCACGGTCGTAGTACTGACACAAACTTATTAACATATTGTAACTATACGAGGCGTGTTTTTAAAGTAAGTATCGCTTCGAAATATAAAAAAAACTAGGGAACTTTCAATAACAATTTTATTTTTACATAAAAACCTGTACCTTACCTGCTTTTCCACATAATTGCTGCCATTATTTATTTATCATATCAAACAACAAGCTTTTGTATCCCGTTGTCATAAAAGTCTGCCTCCTGATTTGACAGCCACTGATTCACGGTCGTTTTGAGGTTATCGTCGTCATCAGGGTACTTACCTCCGAGATGCTTCTTCAAATTCAGAAGCAGGTGGTAGTCACTGGGCGCTAGATCCGGGCTGTATAGCGGGTGATCAAATTGTTCCCGGCCAAACGATGCGATGAGACCTTGAGTTCGATTGGCTGCGTGCGGCCGGGCATTGTCGTGAAGCAAAAGGATTCCTCTACTCAGCATGCCGCGCCTTTTGTTTTGGATTAGTAGTTTTCTAAATTTATTTTTTCACCACGTGGCAAAAACTCGACAGGCAACACACACTTCCTGTCCCAAAACACGGTACACATGATTTTCCTGGCTGAAATTGTCTGCTTGAATATCACTTTCTTGGGCGATGTTGAATGCTGCCATTCCATGGATTGTTTGATTTCGGCGTAACGTTGGCGACCCACGTTTCATCGCCTGTGACAAGTTAGTTTAAAAAATCATTACCTTCGGCAGCATAACGCTCAAGGAATGTCAAAGCGCTGCCTAAACGCTTGGTTTTGTGCTCCTCCGTCAACATTTTTGGTATCCATCTTGAGCACAGTTTCCGATAATGTAAGCGTCCGTTAACAATTTCATACAGAACACTTCTTGAAATTTGAGACAATTTCTGAGATAACCAAGAGATCGTGAAGCGTCTGTTCTCTCTCACCTTTTCGTCAACTTTTTGGATCAAATCGTCAGTAATGACAGAAGGTCGCCCAGTCCGTTCCTCGTCATGAACATTGTTGCGGCCATCTTTAAAAGCTCTAACCCAGTTCCTTACAAATTGCCTTCGTATAACGTATGCAGTTGGTCATATTAATACTTGACATTTTCAAATTTAAATATTGTTATCAGTTATTAATTACTTGATATTTTATTTAAAAATATAAACTTGACATAGAAACTAATATATCTTTTATTCCACCAAAACAATTAAGAATTAAGATATTTATTTCTTTGTTAAAAAATGCCAACATTGAAAAATGAAAAAAAGCGTATCAAAATAAAGCTCATTTTAATTTACTTTCTTCTATTGCAAAATAGAAGAAAGTAAATTAAAATTGTTTTACTTTTAGCAATTTAATTTTATAGCATGTCCTATATATTTATGCAGAAATAATTTGTGTCTGTTAAGGCTTTTCCGAGGTTTCTGTAATCAATCATGTACGTAAACTTAAATCTTGCATTTCCTCTGCAATACTTATTACTACTGTGTGTAGTTCTCGTTTCATAGAATTTCTTTTGTTTGCTTTTGTAACTATGTGCTCTGCACACAAATCATGTTAGCGGCATATTAAATATGTGCGGTACACGAAATAATGCAGTCATATTTATTGTTCTGTATATTTCTGTAACTACTTATTATATAGGTCGAAATGCAATTTTAAAACTTTAGTCGGAGACAATGTTTTTGTACTACCCTTAGCGAAGGACTATTATGTTTTGTACTTTTGTTCATTTCGAAGATAGATAACTTAAATTTAAAAGTTTCTCACTAATGACATAAAAATTACTGTTTGTTTTGTAAATGCCATAATTTAGATGTCAGTTCTCTTTAGATTCAAATATTAAACGTTTAGTTTTGTTATTCATATAACAAATCAATGGAATTGAATTTTTTACGTTAACCGTTTCTTTGAAAGTAATGACTTATACATAATTACGTATGTCCTAAAAAAATTTTGGCAAAAAATATTAATTTTTTTAACGAATAATTCAAACTTATTCTTACACTTATTGGTTATCATAAAGTACGACTTAATACTTAACTGCGATAGAAATATTCCACTCCACCTTTTTTAAATTGATGTAAATATAACTTTAAAGTATGTAGCTGCTATTAGCGACAGGGAGGTAAAGATACAAAAAAAACGCAAGGCCTTTTTTTAAGAACAGACCAATAAAGAAGCACAATATATAACAAAGAACTATTGTCTATAAATTTAGTGTGACAAACTGGATATCGGTAATTAACTTCGAGTTTTCTTGTCAATATATATATATGGTAAACCTAATCAGTAGGCGATTAAAGGTCTGTATATTACTTCTAAATATATGTATTTAAAAAACTCTACATGTTTCGGCAGTACGCCTTTATATATATATATATATATATATTAAAATAATAGACTTTTTTATTGGTTTAGCGACCTTTAATTAATTTCAATGTTTTTCTCTACGACGTTTCGACTCTTTTTATTATTAAGTCTTTTTCAAGTGACTAGAAACAAAAAATTAATACAACGAAAGGTAAGAAAATATGTTTACATTTGTATGAATGAATTAAAAATTAAAATTAAAATAATAATAAAGGAAGGAAAATTAAATGATTACATTTGTATGCATGAATTAAAAATTAAAATTAAAATAATAATAAAGTAAAGAAAATTAAATGATATAAAACTCACCGACTTATTCCGTTTCAAAACATATATTTGTGTACATGTATGGTCGGCCATGCCTGAGACCTTTCCAGGGTCGACCGCGTCACTCAGAATATTTTGTGTGACTAAATGTCTTTGTTGGAGAAATGAAATTTCCTATTTCGTTTTAAAAATTAGCATGGTCAAGCCATGTGTTAGGAAAACATAGTATATGTATTTACAATGGGAACAATAACATTTTTTTTGGTGCGTGTGGGTGGGGTTGGTTGTCTTCTATTATTTAATGAGTGGATAATAGAGTTTAGGAAGTCCATCAATCTCGTTACGGTCGTTGATTGTTCTGCTGTTTTTGAAAATATGGATCATTTCTAAGAACATTGAAATTCATTAAAGGTCGCTAAACCAATAAAAAAAAGTCTATTATTTTAATATTAAGACACGGCCAATAAAATAAATAAGAAATTTAATTCTTATTAACACTAAATATATATATATATATATATATATATATATATATATATATATATATATATTGCTATAATTAGCTGTTGTTGTGATATAAATTAAACAAATAAATGGTGATTTTAAATTATTAGTAAAAGTATTTTTATTATGTATTTTGAAAAGTTTATTATTTAGCATAGATCCTACCTTGTCTAGAAGAACTAATTTCAACGAAGCTCATAGGATGTCGCTTGAGATGTTTTTGCTTGTGTAGTTAGAAATTTCAATAGATAAAACTTTTATTTATTTGCGCCGGCATTAGGGTATTACGCTTTTCAGTTAGGTGATCGTTTTAAACATCTCTTCTAATAAAATTATTCGAAAATTATTTAGTTATTTTTTTAAGAGAATTTTTATTTAATGCTCTTTGATTTCTTGAGAAGAGTCATTTAGTTTTTAGTTGTGTTTTTATTTTCTCCTATGATTAGAATTTGGTTATTTTTATACAACTGGTTTATTTTGAATTTTATAAACTGACAATTAATATTATGCTATGTCATTAGAGTATTTACTTTTTCTTTGCGTCCAGAGATAATTTGATTCGCCTCCTTGTCAATAAGCATTCCAGGTGAGTCTAGCGCTTGTTTGTTGTATGTTCTGTGTGGCGTGCAATATATCAGGTTATGCCTGGAAGCGCTAATTTCGTGTAGGTACTCGCTCTTACAGTATATAAAAAAAAATTTCTTTAATCTTTACTTGTTGGGATTTTATCGTAATTAACGTCGTTTATTTTTAAGATTTTTGGATAAATTTATCAATTTATCCTGTTGGACGGTATATAAAAACTTGGATAAATTACCTTCAGTATCTTTAATTTATAAATTGAAGTAGCGTTTCGCCGTGACACGAAATTTATTCCCGCATATATATGCTAAATATAAGTAAATCTAGGATATAGAATTCAAATATAACTTTTCCAATTTTATCAATATTCAACGTTCATTTTCAAAGTGAAGTCACTGTATAAGCAGAATAAGTAAATTGTAACACTTTGTTTATATTCTATGAAGCGGCATCTTTTATATTTGCAAGCTTATTACTTTATGAATTGGATCACTTGTATTATTACCTAGCTTTATTAGTGAACGAATTCATTAAACAGTTTTTAATTTGGCAATGGAATTTATTCTGAACTGTACACTTAGATTTATAATTAATACTTGATTAGTAATAATATTTTAAGATTAAATTGTTAATACCTTGAAGGGTATTATTGCCATTTACAAAGAATTGCTCACTTGAAAATTAATTATGCCGTCATCTGGCCGTACAACTAATACGTCTCACGCATTAATTATGTAATAGTTCGTTGCAACCAAGACAGAAGAGTCATACCTTAACAAGAGACACTTGTCTAATCTCAAACAGAGTCTCATATTAACAACAAGAGACACTAGTCTTAGGAGTTTCATCTCAACAAGACATAACAGTGAAGAATTTAAATTTAAACTTAACATAAATGTTTCATTTGTGAGATTTACCTTAATAAATTGGAATTAAGTGTTTTTCTTAAATAAATAAAATAATAGAAAACACACCTAAGTTTCAATATAACTGCCAACAAACAAAATAAAGAACGCTTATACTGAAGTTACGCTCGGTGAGCAGTAATATGTAGAGAACGGATGCAATTTCCATAAAACGCAATAGGCAATTGGAATTGTGTATAACGTCGCACAGTACATCCCGGCGTAATTCAATGAAGTATTTGTTTGACTTACTCGGCCACCTGGTCTCGCACGATAACAATGGACAACTCAGCTATTGTATTCGGAGAATATAGTGTTTTTTAAAGTGTTTTCATGAGCGTAGATAGAAGCGGGGTTTTTATAATGTATTTTATTTATTAGTTTATATTTCGTAAGATAAATAAAGTGCTGTGAGTAAGTTTCTTGTTTTAAAAGTTTTAACTGTTAATTACATCGTAATTTTTGTGATAGATCCTGTTTAATATCGTTTGATTGAATCTATTTCTACCAATTATTTCGACGTAAGTGTGCATTGAATTTCGTTCAGTTTCAATAATTTACGCACACATTTTTAGTTTTCATTTATTTAGATCTAGAGCATTGTTTAAGTTACTTTTTCAGACATGATATGGAAGAATGTCGAGAACGGCATTCTAAAACAATGGCGAGTTGGATTGACGGTCATACTGATTGTATGTCCATTGTCAGTGATTCCGAAATTTATTACAAAATCCGTAAAATATCGTCAAAAATTCGTCACTTAGGATCGCAAACACATCTGAACTCTGTAAAACTTTTATGGCGGCTAATATTCCATTAAATAAACTTAGCAATCCCTTTAAAAATATTTCTTCAAAAATATACTGGTCGAAATGTTCCTGATGAATCAACTTTACGCAAATATTATGTTTCTAGGTGCTATACGAGAACAGTAGAACGCATTAGAAGCCATCTTTTAAATCAATACATATGGATAAGCGCCGACGAAACGGTGGGTATGTTAGGACGCTGTGTGGTAAATGTTGTAGCTGGTGTACTACATCCAACTATTCCCTAT
This sequence comes from Melolontha melolontha, assembly GCA_935421215.2. Taxonomy (NCBI): domain Eukaryota; kingdom Metazoa; phylum Arthropoda; class Insecta; order Coleoptera; family Scarabaeidae; genus Melolontha; species Melolontha melolontha. The sequence continues at coordinate 232,978,667 of OW285235.1, forward strand.
AACTCATATGTAATAGCAACAAGTGTTATAAATAGAGTTGATGCGGAAACAGTTGCTGAAACCATTAAGGAGAATATGCAAAAAATGCTTCATTCGGACGCCACGTACAAAGAAAAAATACTTTTATTTGTCAGTGATAGTGCTGCGTATATGTTAAAAACAGGCAGACTATTGAAGAAAACATATCCTAATATGCTGCATATTACTTGTGTAGCACATGCTCTCCACAGAATCTGTGAATATATCAGAGACACTTTTCCGGAAGTTGATAGACTTGTATCAGCTTTTAAAAACGTTTTCAGAAAAGCACCATTGAGAGTAGCTCTTTTCAGGGAAAAATTTCCATTTCTGTCACTGCCTCCCACTCCAGTAATAACTAGATGGGGAACATGGCTGGAAGCTACTAGTTATTATGCTGAGAATTTAGATAGTCTAAAACATTTCGTAACACTGCTAAAGGAGGATGCTAGAAGTATTGGTGAGTGCAAGGAGCTCACACAAATCCCAAATTTAAAAAATCAGTTCTACTTTCTTCACGAACACTTTGGAAAATTGCCAAAACTAATCACTTATTTTGAAAATCGAAATCTCAAATTAAATGACGGATTAACCACATTAGATGTGGCTGTTAATAATTTGAAAAGTATTCCAAGTGACTTCGGATGTGGCCTTCGGCAAACGTTTGAAGCAATTCTTAATAGAAATCCAGATTTAATTACATTGCAGCAATTATGTATGGAGACAATTCCACAAAATCTAACGGCTAAATATGAAGAAATAAAAGAATATTTCCAGTATGCACCTATAACCAGTTGCGATGTAGAAAGGACGTTTTCTATTTATAAGGATGTACTTAATTCAAAGAGAACAAAATTGACAGAAGAAAACCTTGAGAAACTATTGCTAGTCAATATTAATACTCCTTTACTCAACTTGAACGACAAAATGAACAAATAAAAATGTTCCAATTATAGAAATAAAATTAAAAACTTTAAAAATACAACTTTTCAACAAATACATATGTATTTAGTAATTTTATAGATCAGCACCCGTTTGTTTTCCAATTATATAAATAAAATTAGAAACTTTATAAATACAACTTTTCAACAAATAAATATGTATTTCGTAATTTTATAGATCACCACCCGTTCGTTTTCCAATTATATAAATAAAATTAAATATTTTAGAAATACAGCCTTTCGCCAGTACTGCACTGGGCTTTGCGTCATGTGGTAAGCGTGTCCGTTCTCTAGTAATATGCATTAAACTAAGGCAAGCCAATTTCATGGGACGACCTAATCAACACTTGATCTTCCTTGAACAGTTTTATTCTTGCAAAAATATACAAAATCTATGAATTTACGAACTATTGCCAATTGTATTTTGTCACTTGATTATTATGATTAAGTTGTGGAAGTTTATTAAGAAAAAGTAAGTGAATGTTAAAATTGCCTAGCTGCTAATAGGATAGTAAAAGTTAAGCAAGGAGGTCGGCAGAAAATTAAGTAAACGAATTCTGAATTCATTAGATATCTGCGGTACCCATGCCATATACCTAGTTCTCTAATTTAAAGTTCCGTAAACGAATTTTTCTCGTGTAATTTCGGTGTGTTACATCGCAAGATTTGTCGACGTAGTTGAAAACTACGCTTTAAATTACACGTGCTCCGGTGCAAAAGTGCTAAAGGAATCTAGAGAGAAATATAATAGGAAAAGGAATCGGACCGTGTAATACGTTTGTGTTTTCCACGAGCGAGATATGTATGTCAGTGGTAATGTGCGATCTGGGTTGGGCTCTGTCTCTTGTCAACAGTACAACACATATCCAACTCGAAAGAATTATAGCTATTGATTTTTCGCAGAACTAAAATACATCACCGCCAAGCACCACACATATACTCTTCTCTGCTGTCTGATAAAAACGTTTCCGTTCCTTTATATATTTCCACGCCACGTTCGTCACGTAACGTTTCGCCTTTTATGATCATCCTCATTAAATTCAATTTGCTATTCTACACTTTGTGTTGTGGTTATACTTACAAAAACAACGTATAACTGCGTGGGTGTAAATAATAAAGTGAATTATGTTTCTACATCAGAAGCTTTATATTTACTTAATTAAAAGGGGCGGCAAAAGTCTGAGTTACTTTTATTTTATTCGAGATATTTCGACTTAAAAAAGTGTTGAAACGAGGAATATAAAACCGAAGCCGTGACAAAAACACCGGATCATCTATAATATTATGAACCAACTTATACAAATGTAGTAATGCAATAATTTTTCTATTATTAGATAAACCAAATTGTTCCAGCAAATTATCATATATCGTAAAATTTTGCTTATATTTTGTAATTTCGATATTTAAAAATTTGTATAATGTTTCCTTTTCATAAATATTTATTCTATCGTTGTATTTGGATACGAGATATCGTTGTGGTAATTTAATATTATTAAAAATTTAATTTTAATTATCAAGGGTATGTAGGCAACTCTCTTTACATCCATTATGATTTGGTATCGTTCATATGAGTTTTGTCAGTAGATGGCGCATCTTTTATTTTTATATAAGATGGTAGAATGTGTATATTGTAAACAATTAGTTTGGTTAAATTGTAACAGTTCTAGTTCTAATTTTTACGTGACGTTAATTAGATTAGCTTGGCTTTGTCTTTTGGGAATTTAATTAGATTTGTCATATGGCATTTTCTTTTTAATATCTCCTTTAGTGTATTAAAGTGGCGGGACAATGTTTTTTTATTAAAAGTTCTTTAATTAGAACGTAATTAATTAAAGTTCTTTATTAGTTGGGTTCCGTATTATATTGCCTTAATTTTGGTGTAGCAAAATGTCTTTTTCTAAGTATGTTATTCAATTGTATTTCTTATTTTGTGACGATTGATCTATCTGTTGTTTTAAGAACTATGTATCTTATCGTATAAAAGCATCGAGTTAGTGAAATCTTGCTCTCTTTTACTGTCAAAATTTTCATCAGGTAACAAGGTTTACTGAACACGTTTTGATGGAGGCAGGCTAAAAGTGACAATAGAAGCACATTCTTTGCTACGATAGTATTCGGTTCTAAGTCAATATAACGACAAATTTAGGTTTTCCTGGAAAGTCAGGTAACTGGTCGTTTTACATCTTCGGCGGATTTTTGAGTTTCTACTTGTTAGGTGAGTTTTCTTCTCGTTTAAGATTCATTTTGTGGCATGCTCGTTTTTCCCTAGACATTTTTCTTATATGATTTTTCTTTCTTGAATTTAAAAGGGTCACGTATGGGGCCTATTTTCTTAGTGTGGAGCTTAAATTTACACGTGTGGGATGTAAATTCCCTAGTAAGGCATAAAATACACACGTGTGGAGGAATACATTCATTTGGAATCCGGAAAACCGGAATACACCATTTTACAAAGGAGCGTCGTACCCCATGTATTCAAAGGACATAGTTAAGTAGGACTAAACGAACTACCAGATGTGATGAGTTTGACGTATTTTATTTCAGTTAAGATATGATCTATTCTATCTTCTTCTGGAGGCTACAGACATTTCATTTTAATCTCACTATAAAGAATTGTTGGTGCTAAATGTAATATATATATATATATATATATATATATATATATATATATTACATGCATATTATATTATATTATATATATATATATATATATATATATATATATATATATCGTAAATTAGATAGAATCATTTTTTTAGTAACTTAAAGGTAGTTGATAACCCTAATTTTGCTTACACCGGGTGGTCGAATTTTCATTATCGCACTGGGGTTATGTCAAATTTTTCTTTGTTTTATTGTTGCTACTAACGTAGAAATATTTCTAAATCTTAAATATACTTTTATGAAATGGTTAAGACCAACATATTGCTAAAATTTATATCATGATTTCTTAGTTCAATTTTCCTTATTACGATTTTAAATTGTAAACTGATTTTTTAATAATTAATAATCTAACTATTATACTGAGTGTATAGATTTATCGAACGATTTTTGGATAAATTACGAGCTGATTTATTGTCTAGATTAAGCATGCAACATACTTGTTAATGGTTTAATGACTTAAATATTGAGATCTTTTCTTGCTGCTGTCTTATAACTTTTATTTTTCTAAATTCTTTAGTATAATTTTACTTCAATTTAACTTCAGTATTATTTGTTTTTCCTATGCATATTAAATGTGCCTTACTTTTCTATAAGTTCCAAATTACTATACTGAGTGAGTCAATAACTCAGTATCAATTTATTACCTTTATTTCAACTTTATTTATATGACTTTTATATTCATTAAGCAAGTTGGTCACTGATATTTATTTTTAATTCATTATTAATTTTTCAAATTGTTAAATTCATATCTTGCATTATTTTTTTTTATTATATCTCAATCTTATATTTCGCATGTTTATTGCTTTTGTGTTCAACCGATATGCCTGTGGATATATTGTCTGTCGTTAATAAATTACATCTTGTTATTGTTAGCTTGTTTGGCGTTTTATTGTTGGATTAGAATTGTCCACGTATTATCTCCGATTTATTTAGCTTAGTGTCGACAGCGTCTTTGTTCGCTGTACCGGTTTGAAATTAAAAACACGGTGGCGCCTACTATTAAAAAGAACCTTTCCTAGCTTGCCTCTTAACTGAGTTAAGAGGCGAACTAGTTAACTTTACCAAACTCAAGCCTACCATCTATCTCCAATTATAAGCGAAATCTCCATGGTGAGGGTCGAAAACAAATCAGCCTGTATATACCTAATTAATATTATTTAATTTACTCTTAAATGTTTTTTCCAAAATCTGACGTGTCAGAATAAATTTATTGTTATTGCTATTGTTAGAACTATAAAAGAAACGAAAATTGTACATAGTGTTATGTGAGTCATCTGCAACTGCGTCAGGCGACGGTCTGGCGATGACATCATGCGCCGAACAGGCCAGCTGTCGCCCGAAAAGCCTAGAAGCGAAGTCCGGTTGATTCTGGATTGTTTGTAGACCTATATAAGAACTCGAAATGGAGGGAGACCATTCATTCAACGAGTAATCGCTGTCGTGTTGATATTGTTATATAAATATTGATATATAAATATCGTGAAATAAATACTGTTACTATTAGTTATTAGTTATTAAATGTTATTTAGTGTGTTTTGTTATTAATATAGCGTGTCTTTAAATTATCGATAGTTTTATTTAAAAGAACCTGAAAGACAAGTTTATTACAATAGTTTCTAAAAGAAGATTTAAAAAAATGAAAATTTGTTGACCAGTGTTATTGAACGTCCTTCGTATTACCATTATGTATGTCCATTACTTGTTCTCTTTTGCTACAACTATTACTTTCTGTTCAAATTTTATTATTTTATTTTTGGATTAGAAACCGTAATATAATCTTATCCGAATGGAGTTATAACTACATGCAGCTCGCACTGATTAAACTCTTGATAACTGTTTCGTATATATTTGTTAACATTTGCATTTATAATTCTTTGAAACAATGTAACTTAAAGTTATTTTATAAGCTCGAATTCTTCATTTATGCTATAAAAAGCTTTTTAATTAAAAAAAGAAACTGTTTTATGACTTCCATAAGTAATATAGATACAATAATTTACATATTTATTTATATTCTCTATTTAAAGCGTATAAAATAGAACTTTTGACCTTTCCTATTTATTTATAAAGGGTTTTCTTTCCCACTGACCTTATTAATTTTTTTCTAATAATACGTTTTCCATTTTGACATGGCAGAAATGATACGCGACAATAAAATTTAATAAAAACACCATTTGAGTATCTTTTATTTATAGAATGATTGCCTGTATCTGAAATTTACTGAAACAATGGCACGTGTTACTATATCTAACCTAGAAATACAGATATACACCCAAATCAAAGAGACCACCGCACTTTTATTGTAAATACAGTTCGTGTGTAATTAGTAATAACATTATAGATAATATAAATACGTCCATGTATATATTCTGTGTACACAGGACTTTATTTGACGTTAGACGTGACGCAAGTAAAACTCTTAAACGCTTCGAAGAAAAAAACTGTTAAGTTCGACCTCCCAGTGGTCTTGCGCTTTTCACCGAAAACTCCTCAAAGTTTATTAATAACTCAGAAAGTAAAACTCGAAAATCTCGAATAACCGTTAGGCAGGTTAGTCGTGAGACGAAGTAAAATCGGCAATCGACAGCATGCGTGTGTTTCAATTATGTGTTGAAAGGGGTTCTGCTTTATCCGCACTTGTTTTAATGAGTTTATTTTGAAGAAACTGTGCATTATATTTAGATATTTATTTGTGGATTTTAAAAATATAAATTGAGATAAAAAAAAGGAAAAATTGTTAGCTTGTAACGCTGTCTTCCGGGAAATTGAATAGATCTATTATCAACATAATTTGAAACATACTTGAGTGGGTAAAACCTCACTACATTTGTATAATACCAAAGTATTTTTAATAATATAAAAATATTATTAAAAATGGGGTGTGAAGAACACAATACAAGTTCATTTATGTATTTTTGAATGTATCTTCTCCAAAGACGTAGATACGTATTTCACATTTCTACATGGGCGTATTGAGAATCATGTAGAAATGTGAAATACGTATCTACGTCTTTGGAGAAGATACATTCAAAAATGCATAAATGAACTTGTATTGTGTTCTTCACACCCCATTTTTAATAATATTTTTATATTATTAAAAATACTTTGGTATTATACAAATGTAGTGAGGTTTTACCCACTCAAGTATGTTTCAAATTATGTTGTCATATACATATTCGGCTCACGCCGATAAATAGTGAAGACACGAGAATACAGTTTTGTATAGATACGGTGGTTACCGACTATAGAAAACACGTCTGCTTCGGCTGTTATTATGTAGACGGCGTTGAATATTCCTTCACGCGCTGTCTGAATAATTTCGGCTAGATAGCAACGTAGTTATGTTTGTTTGAATGTGTCTTCTCCAACAGGGGCGTATTGAGAATCATGTAGAAATGTGAAATATGTATCTACGTCTTTGGAGAAGATACATTTAAAAATACATAAATGAACTTGTATTGTGTTCTTCACACCCGATTTTTAATAATATTTTTATAGTATTAAAAATACTTTGGTATTATACAAATGTAGTGAGGTTTTACCCACTCAAGTATGTTTCAAATTATGTTGTAATATACATATTCGGCTCACGCCGATAAATAGTGACGACACGAGAATACAGTTTTGTATAGATACGGTGGTTACCGACTATAGAAAGCACGTCTGCTTCGGCTGTTATTATGTAGACGGCGTTGAATATTCCTTCACGCGCTGTCTGAATAATTTCGGCTAGATAGTAACGTAGTTATGTTTGTTTAAATGTGTCTTCTCCAACAGGGGCGTATTGAGAATCATGTAGAAATGTGAAATACGTATCTACGTCTTTGGAGAAGATACATTTAAAAATACATAAATGAACTTGTATTGTGTTCTTCACACCCCATTTTTAATAATATTTTTATATTATTAAAAATACTTTGGTATTATACAAATGTAGTGAGGTTTTATCCACTCAAGTATGTTTCAAATTATGTTGTCATATACATATTCGGCTCACGCCGATAAATAGTGAAGACACGAGAATACAGTTTTGTATAGATACGGTGGTTACCGACTATAGAAAACACGTCTGCTTCGGCTATTATTATGTAGACGGCGTTGAATATTCCTTCACGCGCTGTCTGAATAATTTCGGCTAGATAGCAACGTAGTTATGTTTGTTTGAATGTGTCTTCTCCAACAGGGGCGTATTGAGAATCATGTAGAAATGTGAAATACGTATCTACGTCTTTGGAGAAGATACATTCAAAAATACATAAATGAACTTGTATTGTGTTCTTCACACCCCATTTTTAATAATATTTTTATATTATTAAAAATACTTTGGTATTAGATCTATTATTATCGTTCTAAAGCATCTGGGTACAAACACGTGGCATGGCATTCGCTAATTTGCAAAACGGTTGTAAAATTCAAGGGTAGTTTTTTAATGTTATCTACGAGCCCCGTCCCGTTTCAATTGGCGCACCTACTAAAATTTTAAATTTTACTCAAAACATGTTTGAAAAACGGTTGCTATCAATTTTTTTAACTGAAAAATAAAAGGATAACACTCTTAAACGTTGGACAATATATGTTAAATATGTACTTCAAATAAAATATATTAGATAAAAACAAAATTCACCAGTTAACCATTTGTGTCTGATTTGTTCATGTATTCTTAACACATAAAAATTGGTAAAAATCGAGGTAGCTATGAAAGATATGTCAAAACTTCCATTAATTCATCGTTAGGTTATATTGTGGGCAGTAAATATTATTATTATACGCTGTAGTTATTGTAATTAAATAAACAATGGCAAGAGGTAAAGCAATTGATGAAGAAATTAGGTCAATAATTGTAAAACTATCGAATGAAGGGAATTCATATTCTGAAATTGGAAAATTGTTGGATATATCAAGGTACAGCGTTTGAAATGTAATAAAAATTTACAAGAAAAACAGTTCAGTGACCCCAAAACCCCGTAATACAAAGAAAAGCAAACTCACTGATAACGACAGAAGAGCTTTGAAACGAATAATAAAACAAAATAGGCGTGCTAATTATGGCCAGTTGAGTGTACTATGGAGTGATGCTGTAGGAAGACGTGTATCAAGATCCACATGTCAGAGAGAAGCTAAGAAACTTGGATTTGGGTCGTACAAGGTGACACTTTTGAAATACTAATTTTGTTTTGTTAAATATCTTTTTCTCTAGGCCAAAGAAAAACCTTTATTGACCTCAACACAAAAGAAAAATAGATTGAAATGGGCCAGAGACCAATGGGGACTTGAAACAGTGGAACAAAATACATTGGTGTGATGAGTCTCGATTTGAAGTCTGTATAGGTGACAGTCGGAGTCGAGTCCTCCGTGAAAGACATGAGACATTTCATCCAGATTGTCAGAAACGAAAAGTAAAATTTCCGGCATCCGTTATGGTGTGGGGGTCGATGTCGGCAAAAGGTGTCGGGCGGTTATATTTTATAGATGGTATTGTCAATACCGATAAATATTTAACCATTCTTAAGGAATGTTTGTTACCCACGATGGAAGAAACTTTGAAGTCGGGGGATGATTTTATATTCCAGCAGGACGGGGCTGCGTGTCATACGTCAAAAACAAAATGGTTTAAGGAGAATAATATTCCATTGTTAAAATGGGTCTCAAGCAGCCCTGACCTATCGCCCATAGAGACTCTATGGCATCAAATGAAAAAGGCCTTGCGCGCAGCTCCTGCAAGATCAGTGGGAGAATTGAAATCCAGGCTTCGAGAAATATGGCATGGATTCACGGCACAAGATTGCCAAGAACTTGTAAATACAATGCCCAGGAGAATCCATGCCGTTATCAAAGCTAAAGGCGATGTAACGCAATGGTAAAGTTTCGTTAATGTTTGTCAAAGGTTGTTCGTCTGAAGTATTTATATATAATTATTATTATTATTGATTTTTTTTTCGAAATAAGTTGTAAACTAGTTTGTAATTGTTGGCAAAAAGGTTTGATGAAAAATAATAAACTTTTAACATATTTATGAACAGGATTTCTTCTTCTAAAATGTTACTTACTAAAAATTTTAGAGGTGTGCCAATTGAAACTGGACGGGGCTCGTACCTATTGTCGATCCACTTTAAGAATAGAGCGTTAGAAAAGATTTTGCCACTTTTGATTGGCCTATTTTCGAGGCAGGTTAAACTATTTAAAATTTTGTATATTTAACATGACTGTAAATATTGCATTCGACTTATTATTTTACGAAATAATTTCCTATAATTAGTGTCATAAAATGTAGAAAGCAATATTTACATTCATATTACTTCGCCAAAATGGAATTAATTTGCAACAAGTGCCGACTACAGGCAACAAATATTAACATCTGTTTCCTTAATGTAACTTAAGGCTTCCCGATATGTATTCGGAACTTCAGTCCTTAATAGCTCAGTGGCAGAACAATGATCCGGCAAACTATGAACGTGGCTTCGAATTCTGCTTAAGAGCGAATTAAGTTTTACATATTTTAATTGACAGTTGTTGACACTTTTATCTTTTCAAGTTGTCAATGTTTAGATACTCTTAAGTTTATTAAAGAATAATCTTAAAGTTTGGTGATAATAACACAGCTGTAAATATTGCATTCGAATTATTATTCGAATTATTATTTTTCGAAATAATTTCCTTTAATTAGCGTTGTAAAATGTAGAAAGCAATATTTACATTCATATTACTTCGCGAAAATGCAATTAATTTGCAACAAGTGCCGACTACAGGCAACAAATATTAACATCTGTTTCCTTAATGTAACTTAAGGCTTCCCGATATGTATTCGGAACCTCAGTCCTTAATAGCTCAGTGGCAGAACAATGATCCGGCAAACTATGGACGTGGCTTCGAATTCTACTTAAGAGCGAATTAAGTTTTACATATTTTAATTGACAGTTGTTGACACTTTTATCTTTTCAAGTTGTCAATGTTTAGATACTCTTAAGTTTATTAAAGAATAATCTTAAAGTTTTGTGATAATAACACAGCTGTAAATATTGCATTCGAATTATTATTCGAATTATTATTTTTTGAAATAATTTCCTATAATTAGCGTTGTAAAATGTAGAAAGCAATATTTACATTAATATTACTTCGCGAAAATGCAATTAATTTGCAACAAGTGCCGACTACAGGCAGCAAATATTAACATCTGTTTCCTTAATGTAACTTAAGGCTTCCCGATATGTATCCGGAACGTCAGTCCCTAATAGCTCAGTGGCAGAGCAATGGTCCCGCAAACTATGGGCGTGGCTTCGAATTCTGTTTAAGAGCGAATTAAGTTTTACGTATTTTAAATGACTGTCGTTGACACTTTTATGTTGTCAAGTTGTCAATGTTTAGATACTCTTAAGTTTATTAAGGAATGCTTAAGTATTGCTTCGTTTTTAGATTTTGTTAAAAACTAAAATTATTAGTTCTGTAAAAGTATATCCTGTCTTCTCGGACTCACACAACATTAAAAGCTGTAAATAAATTACCGGGCGTTATGGGCCATAATGTCCGGTTATTACGCCCACGGGCGTTATGACATGTATATGGTAACCGTATCCAACGTGAAATGAACATACGATACTTAAATTAAAAATAAATATATTTTTTTATAAACTCAATACTGAAAACTTCTTTCAATAACAATCAATTTCGATGTTTCATATCTGCCATGCGTCCCGTGACGGCTAAGTTCTTTTATTTTAGTAATTATCGGAGAGCGTACTGAAGCGATTGAATGACAAATTGCTCTGATAAAACGTTGTGGGGTCTCAGGTATAGTATACATATACAGCCTATAACAGCCTCACTATTTGCTTGCTCGATTGCATTCCTAGAGCAGGTGTTGTTATTTTCATCGTTATGAATAGTACATTGTGTATATTCCTTCATAAATTAAATTCAACAGTGGCGTGTAAGACGGAATATCCATTTATATATTATTTCGTTAGACTTCGTTGAAATAATCTCTTAAAAAATTATATCAGCTAATTTCCAAAGTGTATTCTCGTGTTTACATGCATATACAATACATATATGTATTTATTGTTCTTGAGATAATATATTTTCTATTTTCTTCTATCTATTGTTTCTGGTTTCGTTTCTTTCAGTGTGTTATTTGGTTACAACGTTTAGTATTTAAAAAAATCCGTTTTATATTGTTATATTGTATATGTATTTATCCTATATTTTTTTATAAGTATTAAGTTTAATTTACTACCTTATTTTTGGAGTAGTTTTCGTTTCTTCTTTTTGGTCCATTTCTTTCTGTTCTTAGTATTTCTCATTATTTTCATTAACTATGAAGAATTCTCGTAGGGCAACCATGGAGGATGGATTAGAGGCCATATAGATTGGTTGCATTTTCGTAATGATACCGAGATATATTGCAGTGCCTGTTCATTATGCTTAAGTCGTCCACAAAAGTCTAATGTGCAGAGACATGTTTCTTCTAAAACTCATCAAGATAACATATGACCATCTGCACCTGACACTTTTAACGAAGAACTCTGTGAAGCTTTCATGGTGGCCAATATCCTATTCAAAAAGCCTAACAATCCAGTCCTCAAGAGGTTTCTTACAAAATATACTGATCGTCATATACCAGATGAATCTGTTTTACCTGAATACTACCTGCCAAAATGTTATTTGAGAACCATTGGCAAAATACGAACCAACCTATCTGGTCATTATATTTCAGTAAGTGCATACGAAACAACGGGTGTAATGGGACGATATGTGTTAAATGTACAAGACAACTTCATATCAACCATAACATGTGTTCATTTGAAAAGTCAATCTAGTAGCATGTGATTTAATGAGACCATTTTGAAGTATGTCGTAAATTAAAATTTACTACTTAACCTACGAAGTCGTATATTTTGACAGTTTCATACATACAAATAAATAACAAATAATAGGTATTTATTGAAAACTATAACAAATGTTGAAAATGTTGTCCTTCAAGATCAATGCACTTTAAATCCTCCGTTCAAAATTTCTGATGATATTCTGCAACATTACTGGATTGTTATTAATTTCCCTGCATTTCTGTTCGATTCTCTGTAGCATATCATTCAAATTCAATATAGGTGTTCGAAATATGTTATTTTTTAGATAAGGCCACAAAAAGAAGTCGCAAGGTGTTAAATCGCATGAACATGTAGGCCAGGCAATTTCAGTATTTCGACTAATTATACGCTCATCAAAAAATTCTCTTAAATAATCCAAAAATTCTGCAGTACAGTGACAAGGTGCTCCGTCTTGTTGGAAATATACATTTTGAAGTTCATCATCATGCAACTGATTGACAAATGGTTGTAAAATTTCCGTACGGTACCTTTGAGCAGTTAACGTTACCTGAAAAAATATTGGTCCAATGATTCGCCTTTGGCTTATCGCTGCCCAAACACCAATTTTCTCTAGATGTAGCGATTCTTCATTAATTGCATGTGGATTTTCGCTACTCCAAATTCTTGTATTTTGTGAATTTAGCTATCCCGTTTTATAAAACCATGCTTCATCAGTAAAGAGGACTCTTTGCGAAAGTTCTCCATTATTTTTCATATTTACAAACCAATTACAAAACTGTAGTCTACGTGGGTAATCAATTTCTAACAATTCTTGTACTGCTGTGACACCGTATGGATAAAGTTGCATATCTTTTTTTAAATTACTTGTGAGTTGTACCAACAGAAAGGGTTTATTTGTTGACTCAAATGTCGAACAGATGTTTGTGGTTTATTTTCCATTATTTCTTCAACACGATTGACAACTTGAGGTGTACGTTTCTTAACTGCTCCGCTGCCTGATTTTCGTAAGAGACTACCAGTTTCAGAAAAAAGTTTTAAAGTTCTATCCAAAGTATTCTTAAATTGTATATAATCTATTACAAAATGTGGAAACTCAACTTGAAATTCTACCATGCAATCTTGAACTGAATAAACCCATAAACCATCAATTTTATTACCACTTCGAAAATAAGCCTGGACTAAAAAAAAGTTATGTTCTAAAGTGAAAGCCATTTTAAAACTGAGAATTTATGTAAACCAGAATCGACGTAAGATTATTTTATGCACTAACTGATATTTGTGATTGACATAATCAAATGTCACTTGGATTTACGTTTACGGAACAGCAAACACATACTAATATATTTGCGTCTTATTCTATCAGAATTTCAAAGTGACCTAGATTGACTTTTCAGATGAACACACGTTACTTATTTGCAACTAAAGTATTACCAGTCGTAAACGGTGAAACAGTGCAAGAGTAATTGATCTTTGTATTCATAATATTCTGTCATCAGATAATAACTATAAAGCTAAGATGCTATTATTTTTGAGGATGCGGCAGCTTCTATGTTAAAAACAGGGAAGTTATTAAAGCAATCTTATCCCAATATGCTACACGTTACCTCTGCAGCACATGCAATATGTGAAAACATCAGGGGTCATTTTCCAAATGTTGATAAGTTAGTTTCATCATTTAAAAAGATATTTTTCAAAGCACTTTCATGAGTGGCGTTATATAAACTTCAAAATTTGCCTTTACTCCCAGTTCATGTTTTAACTAGGTGGGGAACATGACTAGAAGCAGCATTTTTCTATTCACAACACTTGGATGAATTAAAATACTTTGTTTTTCATCTTCAAGATCATGATACGCAAAGCATATCTAATTATAAGCACCTGATACAAATTGAAAATTTACAAAACCAGCTAAACTTTGTTAAAGCTAATTGCCAGTGTCTTACAGATACGATTACCTACATGCAAAATCCAGATATTAACCGAAGAGAGGTGATAATTAACGTAGAAACCGTTATTGATCGAATGAAAAGTATACCTTCTGAATTTAGAAACAAACTAAGACAAAAAGTTGATGCCATATTTAGCAGAAATCCAGATTAGACTATATTATATCAATTCTGCACCGAGCCGATTGAAAAATCTATACATTCAAAGTATGGTGCACTTTTGCAACAAATTTAATCTCGCACCCATGACCAGTTGTGATGTCGAACGGACATTTTCTATTTTTAAAGACGTTTCAACATCTAAAACAACTAATTTAACACAGGACCACCTTGAGCAAATTTTAGTTCTTCATAGTAATGTTTTACACTTTCAATGTTTCACAGAAAATACATAGTTTTGAATTTTTTTTTTTAAATAATTTTTATTCAAAATTCGATATACAATTCGCTTGTCAGCATTACTTTTGTTTCAGCAGTAGTTGCTGCCGCTTACCAAACCGTTTATTACATTCGCTCTGTTGTGCGTTGACAGATACATATTAACTGCATATGTAGGTATGTGCCACTTATGCAGTGCCCACACGTATAAAATTCGTCTAAACTCACAGATCGCTTACAGAAACAAACCTATTGCGAATACAAGGCAGATGCCTATGGGCTATAAATCATAAATCGCTCGATTGCGCTCTCTGATAATTATGATCCAAATAGGTTGTAAAATGGAAATGATCTAAATTCTTATTTTCATAGGGTACAGTTTAAATAAATAAAAAATATGATTGGGGGTTAAAATGACAAATTGTATTTTGTAACCGAGGGGATGGGTGCGTGCGACAGGATGTTGTTGAAAAATAGTGATGCCACCCCAACACAAAACACTGGCAGTCCACATGTAGATCGGATCGTTTTTGTTATTGTTAAACTGTAAAACCAATATTATATTTTTTTCGATTCATTAAAATGGAATATCGGTTTTCATGTGAAACTAGACAGAATTAAATGACAGAAAAGATATTTTAATGAAAAGCAGTACAAGGAAAAAATCTACATAACAAATTACTACAATTGTAGTAAATTTTGCTACACATACTTAAATACCAACTTATTGCGAATTGTGGTATTTTTTACTACTTACTCTGTTACATGTAAGTGATCTATACACATAGTAGTAATCTGTTTTGTTTGACACAACTTTTGTAGCTATTTTAATAATATCTTGCCAGTGATGTACTTACAACTATTATATACAAATTATCATACATTTTTACTACTACAATATAGGCGTAATACTTACAATTGTAGTAATGATGATTACAAAATATTATTTGTAAAATTATAGTTAATATTGCGAAGCGATTTTTTCCCGTGTATATACGTACACCATACAATCGAAATCTTATATGCTATAAACATAATTTAAAAACCAGAAGGAGGGATTCAATTTTACGACATTTTAAAACTTTCTGAGTTTGTATTTATATAAAGAAACAGCTGTTTCGAGTCCTAATCAACTTGTATTACGAATATGTGAATATCACAAGATTTTATTATGAATTCAGCTATTTCGAGTAACAAAGAGTAGCCTGCCCAATATTATGATCGTCTATAAAGAAACTAAAACGATTGGAGTTCGGACATTTGTCTGTGGCAAAAAAGCAATGCATCATAAATATGTACAAGAAAATCTATCAACTTAACACAAGTAAGAAATTTTCCACAAGAGGTTCTACATAATGATTCGGTTGTCAACAGGAAATATTGTGTTCATAAAGTTATTTCAAAAGAAGAGAAAGTATGTAAATTCGATGGAATGACGGGCAAATTAGTAGAGCCAATAATAATATAATAGAAACCATGGCAGTAATGAAACTTCAAGATCAGGCTTTCTAGTTAATAGGATTAATTACAATTGAAACAGACATGTAATATACGACATGTAATATATACATGTAATATATAGTTACATATCTGTAACTGTACTGTACACATGGACAATACACCTCGTATTTTCAGCATTTACTTCTGCTTAAGACACGTGTTTCTGCCATTACTATTAGGCGTCATCAGGCGTCATATAATATCATATAATAATTTCCTAATAACAGCCGAATATAATTTTAACAACTCCAATAAATCTGATTAAATTGGAATTTACCACAATTGATTAATCTAATAACTTTTCTAGTGACATTTAGCTGTATAATTCAAACATTACCAACAACTACTCCTAGTTTTTAAATAAAGCACAGAAAACTATGAAGCTTTTCTTCTTCAAATTTGAGTTGAGTATAAATGAGTTAAATGACACCTTTTACTGATTTTTTGTTATTATCTAAACTAATAAATAACACAGGTCTACAGTGATTTTGATGTTTGAAAGCTGTTTGCTAATTTGTATATGTTTGGGGGCCCTTATTCCAAAAAACGCCATATTTTTGCTCTATCACGTAATTTTTTTTTATAGCGCTCTATATCTTAAAAATGTTGATTTATTAATATACATACCTATGACAAGAATATGTTTGTTCCATGTTAGGCATGATTTTTAAATGAATTGATTTTTATGAAATTAAATGTGATTTGGCAACACTGGTTAATATTAGATTTCTCAGCAAAGCAACAAAGTCGGCGCAGAAGCGTCAATACAACGTTGAAACCTGCTTATGTGCAGTTTGGTTGTGTTAGTCGTCGTGCTACTGTGTCCGCGCGCTTGTTGTCTTCGTTGTTGCGTATTTTAAGTGTTCTAGAACGTATAAATATGGAAAGAAGACATTGTGTGCACAATCCGAATAACTTTTGTTATATCTGTGGTAGTTATGTCGTAGTAAAGCAGAGGCAAACTATAACTTCGTTTGTGAAAAATGTATACCACGCTTATTTTGGTGTAAAAATTGGCGACCAAGACAAGTCCTGGGCTCTTCATACTGTTTGTTCCGTTTGCGTTGATGCATTAAGAAACTGGCAAAAAGGTAGGTTTAAGCTTTGGTGTTCCTATGGTATGGCGAGAGCCTAGAAATCATAGTGATAATTGTTATTTTTGTTCGTGTAATGTTCAAGGACAGAAAACAGAAAAAATAAGAAACAAATTGTGTATCCCAATCTTGACTCTGCTATTCGACCAGTTCCTCATGGACCAGATGTACCGATACCTACCGCCCCAAAAGCACTAGAAAACGTCATATCGTCAGAATCAGAGGAATCTAATTGCGACGCAGATGACTCAGATTTCACACCAGATTTCAGAGAGTCCGAAGTGTTTAACCAGAGCGAACTAAATGATTTAATTAGAGATTTGCACCTTCCAAAGGATGCATCCGAATTGTTAGCCTCCCGACGTCGTGAGAAACATTTACTGGCACCTGGCGTCACATCAAGCTTTTATCGGGATCGCGAAAAAGAGTTATGTCAATATTTTACTCAAGACGGACCGTAGTGTATTGCAACAATATTACTGACTTAATTTCAAAATTAGGAAATGTGCCGTATGTAAAAGAAGAATGGCGCCTGTTTATTGACTCAAGTAAGCGTAGTTTAAAAGGCGTTTTATTGTACAATGGTAACGAGCTGGCCTCGGTTCCCGTTGCCCATTCGGTATATTTAATGGAAATGTATAAAAATTTTGAACTTCTTTTAAAGAAAATAAACTACCAAGAACATCAGTGGATGCTTTGTGGTGACCTTAAAGTGCTGTGCATGCTACTAGGACAACAAGGAGGTTATACAAAATTTCCATGCTTTATTTGTGAGTGGGATAGTCCAGCAAGGGATAGACATTGGACTCAAATAGAATGGCCCTCTAGAACAAGCCTTACACCTGGTAGCAAAAATGTATTAAGAGATAGCTTGGTTGACCCAAAAAAGTTTTACTGCCTCCTCTCCATATCAAACTTGGCTTGATGAAGCAGTTTGTTAAAGCCCTAGAGAAAAATGGACAGTGTTTTAAATATTTGTGCGAGAAATTTCCAGCCTTATCCGATGCCAAGTTAAAAGAAGGTATTTTTGTTGGGCCGCAGATAAGAACATTATGCAAAGACAAGGATTTTCAAAACACAATGACCAATGTCGAGAAAAACGCCTGAGTTTCATTTAAAGAAGTAATTGATAAGTTTCTTGGGAACTCTAAGGACGAAAACTACGAAAATATTGTTCAAAATATGTTACAACACTTTCATCGTCTAGGTTGTAATATGAGTTTGAAAGTGCATTTTCTGTTTTCACACTTGAATTATTTTCCTGAAGATCTTGGAGCAGTTAGCAAAGAACAGGGAAAGAGGTTTCACCAAGACATTAAGGAAATGGAACGGCGATACCAAGGCAGATGGAGCATAACGATGATGGCGGACTACTGCCGGATGTTAAAACGGGATATGACCTTAAAAACATTCAACCGAATGTCCGGACAACGCAGCTTTCTGGCAAAAAGACAAAGATTTCACTTAAAAAAGACTGAGTAAAGTATTTTTTTCCACTTTTTTAACTTGTATTCCACCTTTTTACTCAATAAACAAATAATTTTTTTTAGAAATATCGTTTTTTTTCATTTAATATTTGCAAAAAACCTTACGTGATACACATAAATGCATAGAATTTTTGAAATCAGCCTACCAAAATTATATAAAATCAGTTTTCAAAATAAAAACATCTGTCATAAAGTTTAATTTTGTAGACCTGTGTAATTTACTTCTATTATTAATATACTAAATGTTACAAACCAAAAGTAACACACTGGCGTATTTTAGAAAATACTGAAAATACATCTGCTTTTATCACTAGCACTATGCACTCTATACAAAGTCAAAGAGTTTCTTTCTCTTGAGACTTCTCGCTATGTCGAAGAACTAGATTAGCTCTATATTCGCGTGCTGTAAAAGTCTCTCTTCATGGCTTCGTGGAAATTTCTGGATCACACTGGCCACAAACTCTATTTTTGTAATTATCTATGTAGTTGGTCGTAATTATTCCTAATGTATCAGGGTATCAGGGTGCATTTAAAATGTTCCTTAATATCTTATTTTAGAAAGTGTAAATAGTTTTTATGTTACTCTTTATGGTACACTTCCAGGGTTGTATTTCATTGGCCCAAGTTGGTTGTAATATTTGCTTATAAAGTAGTAGCTTGCTATATACAAATAACGCAGAACTTCATCCCAAGAACCAATAACTTTTTCTAATTCCTCTATTTTCTCTGTCACACGAAACCTACTTTCAAGCATCATGCTAAGGTATTTGGCTGAGTTAGCATATGTCATTATCTTTGTATTCATAGGTAGTAGTTCTTTACTTTTACTTTATATTCCCTTCTTTCAGTAACAATCAATTTCCATGTTACACATCTATCAGGCGTCCCCTGATGGCTAAGTTTGTTTTTATTTTAGTTGATATATCCTCTTATTTTCCTGAAAACACGTATTATTTTAACTTTTCCTTTTTATTCGATAATTCTAACAAACTTATTTACCTTTTTTTTAAATTCTTCATTTCATGCCTTAAACTTCTTTTATTATTTAGATTTAAGATTTCATTTGAAAAGTAATATTAATTTTAATGAGACAGTTTTTGCCGGTACTAGGAAACAAAGACTCCGAAATTTCTGCGCAAAAAACATCATCTTACGCTTTCCTGCTGTTGCTTCAACCAACATCAAATGGTAAAGGTTAGTTACGATAAGAAAAAACCCAAGCTGTACTATACATTCATAATTCATAATACGTACTAAACACCAGCAAAAAACCTGAAAGCGTAAACATTTCGTACTTACGTTAGGAGCTGAAGGTTGGTCTTTACGTAGAAAAAGAACTTGTTTATATTAGGATGGCAATACGCGGCCATAAACGACAGCCAGTCAATACGAATTTGAGAAAAACTGAAGATAGTTCGATCGCGATTAAATTTTCTTTTAACTACGATTATGTGGATACTATTGTCGATTAAATAATCCTGTTATGTAAACAAAGAGACGTGTTTATTTTATGTCGGCATAAATGTACGTGCGATAAATATGCTCTTTGCGGGTTTCGTGTGTTTGTTTTAAGATAAATGTGACAAGAATGAAAATGTGGTAATTTTAATTCCTTTTAATATACTTTGTTGAAAATAAGGATAAAAGTGAAACTGAAATAACATATTTAAAATGTAGGGTATTTAAGGTTGCATGTCGCGGCAACATAATTGATTTACTTGTTTATAAAGAGTTTCAAGTGGAACCATCTTTAATTAAACACAAATTTAATGAAGAACGAATTGGAAGCTTTTCCAAGTAGTAAATAAACGAACAGTAGAATTATCGGTGTGATAAGCATTAGTAATAATTAGATCGGCAGTAAGGGGTGCATTCCAGGAGAGAACTTAAATAAATTCGTACCGGGCCGATCTATCGTTTAATTTTATAAGTTACTTGAGCTCTATTGCGTAAATATGTGATTGACAGCGACACGACAATGTCTACACGTCTACTTGCATCTAGAAGAATCGAAACAACTAAGGCAGAATTTATATCACGAAGCGTAACTTCCTGTTTGAAATCGCTATGGTGTGAAAAGCACGATATAAATAAAGAAAAATTGTTATTATTTGTAACAGATGGAGCTGCATATACAGTGAGGTCCTAAAGTAACGGATAAATTCATTTTCTACGTAATTATTAATACAAAAGGAAAATCCTGAAACAGGTAAATTTTTATATATGAAACTACACTTTTTGAATAAAATTATCTATGTGCCCCTTCAACCCCCTCGAAGTAATAACTACCCCTTAAAAAATTTAAATGAAAAGGGGTAGCGTGTGTTACTGCGTTTAAAAGGGATTTTAATTCTCTATTCAGCAGTATATGCCTTTTTGATTTTTGGACGTCGATAATAGGAAAAATCAATGTTAAATTGTTTAAATTGTATAATTAATTATGTCGCAGAACGAAATAAATTTTAAAATATTTAACATTATTTACAGTAACTAAAAATAGTTTAAATCATATGCTCAAACTGGAGTCCGTTCATTTCTTGACAAACAAATAGACGATGTTGGAATTCTTCCAAAACGTTTTGCAACATTTCAGCGCTGATTTGATTAATTTCATGCATTATTCGGTTTTTTAAATCATTAATGTTGATTGGTTTATTGGAGTAAATTTTTGATTTTAAATAACCCCCCAAAAAATAATCCAGTGGAGTCATATCGGGAGAACGGGCTGGCCATTCAATTTCACCACGTCTACCGATCCACCGATGCGGAAAAACTTGATTAACGTAAGCTCGTACTACTGCTGCATAATGTGGTGTAGCTCCATCTTGTTGAAACCATATGTTTCTATTAATTTCTGTGGGGTTAACAGTATCAGGAAAAAGTCTTCTTAATTCAGGTATTAAAAATGTTTGTAAAAACTCCAAGTAAATCGCCCCAGATAATGTCCCCTCAAAAAAATATGGTCCAATAATTCTGTTATTTATTATGCCAGCCCAAACGTTCACTTTAATAGGATACTGAGTATGACCTTCCCTCATCCAGTGCGGATTTTGTTTACTCCAATACCGACAATTTTGCTTGTTGACTGTTCCATGTAGGGTAAACTTTGCCTCATCAGAAAAAAGAATGTTTTTGGGAAACATCGGATCCTGTTGACATCTATTTGTAACAATTTCACAAAATTGTAATCGACGATCAGGATCACCGTCATTTAATTCCTGCACCATTTGCATTTTATATGGATGGTATTTTTCTTTTTTCAAAACACGCAAGACAGACGATTTACTTACATCGCAATCACCGGCTACTTCTCTTGTAGGTTTATGTGGGTTTCCTCAACATGTAATAATACATCTAATTTTTTTTCGTCATTCAGTTTTGATCTACCAGATTTTGGAAGATCTTTGACAGTTCCTAATTGACGGAATTTTTGTTCGACTCTACTCACCGTAGACTGGGAAATGTGACGGTCAGGATACTTATCATTAAATATTCTGCATACTTCAGAATGCGTTCGTGTTTTATCACCCACTCCAATTAATATTAATACGTCAATTCTTTGGGCCTCGGAAAGGCTCATTGTTGAACAATTTAAATTAACGCTTAGAAATCTCTAAAAAAACGTTTAATACCTAACAATTGTTAACGACGTCTAACGAACTAAAACAAATTTGAGAAGTAAATGTCATAAAAAGAAACAAATTTACTTTTTTGACATGAAGGTAACTAATAGACTATTCACTCGTGACAGGTATTT
Organism: Melolontha melolontha; assembly: GCA_935421215.2. NCBI lineage: Eukaryota > Metazoa > Arthropoda > Insecta > Coleoptera > Scarabaeidae > Melolontha > Melolontha melolontha. Next base: position 233,001,274 of record OW285235.1, read on the forward strand.
GGTTCTACGCCTACTTGTTTGTATTACATAAAATTACTCTTTTCTTGATTATCGACGTCCAAAAATCAAAAGGGCATATACTGCTGAATAGAGAATTAAAATCCCTTTTAAACGCAGTAACACACGCTACCCCTTTTCATTTAAATTTTTTAAAGGGGTAGTTATTACTTCGAGGGGGTTGAAGGGGCACATAGATAATTTTATTCAAAAAGTGTAGTTTCATATATAAAAATTGACCTGTTTCAGGATTTTCCTTTTGTATTAATAATTACGTAAAAAATGAATTTATCCGTAACTTTAGGACCTCACTGTATAAAGACGGCTGATCGGCTCTTACAACAAACATACAGTAGCATGATATATATCACATATGTCGCACATGTTCATTATCGAGTATGAGAGGAACCCGGAGAAACTACTCGAACGCAGATAAATTGATATCTTCTGTCAAGTAAGTTTTTGTGATGGCACTTGCACGCAAAAACTTATTTCGTGAAAAACTGTCACATGTATCACTACCACTAGAACCTATTATAACACACTGAGGCACATGAATAGAACCAGCATCCTATTATCACACGTATTTTTAGGAAGCTAAAAGTATAATACAGCTACTGAATTCGAATGATGCTGTTTCTACTTTACACGCTCAACAGTATTTATGGACCCAATTATTCAGGTAGATTTAGCCAACATTCATGGACATTTGTTACAGTATCTTGGCGTTGGGTGTGTACCGGTGTATATATCCGTAGCGATATCGCTGTGTAATGAGCCTGTGTGACTCAGCGGAAACTTATAGAAATTTGGTGTGGTTGACCTTGATCACTTTTCGTCTAGTGCTTCGGTCAGTGCAGTCGACCTTTTGTTTGGTGTGCCGCCGGAGATTTGGTATCGTGCACATTTTTCACTGAAATAGGCTGTTTATTCGTGATTTAAGTTTTTGTGAAGGCACCTGAATGCAAGAACTTATTTTATGAAATTGCCACATGTGCCACTCCCACCAAAACGTATTATAACGCGCTGCGGTACGTGGATAGAAGCAGTATCCTGTTTTCACATACATAAATGACGACGTTAAAAGTATGGTACATCTATTCAATCCCAGTGAAGCTGTTTCGATTATACGCTCAACAAGTATTTATCTACCCAAGTATTTAGGTAGATTTAGCCAGTATTCATGGGCATTATTTCCAGAATACCTGTAACCATCCGCCATGAAGAGGTTACTCCGACCAACCCACAATATTCTCTTAATATTAGTCAATTCCTTTCCCAATTACTTGGAGCTGCTGCTGATAATGTAAAAAGAAAATTTGAAGCAGTTCTAAATAACAATCCAGGGTTTCCTACTGCACATCGAATTATTGACTTGTTTGATGGTAAAGAATAGATTTTTCCGAACCGGGGATAAATGTGCTGTCAGTAAAAACCTTATGTTCTCTAGATATGCTCCTATGTCATCAGTAGATGTGAACGGTCGTTTATAAATGGATTTACGGTGCGAGACCATTATGAACACATGAGCATATGGAACAGTTATTGGTGATTTACTATCATTTTAACTCTGGATATAAATGGTGAACAGTAAGGATGTGCGATACGTATTATAAACCCTGCAATGTCACCATTTGATATACTATTAAATCACTTAAATACAAGTACTTGTCTTTCTATACGTATATTGAGTCGCATGCGAAAAATATTAAATCGGGATTTATGATGACATGTACCCTTGACTGCCGATCCCTAATTATTAGTATTTATTCAATACTTAAGTCATTCTTTCTGAACCCAAATTGGTATTCAGAAATTATTTCTCTTGCCAAAGATGGGTTTGAGCCTTTTCAGTAGAAGTTTTTCAAAGATTTTAGACACTATTGGCAAGAGGCTGATCGGACGATATGAATTAACTCGTTTACCAGGCTTTAGTACTATTGTAATTTGTGCCACCCGTCATTGTGTTGGAATTTACCCTAATCTCATTACCTTATAGCAGATAATTGTTATAAAGAGCAGTGCCTCTATTGGTAACTCCTGGAGTATTCTATCAGTGATCAAGCTAGGACTTAAGAGGACGTGTTTGTGTCATAATTTCATGTACTTTTTTCGTTAGTAACTTTATTTGATGGGGTGCTTCCAGTATCTGCTGAACATGTGTCTCCTTGTGGGCTGTAAGTTGTGTCAGAGAAAAAGCGAAGACAAAGTGAGAGATAGAATAATTTCAGTTAAAAAGAGGATTACGAATTTGTTTATTCTTGGAAAATCACATAACTAAATCTCGTTACGATAATGAGAACGTGAAATTAACTAAATAAATACAGTCGTCATCATAAAATCAGTAGCTATTTTAGGTCTCAGAATTGATCAACGTGCAAAGGACAACGCATCCCTGCATACAAAAATTTTTGCAAAATATTTATTTAAAAAATTTCCCTAACTCGTGTATAGAGATAAAAGGCTTTTTGTACCACCAATAATTTTTTTTATTTAAATGTACCGTTACTGTTACACATCCCTAATATGTTAAGTAGTTTAGTAAAGGCATTATTTTTTATTGACGTTGCGAAAGACAAATAAATGTTATACGAGGTGCATTCAAGTTCTAAGGCCTCCAATTTTTTTTCTCCAGACTGGAAAGAGATAGAAGCATGGGCATTGTTTTAAAATGAGCGTGCGTTCGTTGTCAATACGTCACAGAGATGGCAGCACTGTACGGCAAATGGAATTGTAGCGGCAGCATCGAGAATGAGAACTGTTTTAGATACTTAAAATGGCTACGTTTTCCTTACTTGAACAGCGTTCGTTTCAAGTCGCCACACTCCTGAAGGAGTTTCGCCACTTCTTTGGAAGTACTTAAAATCCTGTTTTTAGGGGTGGATTAGTCCCGTTTCTTCGTCTGGTTATCTGTGTGACGATTTTATTCTGCTATGCTGTTCCATTCTTTTCTATTGCTAGTCTTTCCTTTCCAATTAGTTGTTCGCAGTCTCTTTGTATCTTCCTCTACTTCATCTTGCCATCTAGTTTTTGGTCTACCTCTTTGTCTTCTATTTTCTGGTTTCCATTCCATTATTGATCGTATTTTGCTTTCGGGATCCATTCCCTAGACATGCCTTAACCATTTTATCGTCATCGATTTAATAAATTTTACTATACGAGTTCTAAGGCCTCCGATTTTTTTTCCCCAGACTGGAAAGAGATAGAAGCATTGAAGAGATAGAAGCATTGAAGATTGTTTTAAAATGAGCGTGCGTTCGTTGTCAATACGTCACAGAGATGGCAGCACTGTACTGCAGATGGAATTGTAGCGGCAGCGTCGAGAATGAGAACTGTCTTAGATACTTAAAATGGCTACGTTTTCCTTACTTGAACAGCGTGCAATCATTCGTTTTCTGAATTTGCGTGGTGTGACACCAATTGAAATTCATCGACAGTTGAAGGAGACATGTGGTGATGGAGTTATGGATGTGTCGAAAGTGCGTTCGTGGGTGCGACAGTTTAATGAAGGCAGAACATCGTGTGACAACAAACCGAAACAACCTCGGGCTCGCACAAGCCGGTCTGACGACATGATCGAGAAAGTGGAGAGACTTGTTTTGGGGGATCGCCGAATGACAGTTGAACAGATCGCCTCCAGTGTGTTAGCATTTCCGTGGGTTCTGTGCACACGATCCTGCATGACGACCTGAAAATGCGAAAAGTGTCCTCCAGGTGGGTGCCACGAATGCTGACGGACGACCACAAGGCTGCTCGTGTGGCATGTTGCCAAGCAATGTTGACGCGCAACCAAGGCATGAATGGGACTTTCTTTTCGTCGATTGTGACAATGGATGAGACGTGGATGCCATTTTTCAATCCAGAAACAAAGCGGCAGTCAGCCCAATGGAAGCACACAGATTCACCGCCACCAAAAAAATTTTGGGTAACCGCCAGTGCTGAAAAAATGATGGTGTCCATGTTCTGGGACAGTGAGGGCGTAATCCTTACCCATTATGTTCCAATGGGCACTACGGTGACAGGTGCATCCTACGAAAATGTTTTGAAGAACAAGTTCCTTCCTGCACTGCAACAAAAACGTCCGGGAAAGGCTATGCGTGTGCTGTTTCACCAAGACAACGCACCCGCACATCGGGCTAACGTTACGCAACAGTTTCTTCGTGAAAACAACTTTGAAGTGATTTCTCATGCTCCCTACTCACCTGACCTGGCTCCTAGTGACTTTTGGCTGTTTCCAACAATGAAAGACACTGTCCGTGGCCGCACATTCGCCAGCCTTGCTGCTATTGCTTCAGCGATTTTCCAGTGGTCGAAACAGACTCCTAAAGAAGCCTTCGCCGCGGCCATGGAATCATGGCGTCGACGTTGTGAAAAATGTGTACATCTGCAGGGAGATTACGTCGAGAAGTATCACCAGTTTCATAGTTTTCGGGTGAGTAGTTAGTTAGAAAAAAAATCGTAGGCCTTAGAACTTGAATGCACCTCGTACTAAGGTGTTTATATTTCTTTTTGTTCTTAATGAAGTTGATATGTGATTATTAAATTGCATATCAATTAACAAGATGTACTAATAAATATTAATAAAGACAATAGGCAAAAGAAACCGCTTCAGAAAATAAATAATTCGCATCATTTATTCATATAATTCAATTTCCTATTTCATTACTCATTTGTAATTAATTATTGATTACTACAATCTATATACATATACTCGATTATATCATTTAAAAAATATAACATCTGCTTATGAAAGATGATGAATTCGAAGGAATTAGAATTTCCGCGAAGCCGTCATAATTTTTAACTTCATAAACTTCTGTAACAATCCATCATCCTTTACATTAAGGCGATAATTGGGTACTAATACTTTTTAAATAAGTACAATCGTGCGCATTTACTTCTTCGTTTCTTCCATACGTCTGCCTTTGAAATAATTTTTCCATTGTTGCCATAGTGAAACCTTTTCAATTTTTTGTCCATCTGAAAGCAAGCAATAAAATCATTTTTACTTTTATTGGTCCTGCCAAAGTAACGCAGCTTCTGTCAAACGTTTTAGAAAGCAAGGCAGCAATAGTTCTGATATTTTTTATTATTTGAAAAAGTATTTTGCTGATTCCAGTATTGTATTAATGATAGATTGTCTAAACTACATTGTAGAAATTTAGCACAAAATTGTCGTGATAATCAAATGAATAATACATATTATATCACAAAAGTTTCGGAGTTAACAGCAATTAAGTAGAACTACGAGCACCATCTATTGAACATTTTTCCAGGTAGATAAATAACAGGTGACTATATTCGCTATTAGTGCTTACGTCACAGCGCCATTTTTGTTGTGGTAGGCGAAGGTCGTGAATTCAAACAAATATTTTCTCCATAATAATTAGATAGTCTTAAACTTTTTATTTTTTATTAACATAAAAAGCGTTAGTTTTTAGAGGTGGTAAGTATCTTATCACCAAGAAAAGCGAATTTTCAAAACAATTGGCTATATAATATGTGCCTATGTAAATAATTTTTATTTGTTTTTAGGAAGAATTGACTTTAGTGTAAAGGTTAGGTTACAAGAGTAACATGCTTTAAAATTGTTTTCATAGAGGCAAAATGTCCTTTTAAATATAAAAATACATCATTGGCACAGGCATTAACAAATGATACATCACACATTTAAAAAATGCAAAATGGAGAAACTGTTATTAACACAGAGCCATGATTATTATTAACATTCAACGACAATTACATATAACAAGAAAAGATTTATGTTATCTAAATGAATGGGCACCAACCGAAAGTGAGGAAGTGTGCATCGAAAAGTACTCAAAGTACTCAACACACACAAAAAACTGTTTTTTGGGAATGTGTCTGAAGATATCTCTTCTCCAGCAGAGGCGTACCGATGACCCTGTAGAAAGGTGAAATATGTATCTACGTCTCTGGGGAGGGATATGTTCGGACACGTTCACAAAAAATATTAATAGTGAATCTGTATTTGTGTTCTTCACACCAGATTTTTAATAATATTTTATATTATTAAAAATACTTTTGTATAATATTATATACGTTAAGTCTTCGTATTGCACGTTCTACATGTATCCTTGCACGAGCTATGCTCTGCGTTTGTTTCACCTGTTCTGGAATAAACTGGACTGTGATTAGAAATGGTGGAATGTTAACATTAATCAGGGGCTCAACACATAACCATATTGCTAGAAATATCTTATTTATTCATTATTGTTTGGAAATTCGTTCGTTTTGGTAATAAGATAGTTACCACTTCTAAAAACTAACGCTTTTTATGTTAATAAAAAATAAAAAGTTCAAGACTAGCTAATTGTTATGGAGAAAATATTTGTTTGGATTCACGACCTTTGCCTACTACAACAAAAATCGCATCGTGACGTCAGAGTAATAACGCGTACAGATGATTGAAAATTCAGTTCTTAAGCTGGCAACAATTCTGCAACTTTATGTTGATATGCCTGATTTTTAAATTCAAATTTGTTACAAATTTGACAAAATAAAAGTCTTAAACCTAAATTAAGCGTAAAAAACTCATATGTACTAATAAACAAAATCAAAGACTTTACTTTAACGACTAACACAAAATTCATTTCCTTTGACGTTCAAAATTTATTCTCTAGTATCCCTCCAGAAAAAACTGTTATTTTAGTAAAAGATCTTCTCCATAAAAATAATGTAAATCCAATAATTATTAATGAAATTCTTGATTTACTAAACATATGCATAGAAAAAAATTACTTTCAATTTAATGAAAACATATACACTTGTAAAGAAGGTTTAATCATGGGTAATCCCCTAAGTCCGTTATTAGCTGAGATTTTTCTGGATCATCTTGAAAATTCTATTTCAAAAAATCCTCTTTTTCAAAATGTATTATTTTGGTACAGATACGTAGATGATATATTACTAGGTTTCATAGGAACAAAGGGACAATTAAATTTATTATTTGATTATATTAATACATCACAATATTAAGTTTAAAATGGAACAGGAAACAAATAATAGTATTAACTTTCTCGATTTAACGATTACTAGAATTAACAACAAATGTAACTTTGCAATTTACCACAAACCGTCAACTACAGATATAACTATTCATAACACTTCTTGCCATCCGATACAATACAAATTAGCGGCTTATCACAGTCTTATACATAGATTAATCCATACTCCGTTGAACAAAACTAATTTGGAAAAAGAGTTAAATTTAATTAAACAAATAGCTATCAACAATGGATATAAAAGGAATATAATAGATAACATTTTAAATAAAAAACTCCTTACAAAAGCCATATCACAAGTTTACCCAATATTAAATAATAACACCCAAAAATTTAAAATGATCACGTTTATAGGCTCTTCAAGCACAGAAATTTGTAAATATTTAAGAAAGTTTGACATTAATACAGCGTATAGAACTAAAAACAATTTATCCAAATTTATAAAAAACAATAAACATTTAACAAACAACAATAAAAAGTCAGGAGTCTATGAGTTAACCTGCGGTAGTTGCCCTATGACGTATATCGGACAGACAGGCAGATCGTTTGAAATACGCATCAAAGAACATTTTTCTTCATTTAGAAATAATAAAAGTGACTCTTCATATGCGTCTCATATTAATTCAACGAACCACAATTTCAACAAAGAATTTAAAATATTACACGTAGAAAATAAGGGCAAAAAACTTAATTTATTAGAGTCACTTGAAATTAATAAATTAAAGAAAACCGACAAGATCCTAAATGATCAATTAGAAACAAATAATTCACCCTTACTAAATTTATTTATTTGATATTCAGACACATATTGTATTTTTCCATAGAATTTCTTTACCTCCCTGTAATATAATATAAACCCCTAGTTTTATTACTTAAGAACAGTATTGTATAAACCGTAGTGAAAGTTTTGTGCATAGACATTTTAGTAATAAAAAGCCATTGCTTCAACTATTTAAAATAAAACATGTGTTTGTTACCGTATACTTGTGTTAAAAAATTTGTAAATAAGTTAGTTATATGTCTGATGAAGCTCAGGTTGGAGCGAAACGACCGTTACAGTGTTAATTAAAAAGTGAAATTCATTAAAATTTGTTTTATTTTATCCTGATAATAAATAAAAGTCAAACATGCAAATAAAAAAAAATGTTTTTATTTTCAAAATAGTCTTTACTCTCGAGTAAAATACATTTATTGTATCTATTTTCGAAGTGGCTTGCAAAATGACGATGGTAATTGGATATTCCAAGGAATTGACTTATAATTAGAGACAGGCACTTAGGTCGGACAGCATTGACGTCACTGCATGGGATTTACCAAAATAAAATTGCGTGTTATTTAGGAAAATGCTTTCCGTTCGAATTACACTTACACGTATTCGTAAATAACAACATCACACTATGACAGTTGTTCACGAATTCATGTACTACATACATGTAGCACGCGCAGCGCTTGTAAAGTAAGTCTCCCGATCCTCTCGCTTGTCCACGCCTCTGTGAATCGACCGAGAATGGCGGTCTTTACTTATAATTAATTTAATCGAAATGTATTCAGAAGAACAAATTGAATAACGTTACTTTTCATAACATAGTGTATTAGAATACTCGAACTGTTTTTAAACACTGGTAAAGGTGCTAAAGGTAAATCTACTGGTCGTCCTATTGTTGTTACACCCGATATTTTCCAGAATGCGAATCAACTTTATAAACAAAATCCTCATATTTCTGTATGTCGTCTATTGTGAGCTCTACTTATACTGACTAGTGTTATTCTGAATAAATATTAGAGAAGTTAATTTTAGATTAAACATGTTATTTAATTTTTAAATAAATATCGAAAAAGTCTTCTGTGTAATTTTATTTTTAATTTTAAATTATCTAATAAAACCGTTTTGGTACCGCACGAAATAGCCAGCTGTTGCATCGAGAGAACCCTACTAAAATCGTTGATGATTTTCACCCCTATAAAATTCAGATTGTGCAGGCTCTAAAGGAAGCCGATAGAGCACTTCGCATGACATTTTGCAGAGAATTATTAGAAATCGTGAATCTTGATCACCGCCACACATCTTGAATGAAGATCAAGTTGTGTGGCGTTATTTGTTAATGACGGATGAGGCTCACTTTCATTTAAGCGGTTTGATAAATAAATAGAATGGCCGGTACTGGTCATCGGAAAATCCACAACAGTTACATCAAAACCCTCTACATGACCAGAAAGTATGGTATGGAGTATCAATTTTTGGAATATTTGGACCATACATTTTCGAAGAAAATAATCAAGTAGTCACCGTTATACTCCCATCGTTATATACACATGCTACAGAATTTTTTGGTAGGAGAACTATGAAGATTTGGGCAAGACAACGTATGGTTCCAGCATGATGGTGCGTCAGCTCATACAGCGAGGCAGGCTCATCTTACTTTAAGGGAAATGTTTCCTAATAAAGTTATATCAAAAAATGGCAGCATAAAGTGGCCGCCAAGGTCTCTGGATTTATCGGCTCCCGATTTCTCTTTATGGGGCTTTTTAAATGATGGGGCATATAAGAACCGCTCACAAATTATTCAGGCATTGAAAGACAACATTTTTTAAGAATGTCAGGATATTAATGCTCAACTCCTGCTTAGAGTTATGGAAAATTTTCAAAATAGGTTTTGTTTAGAATATTGTAAATAATATCTAGTTACCAGATATTATTTTTATTATTATTACGATACTATTAATAAACAAACTTATAAGAAAGCTATTAAATTAGTATACCGCACAGACAGTCGTGATATGAATAATAAATCTAAAACACTTACTTATTCTGGTAATCTTACGCAAAAAATTTCTAAATTCTTAACGAGAAATAATTATAGCATAACTTTCAAAACCAACAACTCTTTAGGTTCAATTATTAAAAACAATAAACAAAAGAATAGACAAAGACAATAAATCGGGAGTTTACAAACTTGAATGTAGTTCATTCTCCAAATTTTATATAGGCCAGGCAGGTAAATCCTTTTCTAAAAGAATCAAAGAAAAATTAAATTTACTTGGGGCCATGGAAATTTTAAAATATAAATATACAGCCTTTTACGCAATAATAATATGGATTTCAGAAATTCTCCTTTATTAGGCCTATTTTACAACTGAATCTTTATTTATTTTTGTTTTTCCCGTTTTTATGTTTGTACTCGGTAAATCTTTGGTCCCTTTATGTCATAAAGTTTACATCTTGAATATAAAATGCCTATTATTGAACCACCTTTCTGAGTATAATTATTTTTTCGTTATAATGTTTAATTAAAGTTTAAAAAATCCTTTAGATTTAGTTTGCAATACAACTCCACCGAGGAAGACACTGTGTGTCGAAACAATTGTAATGGGATTTTACCTCAATAAAGTGGAAATTAAGTAATATTGCTATTTCATTTTTGTTTCATCTTTATGAAAATGTGTCATACCCTCTGCCGAATCTTGTATAACAGTTTTTTAAATTTTTATTTCGTTACTTTTTACTGACTAATTAAAGGAAAATAATTATTAAGCCGAAAATTCTGAAAGATACACAAACCAGGAACTAGCAACTATGAATCAAACGGTGAAAAAGGGGAACGTCATGCTCATTAAAATAACTATTGTATTTGTTTTCCAATTATAAACATTTGTTCGAAAAATATTATATTCACCATATCACCCAGAGCAAACTTTCATCATGCAATCCAAAAAGAATATTTCATGTCGGAAATCTATAACTAGCTCCCATGTATGTACTACATGCTTTAAAATTATTAGAAAATTTGTTTCCTAGAACATGAGTGCAAGTAATTCCATTAATTTCAATTAAAAGATATTTGTATAAGCGAGCCGTTTTACATAGTTAACATGATATTTATATTATCTCACATTCAAAGCAGTGTTTGTAATATGAACATGAAATTAGCAGTTTCTCAATTTCCAGATGGAGGTTAAATTATCATATGACTTGTGTTATCAAGTTTTAATTAAAATTTATGTGTATTCATCTGTAATTGACTTCTACCCCTTAGAATAGAATACGACAGAAGTTACTGTAGTTAAATTTCAAATAATAAAATAAAATTTAGTGTAATTAGCGCTCATATTGTGCCTTGTTGCTTAGTGAATGTAATACAAGTTTAGAAATTTAGTATATATATGTTTAACAATTTTAAAAGTTACGAAATAAGCCGATTACGAAATGTTAAGTAACACTTTTCCTTCTTCTGACGTTTCGATCTCAATCGAATGACAATATTCAGAGGTTCCTGTTTACATTGCCTACAACATAAATCTGCAACATTTTAGGTTGCACTGAGGTGTTTTGGTTATAACTTGTTTCGAAATAAATCATATGGTTGCTTCCATACGTGTTTAAGTCGATTTAAGTTACATTTATATTTAGATATAATATCTCAAAACAGTAGAAAATGTAAAAATGATGCATTAAAATTAACTCCTCTCCACCTAGTATTATAATCTGATGAATAGTAATGAAGTCAAATTCCAAGAAAAAAATAACCATTTATACTTAAGAGAGCGGCTAAGAACATGGATATATATATATATATATATATATATATAAATATATATATTCATTCATATTTTGTATTCTCTTGATAAAGGCGTACACAGCCGAAACATGTAGAGTTTTTTAAATACATATATTTTGAAGTAATATACAGACCTTTAATCGCCTACTGATTAGGTTTACTATATATATATATATATATATATATATATATATATATATATATATATATATATATATGTATATTAAAATAATAAGCTTTTTTTTTTGGTTTAGCGACCTTTATTGAATTTCAATTTATTTAACTAACGACGTTTCGACTTTTTTGTATATAATTAAGTCTTTTTCAAGTGATTAGAACTAAAAAAAATTATAACGAAAGGTAAGAATTATATTTACATTATATGAATGAATTAAAATTGGCCTGACCAAACCAATTTTAAAACGAAACAATAAAAAAATTTCATTTCTAAAACAAGACATTTAGTTACACTTAAGATTCCGAGATACGCGGTCGGACCCTGTAGTGAAGGGTCGACATGTTTCCGACCATGCATATTGCACTGGGCATGTGCTTTCACACGAAATAAATTGGTGAGTTTGTATCCTTTAAATTTTAAATGTTAAATTTTAATTTTCTTTACTCTAATCATTATTTTAATTTTAATTCATTCATATAATGTAAATATAATTCTTACCTTTCGTTGTAATTTTTTTTTTAGTTCTAATCACTTGAAAAAGACTAATTATGTATATACAAAAAAGTCGAAACGTCGTTAGTTAAATAAATTGAAATTCAATAAAGGTCGCTAAACCAAAAAAAAAGCTTATTATTTTAATATTATGCACACGGCCAATAAAATAAATAAGAAAAAAATTTTAATTCTTATTAACACTAAATATATATATATATATATATATATATATATATATATATATATATATATATATAAATATAATTATTTCTTGACCTTTGTATGTTATAGTAGATTCAATTAGTCGGCGATTTAAAGTCTCTCTTACGTTGATATGTATATATTTAAAATAATATCTTACATGTTCCGGAAATTAATGCCTTTTTTCAAAGAATTTTAAATTATAAATGATAATATATTCATGTCATATTTAAGTTGTCATGGCATTATTCAAAAATATATTCCAGTTTAATAATAATAATTCATGCCTTAGTATTCCTCAATAGCTTGACGCCAATTGGTAAGCCATGAGTTATTATTATGTCTGCGCCCATGGAGCGATGTGTTTAAGATGTGTTCAGTTGTCGGCGTTCGTCTAGAACAAGAAGGAAAACCACGGAAACCTACTCGGTCAGCCTAGTCCAGGAATCTAAACTCGAGACAGCCAGCATGATGAGCCAATGTGCAGATATTTAAATAACATATGATAGATATTATATATAACAATATATATATATATATAACAATATATATACAACAATTGTATATATTCATGATAGTGAATTGCAGATCACTAGTTTACATTAAGTTATAGTATATACTGCTTAAATCTTTATGTCACTTCTGTTGGTAATTGAACTTTTTTCTTGTTTAATATTAATCATTTCTTTAATTTCCCTTTTCATTGTGCGTTGTTCTTTATCGATTATCTATGTGTTTTCAAAATCGAAATGGTTATCGCGTCGCATTTTTTTGTGTAAATAAAGCAGTTTTGTCTGTTTTGGATTATTTGTGGGCTTGTATTCTTTTGTAAAATGAAAAATTGAACTTTCAGTAATTTATGAGCGCGATGACATGTGTGACGTAGGTGGTGTTTTACCACTTTTAGTGTTCATAACAGACAACAACCTAAAAAAGGTTTTGACGGAAACATACAAACTGTTGGATATTATTTGTACAACGCCCATGTCGACAGCAGAATGTGAACGATGTTTTTCCACCCTCAAACGCATTAAAACTTTTCTGAGAAGCACAATGTCAGAAGATCGACTGAACGCATTGGCGATCCTATCAATAGAAAAGAAGTTCATTCAGTCTATTCCGGATTATGACAGCAAAGTCATAGACGTCTTTTCCAGCATGAAAAATAGGAGAATGGATTTTATGTACAAAAAATAGGAAAGTTTTTTTTTGTGCCTACCCTCTTTCATAACTCACGCGCCACCACTGCTTGAAATAAGGAGACAACCTATGGAAAATGGAAACATGTAATTATATAGAATATAAAGATATTGTGAGTCAATTACGACGCGAACTTCAAAATTAAAAACTCCCTGAAAATTGTTTATGTGCCAGTTATGAATTGACAATATTCAGAATGTGTGTAAACAATAAATATATCTATTGAAGTTACAGACATACATTACAGCGTATGTTAAGATACATAACAGCTGTCGATGTTATAAAAACTATAACATTGTTGCACGCTGATGTCAATAACCTCAATATATTTTCATACGAAATCAGCTGTTTATATGTGTATTACGAAAATGTTTTTTTTGTTACGCGAAGTAACAAATATACAATTTTAATATGAATTCAGAATTTTTACAAAAAATTCTGTTATTGAATTTACACGCCAACACACGCTCCATGTTTATGTTTCTGAAAACTCTAAAAGATAACATTGTGTAGACAAATTTGTTTGCAAACGGTTGGATACCCCGGTACGAAAAGTTAGCCCTTAAAAATGTTTATACTTGCAGGTTAATTTTTAAAAGAAGATGTATTAAAAGTAGATGTATGAGGGGGCATTTCACGTTAAATTTGGTAACAATCTACCTTTAATCGAATACGTAAATGTAAATCATATCGAATCATAACGTACAGATGTACAAATGTAACGACAGACAACTGATTAAATCGGAGACGACGCTTAAAGCCGACGAATAATAACAAAACTATTGTTTTTGTTATAGTCGGTCAGCTTTAAATATCGTTTTCGGTACTCTTTATAATACAATCGGTCGCACAGTGGCGTGATAAATATTTTATAAATAACTTTGTCACTTTTTTCTCGTTTATAAGGGAATTTTCGGAAAATATTTTAGATTTATGTTCTATACAATTACATCTTTCCATTTTTCATACGTTGTTTCTTTATTTCAAGGACAGCCTGTATATGAAATGATATGTACATTAAACATATTATAAAATTTGAATAAATTATTTTAATAAAATAATAAATTTGCTCTAGTATTTAGCTTAACAATATTACAAATCGGATGCTAGGCCTAATGAACAGATTCTAGTCCCCTAAGATAATTAAGCATATGGAGAAAAGAGTCAAGGTAAGTATAAATGAGCAAATCGAGTTAAAAAAAAATATTCTAAATACATCCAACTGAAAGTACACAGCAATGTGTACTGGTTTATTTCAATGTATTTCAGTTGAAATTCTTTGAAAGTAACAACATCATTACTGAAACACGTGCCCATAATTATTTGTGTGTTACAGAGTGTAAACTTGTTAAAATGTTGAATTGTTTCATGAAAAGATATATTTTCATGAAAGAGTTTGCAATAAAAATATTGATTTTCCTGTAAAACGATATAAAATAGGTGTGAATAAACTTACCAGCGAACAAAAGTAATTTGGCACATTTGTTTCTACCTTGTAGAGCAGCTTTCATTAAAGGTGTAAATCCTAAATTATTCCTAGCGTCTATTTCAATGCCCCGACAACGTGACAGCATACAATTTAGGCACTCTACTTGTCCTGAAAGAGAAAGTCGTATAAAAGGACTTGTGTATGTACATGTGGTAGACAGTGTTTTTTATGAACTGCTTATGATTCTAACAAACGTCCTAACACATTTTATCTTGTATTTACGTGAAGGTAAAATGGATTAATGTTCCAAAGTGAATTACGAGCTTTCTACTAGAACGCATGTGGAATATTTTGATAATTTTAAGCGCTGTATTATACTAGTTGTGCATGTACACTTAATTACCTAAAATTTAATTATTTTTTAGTATACCGTGAGCGAATTTCAGAAAACAGTCCTAATTCGTTATAATTGAAATTTTCAGAATATTTTCTGAAAAAAGCCTCAAAATCATCGCTTTTGATAAAATATCCATTTTGATTTTCAAATCAACTTCTAATATCTATTTTTTCTTAATTATTGATGTAACAACAGAACAATGGTTGAGGTGTCCTTAACCTTTGAAGAGGTAAAAAATTATACTGACTTAAGACTGGCAAAGAATAATAGATGTGCAGGAGAGTTAAATAAAATACTTAACCCTTAAATGCATTATGTTGCTATTTGGCAACATACTCATATTAAATGCGGTAATAAGACTAGAAATACAAATATGGGTTCTGCGCATAGTGTAGATAATATTAGAACATTCCTGTGTGGACATGTAGTACCTATACACCACGCTAGATTGTGCAAGTTGTACTAAATGTACGGTATAATATAGTTGAACATAGCCTTGCCGAAGTGTTGGTGCACGTTGGTTTTAGTGTTATTGTTGAGTGTTCGGAAAAAGTAGTTACTAAATAAAAAATTGACTTCTACGAAGAAAGAAAGTAAGTTTTTCAATGCGTAATATTGAAATTTCAATATTCCTTCAATGTTTTACAAAATCTTGACTTCTTGTTTTGTTTCCAAATGGCAACAAAATGCACTTGGGGCAATTACAAGATGTGATGTGTATTTGTCTTCTGATATGGAATATATTATTTTTACAGGATAAAATGAGTGGTCGTAAACAACAATGTCTGTCTCATAACGAAATAGTTGAATTTTGGGAAAATTTTACTGGTTTAGAGAGTGAAGATGATGCCGATGAGAGTGACTCGAGCGATATCGATGATCCAATTTTCGCTCCTGAAAGCAATATCAACCATGAATTTGAGTCAGACAACAATTCTGAGGATGCTACAATCGACGAATCTGATAATATACCAGTACATACTGAAAATAATAGTATAAATGTATTTTCAGACATCCCTCAAGACAAACCAACTTCAGAAAAAAAGTCTGCGCAAAATAAGCGATTTACAAGCAAAAACATAAACTGGAAGGCCAAGTCATTGAAACTAAATGAAGAACAGTTACAGTTTCATGGACGTACAAATTTACCAGCTAATATTTTAGAATTAGAAACACCATACCAATTCTTTACTTATTTCTTTACCGATGAATTGATACAGAAAATTGTTACTGAAACCAACATTTATTCATTTCAAACTAAACCAGAAAGACCACCAACCTTTACAGAAATGGAAATAAAGTAGTACATAGGAATACTGCTATATATGTCCCTTGTACACATGCCAAATACGAGATCGTATTGGTCAGAGGATCTAGAATTTTATCAAATAAAAAATATCTTTACCGTAAATAGATTCGAGAAAATTCGACAATACATCCATTTCAATAACAACCAAGCATTTGTACCAAGAGGACAAGACGGACATGATAAAATTTATAAAATAAGACCATTAGTAAGTCACCTGAATTCGTTATTTTCTTGTATACCATTAGAAGAACACCTTAGTATCGACGAACAGATGTGCTCTACTAAAGTGCGGCACTACCTCAAACAGTATATGCCAATGAAACCCCATAAATGGGGTTTCAAATTCTTTGTGATGTCGGGAGTTTCGGGTTTTGCATACAAATTCGAGATTTATAGTGGGACAGAAAATGTTGAAGGCTCTGTTGATTTGGGAGCAACAGGAAATACAATTTTACGCTTAGCCGATCAAATACCAAGAAACCAAAATTATAGGTTGTATCACGACAACTACTATACAGGCTTACCACTTATGATTCATTTGGCAAAAGAGGGCATACATTCCCTAGGAACTGTCAGGCGCAATAGATTACCTAATTGTCCACTGCCCACAGAGTCAGCAATGAAGAAAGTTAGTCGTGGCACAAGTTACGAATATATGGCCGCAGTTGATGGAGTAGATATATCCTCTGTGGTTTGGAAGGATAATAAATGCGTGACCCTTCTTTCATCGTTTCTAGGGAAAATTCCCGTAAGTACAATCAAACGGTATGATCGAAAGGAAAAAAAGACTATTGATATAGAATGTCCTCATATTATCCGAGACTACAATAGGCACATGGGACGCGTAGACCTTTTAGATAGTCTTATGGGAAGATACAAAATACGCATAAAGAGTAGAAAATGGTATATTCGGATATTTTACCACCTTATTGACTTGGCTATGGTAAATGCGTGGCTGTTATATAAGCGAGTTTATCATGAAAACGGCAAAGATTCAGATGTAATTAGTCAAAGTAAATTTCGTTGTCAAGTTGCGAAAAGTCTTTGTTTGGTAGGAACGTCTTCCTATAAACGTGGTAGACCAAGTAATTTAGAGAATGAAATCGTCAAGAAACAGAAGAAGGGCCCTACACAACACGTACCGCCAAAAGAAGTGAGGAACGAGCAAATTGGTCATTGGCCTACTATTCAAGAGGGAAAATTGAGATGCAAATACCCCAAGTGTAAAGGTTTCACCCGTACTAAATGTGACAAGTGCGGCATAGCTCTTTGTTTAAATAAAAACAATAATTGTTTTAGAAATTTTCATAATGAATAACTTTATATATACATATATATATATATATATATATATGTGCGATAAATGCATAATGTAGCCGAAAGGCAACAAATATATTTTTCAAAAAAACGACGATAGATTTTTTTTATTATTTTTCCTAGGTTCCTTGACATTGTTACAATTTAAAATATTTTTTTCAAACAGAAAAAAAAAGTCATGCATTTAAGGGTTAAATCAAAAGAGGTCTCAAAAAAAACTAAAATAGGATTACATAAATCAGTATTGAGACCAATTCTGACTGACTGCGAATTAAGAATAATGAATAAGAAAGTATAGGATGAACTGGCGGTCTGGAAGAGGCCTGCGATACTGCGGTCTGGACAATGGAAGAAGGATGGTAAAGGGAACAAAGAAATCTACAATTTATATCGAAAAGCTCCCGTAGCGCACTTCATAGAAGTGCGTCAACTCGAATAAGTCGGCCATCTTGAAAATTAGGAGAAGAAAGGTTAATTAAAGATATAGAATGGAAACAGAAGGAGGGGTGGACGGAGAAGAAAATGGGGGGATGCTGTTATAGAGGATGTGGAAAGGAAAGCACTCAGGAATTGGAGCTTGTTGGCAAGGGATAGGAAGAGATGGAATAATATTACAAAGCAATAGACCCGAAAGGCCTGTAAAGGCTTCATACTTAGGACACCTTTTATATTTTTACAATCGACCACTAGTTAGTGCTTTTGACATATGTAATCACTATATTCTTAAAGTTTGACATTTGTCAATGAGAAATCCGTGATAGCTTAGAAATTGAGTCAGTAGTTTGTTGACAGTGACAGTTTTAAGACAGTGAGTTTGTAAAATAATGAAGGTTACACGTGAAAGTTTTCGTTGGATGATTTTTTACGATTACAAAAAATTCCACAAGAATACATTATATTGCTTCAGTCACCTTTTGGTAATGAAGCACCATCAGAGAAGACAGTTTACAATTAGTTCGCAGAATTTCGTCGTGGTCGTGCCTCAGTGAATTACGAATCACGTAAAAGTCGACCAAAAACTGTTGTAATTCCAAAAGACATCGATGCTGTTCGGTAAATGATAGAACATGGTCGGCATGTTACTTACAGTTAGGTAGAGGCATCTCTTGGCATATCGCAGACTGCAATTCATTCGATTTTACATGAACATTTATTTGTAAAAAAAATATATTCCAGATGGATTCCATTTAACTTGACTGAAGCACAGAAAGTAGCTCGTGTTGATTGGTGTAAAGAGATGCGCAAAAAATTCGACGAAGGAACTGCAAAATCTGTATACAACATCGTCACAGGTGACGAAACATGAATATATGCGTATGACCTGGATACCAAGCAACAATATACTGTATGGGTGTTCCAAGACGAACCGAACCCCGAAAAGTTGTTCGTGCAAGGAGCACTTCCAAGAAAATGATCGATTGTTTCTTCGGTTGTACAGGACACATCGCAACAATTCCTTTAGAGGAGCGAAAAATTGGTAACGCTGAATGGTATACAGTAAATTGTTTGCCAAAAGTTATAGACGAAATCAGTAAGAACAACCGAAAACGTCGCATTATTCTTTATTACGACAATGCGAGTTCCCATACAACACCTCTAACAGTTGACTATTTGAAGGAGAAAAGTGTTGAATTAATGTCTCATTGTCCATATTCACCTGACTTGTCGCCGAATGATTTCTTTTTGTCCCCAACTGTGTAACAAAAAGTGCGTGGACAGCGATTTTCAACACCTCAAGAAGCAGTCGAAACCTTTGAAGACTATGTTTCTGAGATACAACCTTCAGAGTGGAAAAAATGTTTTGAGAACTGGTTCGTACGCATGCAAAAGTGTATAGACCATAAAGGCGAATATTTTGAAAACCAATAAAATAGTTTGTTCCCGAAAATTTTGTTTTCTTCCCAGATTTTAATAGGTATCTACTCGTAATTCTGAAATTGCAACTAAGAAATTCTCTTTTGAACTGAAGTCATATTTTTAATTAAAGTAAAATCGTTCTATTTTTAATGGGACAGCCTGTAGATGACACGCCATAGTAAGTTGATGTACATTTTGCATCGTTCAGGTATAGGTGTTCCTATGCCTCTTATAGTTTTAGAAGTATAAATGACTATTTTCTAAATTGAGCATTATCAACAAAAATCGTCGTAGTAAGCCTTGAAAAGAAAGTGGTTCGTGAGTTAAGCATTTAATTTTAATACACCAATTATCAAGATTACGTGTGCTAAGGCGTTAACATAGAAAAATTTCTAACGAATGACTTTTATCATTACACATATAGAGGGGAGGTCCAGAAGTTCGTGGAATGGAGGGGATGGAGTGGGGATAGGGGCGCTCGGTAGGTGTAATTCTGATTGGCGACTCATCATTAGTGTATAAGTTAAGTTGCAGCTCTATAGCGTCAGTCGTTTACGAATAGTTGCCTGATAAACAAGTCAATCCGAAAGATAACTGAAACTATGGAGAAAATTGAACACCGTGCTGTGATAAAGTTCCTTACAAAGCAAGGAAAGAACGCTCAAACCATATTGAATGAAATGGAAACCGTTTATGGGGAACAGTGCCCTAGTAAATCAATGATTTATAAGTGGCATGCTCTTTTTAAACATGGTCGGGAGTCGATTGAAGACGACCCCCGCTCAGGACGGCCAGTTGAGGCCACCACATCAGACATAATCGAAAAAGTGGAAAAAATTGTACTGGAAGATGCCCGTTTGAAGAATAAACAATTATCTGCATTAGTTGGAGTATCAGATACCACCATTTTGCGTATCCTACATGACCACCTGGGTATGACGAAAGTCAGTGCAAGATGGGTACCGAGAATGCTCACGCCGCTGCAGAAACAGCAGCGCGTCGATGCGTCCAAACAATTTTTGGAGCTGTGTGGAGACGAACCTGCACAGATTTTGGAGCGGATTGTTACCGGAGATGAAGTATGGGTTCATCACTTTGAGCCTGAGTCCAAACAGGAGTCCATGCAATGGCATAAAAAAAAACACCACCGCCAAAGAAATTCAAAGTGTCAGAATCGGCTGGAAAGTTGATGGCTACTGTTTTTTTGGGATTGTGAGGGGATATTATTGATTGATTACAAAGAAAAAGGAAGGAGCATAACCGGAGAATATTACGCAGCGATATTAGAAAAATTAAAGGAGGCCATCAAGAAAAACCTCGAAGAAAATTGACCAAGGGTGTGTTGCTCTTGCAAGACAATGCGCCGGTTCACAAGAGCAGAGTTGCAATGGCTGCTCTGCACAAGCATGGCTTTCAATCAATAGTCCATCCACCCTACAGTCCAGACCTGGCACCTAGTGACTTTTATTTGTTTCCCAATTAAAAAAAAGACTTTCGTGGAAGAAAGTTTTCCGACGAGAATGAGATAAACGAGGCAATTTTGGTCCATTTTGAGGCGAAAGATAAAAAATATTTTTATGATGGTTTAGAAAAATTAATTCATAGATCTAATAAATGTATTGTGCTTAAGGGTGATTATATTGAAAAGAAAAAATAGATTTATTGTTTCATTTTATTTACAACCCTTTCATTCCACGAACTTCTGGACCTCCCCTCTATGTGTAATTCTAAAAAAAGAATTGTCAATGCATTAGTGGCATAGTAAGCAACCAGTTATACACCAGTGAAGTATTTTCCTATCGTTTAATGCTTAAATTAGTTTGCTATGGAGAGATGAAAAAAAAATCTTTTAATGTCAAATATTTCTGAATATTTATTCATATAGGAATCTTAAATTAAGTAGATTTTACTGAAAAATCTATAATTTATTTCAAACACGAATAAATACAATAAATATGAAAAGGGAGCAATGATAATGTGGTACCAGAAGAATAATAGTTTAGGAACAGTCAGAGATATGTTTTCCATTAATTATCCTAACAGGTCTATACCTTGTGCGAAAACAAATTTAAATATTTTTAATAAATCCAAAGAAGATGGTTGTTTTCTAAACTCCCACAAAAAATAAAACCAATAACCCATGAAACTGGATATCATGTGTTATGTAGAAGAACACAAAAGGGTCGCTTTTAAATTTAGCCAGGCATTTTGGAGTATCGTGCAGTTCGGTGTTCAAAACTCTGATAGAATTCAAATTGTGATTGTGTAAGTCGAAGATTTACACAATCGAAAACTATCGATATTTTTCAGACACTATCGATAGTATTCCTTTAAGGATGAAATATATCTGAGATAGTAAAATTACTGTATCGAAAAAGGTAGAAAATATGAAAGCTAAGAAATAAGTAATTAAACTTCTAGTTTCAAAAATTCTTTTATTGTAAATACCACTACAATATTGTTTCGCCATACTTCGGCTTTATCGGGTGGATGAAATACTACAATTAACTATTTAAAATATGAAAGCGTTGATAATAAAAAGTACAAATAGATTTTAACGTTTTATGCGATTGTAGAACGTTCTCAAATTATATTATACTTTTACGAATTACTGTAACCCACCTATTGGGAGCATTTCAGTAACACGATAAAATAATGTATACGTTAAGCAAAGAACACATCGCGGTATTTTACGAATAAGTGGTTTTATAAAATGGAGAAGTTTATCTTAAAAAGCAATAGTGGCAAATCTGATGCTACGTATTCTAAAAAAGTTTTAAAAGTATGGTGTACTATCTCTTATCTATGGGTGTAATGTGTAACGAAGCATTAATTTGCAGGAGATTCATTATCATATGAAGAATCTACAGGAAGTCTGTCCAGCTAAGAGAAATATATAAGAAGGGACACTTGTCTTATCAGCACGTCTCCATATTTCGTGCCCTTCATCTTGCTTCACTGAAAAGTTTAGTGATGTTTCACTTAGTGGCCACTAGATGGCTCTTGTATTATTTTAGATAACGGGTGTTCAGAAACATTCGAAGTCAAAGTAGTCCTTGAAAATATGAAGTCATGTCTGATATAGATTGATACATTTACTTAATACAATTTTATAGGTTTACATACGCAAATGTACTTAAGTAAAGATATACGATTTTTTGTTCAGATCCCACTTGACTTCGAATGTTTCTGAACACCCGTTATTTGTAGAAAATTAACAAAAAGAAATGTTAAAATAAATGTATTAACTAATGTATTCGTAAAATAAATATTAGAAAATATATAATAATTTTAAAATGCTCTAACACACCACATTTGATAAAGACTTTAATACTTGCATTATGTAGGTAAGTATAATTATGAATTTGAATGGAAAGTGGCCCCTTGGTTATACAGTGCGTCCATAAAGTATGGACACAAGCCCGTAATAACGTTATTGTGCATTATTTGACAAAATGCAAAGATATGTCCATTAATGTTTTTTATTAGCTATATTTAGATGCTACCATTTTGTTTTTACCGTCGATCTTGAATAAGTCATGACGTTATCGATAATTTTTTTAAACGGCAACCCCATTTTTTTTGGAATTTTGAACGCTTTTACAATTCTTTATTCGATGATGTAAACATTTTGGTATGTTACATTAGAAAATTTTTGAGTAATCATTTTTCAACTTTCTGTCATTCCCAAAGTGACAAGGTAATTTTTTTGACAGATTGTAAATAATCCGAATCACAACATTTTTATTTAATCCTAATTGTTTGTGTAAAGTGTTTTAATTATTCATTCTCTGAGATGCATTTATCTGAACGGGAACGCATTGAGGTGCTCATGATGATTGGGTTTGGAGATAGATGTCGAAATGTTAGGCAAGTAGCGGAGTTGTTTAATGAAACGCATCCTGAACTGGACCCTATCGGTTTTTCAAGTGTAAGTAAAATCCACAGATAATTTTTGGAAGAAGGGTTCGTTTAAGATAAACCAAAAAGTGGACATCTATCAACGGCCCAAGAGACTCAAGTTGACATTTTGTTAACAGTTCAAGAACGTCCTCACACAAGCACACGGCAACTTAGTCGAGAATTTGACATAGCAAGGGGTAGAGTCGGGAAACTTTTGCATAAATCAAAGTATCATCCCTGTAAAATAAATTTAGTTCAAGAGTTGTCTGAGGATGATTTTGATCGGCGTTTGGAATATTGTGAACGGTTGATGCAAATTTTTGATAATGACCCTCTATTTCTCATCAGCATTTTGTTTTCTGACGCAGCTACTTTCACATTGAATGGCACTGTGAATAGACAAAATTGTCGATTTTGATCGACTGATAATCCTCATTGGATGCAAGAGACACATACCCAATCCCCGCAAAAACTAAATGTATGGGCAGGGGTTATCGGCGATCGCATTGTGGGACCGTTTTTCTTTTATGTAAACTTGACTGGGGAAATATACTTGAATTTTTTGAGGAATGAATTGATACACGTTTTAGCGGTTCTTTTTCCAAATAATGAGGATCCACATTTGCCAGATCGTAGAATTTGTTATCAACAGGATGGTGCTCCTCCGCACTATACGCTAACAGTATGGCAATACATACCTCAATAATACATTTCCTAACAGATGGTTTGGAAGAAGAGGGGCAAGTGAATGGCCAGCTAGATCGCCAGATTTAACCCCATTGGACTTCTTCTTGTGGGGTAACTTAAAAGCAAAAGTCTATGCGACACAATCGGAAAATTTGGACGTTTTACGACAACGCATCAACTACGAAACCAGACTAATTATTCCCGAAATATTACAGAATGTGCGAAATGGAATTTATCATCGCTTAGGATTTTGTCAACAGAATGAAGGAAAACATTTTGAGCATTTGTTATGTAATTTCGGTGTTCCTACAGTAGTATAGTATAGTACAATATTAGATAATTGTTCTATATATAACCAAGACGCCATTTTTCATTCAAATTCAAAATTATACTTACCTACATAATGCCTTAAGTATTAATGCGTTTATCAAATGTGGTAGGTTAAAAATTATTAAATATTTCCTGATATTTATTTTACGATTATTCTATTCAATGCATTCATTTTAATATTTCTTTTTGTTAATTTACTACAAATATCTAAAATAACACAAGAGTCATCTAATGGCCACTAAGTGAAAGATCGCGAAACATTTCAGTGAAGTTCACGAAATATGGAGACACATACATCAAAGTGCCGACAAACAAGTGTAACTTCTTATATATTCCTCTTCACTGGTCTGTCACTGCACTCAACAAGGAATAAAGATGAATCAGAATATAATGAGAATTCAGTGCCGAAAAAGACTTAAGATAAAAGACTTTAACCAAGCCAATAAAAAGAAAAAAAAAAACAGCTGCTTGGAAATATTTTAAACCTGTAAATGACAGAAAACTGGGTAAATGTATCTTATGGGAAAGAGTACAAGACTAGTGGAAATACCAGCAACTTCTCTGGTCATTTAAAACGTATGCTTTATTGGTTTTCTGACAATGGACCTATTTAATTATTGTTCTTTTTCTGATAGTTCTACTAAAGATGGCAACTTAGTTGCCGAAATACGTATTCAGAGTTTTTAATTTATATTGTGGTTAGGAATCTTTCTTGTTTCTGTCTGTTAAAGAAATATATATTATACAAGCGGAGGCTATACGGTCAAACAGTTGTCAACTACGGTCAACATGTCTGTAGACACAGGAGGGGCGGAAATCGAAAAGAAAAGGGTTCACCTTAGACAGCTGTCGGACGTACGACTTTGGCGCATTCGTAGTTCACCTATAATAGCTACTGCCATTATTTTGTAGCCACACCTTGTATTGTTTTTACACTTAAATAAATAAATCTAAAGATTATTAAACAAGAAATGAATGCTACTGAAATCAATATCGTACCTGCTTGAGCGGCGAAATGAAGTGGTGTGTTCCCTTCGTTATCCGGAATATTCGGATCTAAATTTGGCAATTGTAAAATTTGATCTAAAGTTTCTACAGATCCATTCGAGGCAATATAGCTCAAGGCAGTCTGAAACAAAAAGAGAATATAAAAGTAATGTATATAAAAGTAATGTATTTACTTCATTTTTAGAATTCTTTAATGGCATTATTTTGAGATGTACAACTTAAATTGTTGCACCATGAATTTTTATAGTAAATAAGATTAATAACACAGGCCTGCATAAAATTTGTGATGAAGTGATTTTTGTTTGTTAATCTCAGTTTTTATATAGCAATAACTAATTAAAATACAGTTGGTCTCTACCACCCACAGATTTTTTTTTTGCACAAAAGAAAAAGAAAAAAATATAAAAAAATCTTATAATTGGCGTTTTAATACATTTTAAAATGAATGTACTACTTCAAATTCTAGGTATTAACCCAAAAATGATTTTCTGTTGTGGTTTTAAAGAAATTTGTTAAATAGGCTCTCATTACCTGATGTAAATCTTTTATTACATGTATTAATTTGGACAAGATTTCCCGGAATTTTTACCTGCTAAATCCTATTTATTATGCTTTCACTTTATTAGTACTGCGAAGAAGGATTTCAAGTTTTTCACTCCAAACAAAATGTATATTTTAATGTCATTTACTTCTTTATAGCTCTGAGTGTTGATCAGTAAACAAGTAAAATTAATTTGTCTTTAGTGTTGTGCGTGGTATTTGATAAATAAACATTGCTTAAAAATATGTCTAGCCGGTGTTGCAAAAACAAACCAGATGATTTCTATTATATTTGTGGATATTTCGTCTTGAAAATGTTTAAGAGACCAATTGGTGAATTTGTGAAAAATGCATATTATGCTTATTTCAAAATCAAATTAGGAGATCAAGATAAAGATTAGGCACCGCACGTTGTTTGTAAGGTATGTGAAGAAGGTTTAAGACATTGGGCCAAAGGGAATAGAGAAAGCCTTCCTTTTGGAATACCGATGGTTTGGAGAGAACCGCAAAATCATCATGAAGTTTGCTACTTTTGACTTTGTGATATTAAGGGGCATAATAGAGAAACTTTGAAACATATTTTGTACCCAAACAATATTAAATCAGCTATCAGACCAGTTCCTCACAGTGATCATGTACCTATACCTATACCCCCCAAAGTACTACAAGAAGATATTGAAACCTCTTCAACTTCCGGCTCCGTACAGATGGATAGTGATTTTGAATCAACAACCTCAGGTCAACACCAACCTCAGCTATTTTCACAAGCCGAACTGAATGATTTAGTAAGAGATTTGGGACTTTCAAAAGATCTTTCTGAAGTACTGGGGTCTAGGTTGAAACAAAAAAATTTGCTTGCCCCAGAAACTACCTTCAGATCTTCCTTTAGCTGAATATGACAGAAAAACAACCAAACGAAGCTTTTATGAAAAACGAAAACGTTTTTTTAAGAAGCATAAAGAATAAATAACTATTTCTAATAGTTTCTATGTGTATATTTTTGTATTTTTTTAAATATAATATAAAACTAGCTTTAAAATGAAATAAATCGTGTTTTTTCTATATTTTTTGATTTTACTGGGTTGAAAAATAACCTTACGTGATACACAAAAAATAAAAAAGCAGATTTGAAATCAGCGTTATCCAATTACTAGAAAACAGTTAAAATTTTTAAATCAACATTCAAGGACTTGAAAAATATAGGCCTGTGTAATTATTATAAGTTGTAAGAATATTTAAACATTTTGTTTGAATAATGTAAATATTTTGAGCTATAATAATACATATTTTAAATTAACACTAATTTAATTTCAGATTTTACTATGTACTTTACAATCTATTTTAATTATATTAATTAAACAATTTTTTACGTAGAAAAAACAATTAAAAAGGACGAAGAAAAGTAATGTAAATTTTATCTTGAATGTGCTCCACCGCATATCAAGTAACCCCATAACCAGTAGTCAGCCGGATTTATGTCTAGTGACCTAGCAGGTCACTAGACATAAATCCGGCTGACCTAGCTGGTCAACTGTTTGGAAAATGGCCAAACGAAGACCATAACAGTAAACGGAGAGCGATATTTTCGAATGTTGTAAGACTTCGTGATACTATTACATAATAATACTATTGCAAATATTATTTATATGCAAGGCGACGCTCAATCTCACATACACAATACCGTAAAAATACTATTAAGTAACACATTTGGCGGTCGAGAAATTAGTAGGTATTAGATGTCATTGAAAACATACCAGACAATGTACTTTCTAATGCCGTTTATACGAGAGTTGTTTTTTATATTTTGCATATTGAGCTGGAACGAAACAGTAGATAGCTTTTAAAACTTTATCATTTTTCGAAATAGTCTCCACGAAGATTAATGCACTCGAACCAACTCTGGAAGCAGTTATTCCACTCGTGTGTTGGTTCAGCCAAAATTGCGTTTTTCAAGGTATCGACTGCTCCTTCTGATGACTGGAACCTTTGACCACTGTCCTTAATTTTGAAAAGGTAATGAGTAGATAAACTATGGGGGTTCGAGCACAAAATCCCATCTCACTTTCATATGAAATACACCACCCAATAAGAATTGGACTACAATTTTGAAACTTCAGTAAAATAATGCTTTATTATTAACTAAGAAACGATGAAAGTTTAGTTGAAAAAAGCAAAACAAAAATTAACATTTTTCAAGAAGAAGCTAGTAGTGGGTTGCATCCCCACGCGTAGCTATGCATGCATTAACTCTTCTTCCCATGCTCTGTATTAAGTGGTCGATGTCCTCCTGGGGTATCTCGTTCCATGTAACCTCTAGATGGTGTCGAAGTTCATCCAGATTCGCAGGAGGCCTGGGTAGTTGTCTTAGTCGCCGACCCATCATATCCCAGACATGTTCAATCGGCGACAAGTCCGGTGACCGTGCAGGCCAGGGCAAAATCTGCAATCCAACCTGCTCCAGGAATGTTCTTGTAACCACAGCAGTATGGGGTGTTGCATTATCTTGTTGGAAAATGGCATTCTGCAACGTCTGCATGAAAGGTACTAACACCGGTTCCAGAACGTTGTCGATGTAACGGCGTGCGTTTAATTTGCCTGGAATGAACGTAAGGGGTGACCTTCGTCCAGCACATATCGCCCCCCAAACCATAACCCCAGGCGTTAAGGCTGTGTGTCGTCTTTGAACGAACTCCAAATTCCGTCTTTCTCCTCGATATCGCCGCACCCTTCTACGACCATCATTCACCCATAAACAAAACCTTGATTCATCACTAAAGACAATGTGATTCCATTGATGAACCCACCCTTGCCGTTCTTGACACCATGCAAATCTGGCTGCTTTATGGGGAGGTGTTAATGGAAGCCGAAAGTAAGGACGGTATGAATGTAGCCCAAAGGAAGAAATTCTTTTGTAGACAGTTGCCATCGACAAGTGTCGGTTCAAGGCTCTCATCCAATCCACAGCAATCGACTTTGTTGTTTGAAATCGATCCCTGGTAGCCATCCGCCTAAGAAGTCGGTCTTCACGTGCGTTGCTTCTTCGGGGGGGGGGGGGGGGGGGGGTTCCAGCAGGACGGCGCCTCTGAATACCTTCTTCGGACCATAAAGACCATATCCGAGCAACTGTAGTGTGGTCCCGATTCAGCCTTCTCCCAATCTCTCGGAATGAGAGACCCGCCTCTTTCATACCGATAATTCGGCCCCTAACAAAATCATTAATATGGGTAAAATTTCAACAACGTCACAATAGGGGCATTACAAAGCGTCTACTTGACAGTTTGACAATCAAATAAACTGACATTTTGTTGGCAGAAATTCATTAATTGGTAGGAAGAAAATATTGAAAGTTGGAGATAACAATGATACAGGAAACATAATAGTTGAGTTTCTTCGGCGGAAACTTTCATCGTTTCTTAGTTGATAATAAAGCATTATTTTACCGAAGTTTCAAAATTGTAGTCCAATTCTTATTGGGTGGTGGATTTCATATGAAAGTGAGTATATTTCGTTATGGAGGTTCATTTTGCATTTTTTGGGGATTAGTTGTGGTGGGGGAATGTACCGGGAACCGCCACTGCCGCCGGATGTGACATAACGCGCAATATAAAAACAGACTTGTTGTAGTAGATAAGCAAGCGGGATACTGGATACGATTTGACCTTGAAACTTTGTAACGGTCATCCTGACTGTATATGACTTTAGGTCAGTTAAATTTGTCGCGGCGATAAGCTTATTTCTTCTGCGTGTGCAGATAAGAGTTGGCAAAACAAGTGTAGCGTGTTTTTTTCGTCTGGCTCTGACGTAAGCGTAGATTTGTCACAACAAGCGTTTTCGTCTGGCTCTGACGTAAGCGGCTTTTTTAGATATGCCGCCATTTTGTTGTTTACATTTGTTGGCAAATTCAAAAGTGCAATTTTTGGAAAGGGGGCCAAAAAGCGGTCTGCCGTAGTTGTTAAGAAGAGAAGGAGGAGGAGATTTGAACATAGTTCGTTTATCAAAGCAAATGTATGATTATGAAAGTCTAATTACTCGAGTTAAACAGTTCAGGTAAGAAACATATTGCTGGCAGATCTAGGTAGGCGCTAATTAGGCTTTCATAATCACATATTGGCAGTAACACAGCGGCAGTAACAGTTCTTTGATCTTGTACAGAAATTGTTGCTATAAGACCATATTTTTCGAGACACTTCGAGAACGGCTTATTTTTGTCGGCTTTTCTTCACCTTTTTTGGCTCTTGTGAGAAAATCCAAGATTCATCACCTCTCACGAAGTTGTACACATTCTTAGAGTTTCCTGCGTTGAAGCGGTATAGAGTTTTTGATACCAATTCACCCTAGCTGTTTTCTGTTCTTCGGTTAACAGATGCGGTATCTAACGGGAAATTAATTTTTTTAAACATGATTCTTCATGCAAAATTTTTTGAATTGAGGTCTTTGAAACCCCCAATGGTGCCTCAATTTCGCGACATGTCGCATGTCGATCTTCGTGCGCATAGCATCGACGTTTTCTTGAGTGATTGCAGTTTTTGGTGGACCTGGCCTTGGATCGTCGCTAGGACTAATCCATCCACATTTGAATTTTCCATATTAACGAGAAATTGTTGACTGATGTGGTGCCTCATTACCGAAAACAGAAACCAATTAGGCGATGTCTTCTTGTTGGCATAATTGTCTTCGAAAATTAAAAAAAAATTTTTGTCCGAAAATTGTCGGGGATTAATTCCATTTTTCGACTAACTTGATAGTTCGTTCTAGTTATAACACTGCACGTATCGCACTGGAATTTCAGATTTAGGCTAAACTATAGATGGAGGTTAATTTTTAGAACTAATATTTGATTAGTGGTGCGCTCTATATCCCAGTATGCAAAACATAAAAGACATTCCTGTTATATATTTTCGTGATTTTGTGGAAAAATCAAGTAGGTGTCATCGACGTGTAATAACACATTCTGTTCCATTCCGCATCCTGTTTCACGGCTCTCAATAGTTTTCTTTTCGAAAGCCACTCTAAATAAGCTGGTTATTCTTGGCGATAACGGGTTTTCGATGTTATGCAATTCTTCTTCAAATTATATCTTCCATATCGTAGGAAATATGTCATGGTCCTTGACCCATGTAGACTATGTGCCAGTAGAACTTAACTATATACAAAGAAAACACGGTAACGACAAAAATTAGTCTGACAGCAAACCCTGAAGATCTTGGCAATATAAATAGAGAAAATGTACAAAAAGGTTTTGTTTAAGTATGACAATACGTTAAGCACGTATAAAGCGTTTGTACAATATGAAACAAACATGTAAATAATTTACATATCTGTAACTATGCACATGGACAATACACCTCGTATTTTCAGCATTTACTTCTGCTTAATACATATGTTTCTGCCATCTAGGCAAGGTTATAAACAACTGGTTTGTATCTGTATTTAAATTTACTGAAATAGCCCGCATAGATCAAGCAAGTTCCGTCCTATAAGAAGACAACTATTTAATAATTGACATGTAAATTATTTACATGTTTGTTTCATATTGTACAAACGCTTTATACATGCTTAACGTATTGTCATACTTAAAGAAAACCTTTTTGTATATTTACCGGCATCTGGCTGGTTGTTAATGGACTACATATACGTACGTATTTTATCGTTTCCCGTAGCAGCTTAGCTGTTCGAACGATAGGTAGCCCTCCAGACTAAGTCTCTTTCGCCCGTAAGATGTCAATTATTAAATAGTTGTCTTCTTATAGGACGGAACTTGCTTGATCTATGCGGGCTATTTCAGTAAATTTAAATACAGATACAAACCAGTTGTTTATAACAGGTTTGCATTAATTTGTATACATTGCTTCACTAGCTTAACTGAGGACGCCTAGATGGCAAAAACATATGTATTAAGCAGAAGTAAATGCTGAAAATACGAGGTGTTTGTCCATGTGCATAGTTACAGATATGTAAATTATTTACATGTTTGTTTCATATTGCACAAACGCTTTATACGTGCTTAACGTATTGTCATACTTAAACAAAATCTTTTTGTATATTTACCGCCATCTGGCTGGTTGTTAATGGACTACATCTACATACGTATTTTATCGTTTCTCGTAGCAGCTTAGCTGTTCGAACGATAGGTAGCCCTCCAGACAAAGTCTCTTTCGCCCGTAAAATGTCAATTATTAAATAGTTGTCTTCTTATACAACGGAACTTTCTTGATCTATGCGGGCTATTTCAGTAAATTTAAATACAGATACAAACCAGTTGTTTATAACAGGTTTGTATTAATTTGTATACATTGCTTCACTAGCTTAACTGAGGACGCCTAGATGGCAGAAACATATGTATTAAGCAGAAGTAAATGTTGAAAATACGAAGTGTATTGTCCATGTGCATAGTTACAGATATGTATATTATTTACATGTTTGTTTCATATTGTACAAACGCTTTATACGTGCTTAACGTATTGTCATACTTAAACAAAACCTTTTTTATATTTACCGCCATCTGGCTGGTTGTTAATGGACTACATCTACATACGTATTTTATCGTTTCCCGTAGCAGCTTAGCTGTTCGAACGATAGGTAGCCCTCCAGACAAAGTCTCTTTCGCCCGTAAGATGTTAATTATTAAATAGTTGTCTTCTTATAGGACGGAACTTGCTTGATCTATGCGGGCTATTTCAGTAAATTTAAATACAGATACAAACCGGTTGTTTATAACAGGTTTGTATTAATTTGTATACATTGCTTCATTAGCTTAACTGAGGACGCCTAGATGGCAGAAACATATGTATTAAGCAGAAGTTAATGCTGAAAATACGAGGTGTATTGTCCATGTGCATAGTTACAGAGAAAATGTCTTCGAAAATTATAAAAATTACTGCGCGAAAATTTTCACGTTTACTTCAATTTTTCGACTAACTTGTCAAATTTGACAGTTCGTTGTAGCTACAACGCTATACGTATCGCACTGAATCTTTGGATTTAGGCTAATTAAAGATGGAGGTTAATTTTTAGTCTGACATTTGAGTAGTGGCGCCCTCTATGTCCCAATATGCAAAACATAAAAGACATCCCTCGTAGCATAAAAGAACGACTAATACTTATTAAATAACACGGTTGTTACAAATGAAACAGACATGCAATATACATATCTGTAACTATAAACATGGACAATACGACAATTCGTCCGTCAGATGTCACTTATTAAATAGTGCCACCTTATGGGACAAAATTTGCTTTATCTTGTAGGCGATTTCAGTGTAATGTATGTACAGATACAAATCTGTTCTTAAAAGATTTGTATCATTTGTATACATTGCTTCACTAGCTTGACTGACGACGCCTATAGATGGCAGAAACACGTGTTTTAAGCAGAAGTAAATGCTAAAAATACGATGTGTATTGTCCATGTTTACAGTTACAGATATGTATATTGCATGTCTGTTTCATTTGTAACAAAAGAGTAATACGTGCATAACGTATTGATATACTTAAACATTTTTGTATAAACACGGTTGTTGTCATATTTAACTGTTTTCCTATTTCTTCTTGTTATAATTAAAATCCCGTTTCTTTATGAACAAATTAGTGCTATTATTTTTGTATATATTAAAAATTTGCCAAACTTATGGCCATTTCAAACTGGGAACTTACTTTAGAATAACCCTATATATTGTGTTAATAATAAAAAACTTTATTCCATAAAATTGATCAGAAACATAAACACTTTATGTAATAAGATTATCCAGGCATACATTCTGACTACTAGCAAATCTTCTGTCAGAATTTATGAGATAATTTTCAATTTGGCAAATTACCAGGGAAAATTGACTGTTCTGCTTACTCACCGATATGTGATTATAACTTTTTTATAGTGTAAATAACTTTGATTTGTATTACTACATAATTTAACATTTTCAAGCCATTATTAGAACACTAATACGGTGTCGCATGCCATCTTTTTTCTATATACTTTTCTATATATAATATTTCCTATCGTAATAAATATATTTTAATGCATTGATATATAATACAAAGGTATTTTTAATAATATAAAATATTATTCAAAATATGGTGTGAAGAACACAAATACAGGTTCACTATTAATATTTTTTGTGAACGTGTCCGAACATATTCCTCCCCAGAGACGTAGATACGTATTTCGCCTTTCTACAGGCTCGTCGGTACGCCCCTGCTGGAGAAAGGATATTCTCAGACACATTCACAAAAAAGAAGAACCACATCACCGAAATTATCCAGACCGGGCGTAGAAGTAAATTCAGCGCTGCCTGTTGTCAGACAGCCGAAGTACCTCGCCCCGTCCACATAACCAATCTGAAGTAACAACGCCCTTCCAAAGGTGGCACAGCCAATCTCTCTAGAAACTGCATTTTGTTTGTGTCTTCACTCATACTACGGACTAAACGCATGTGTAATGTATCAGAATAATTGAAACATACATGAGTAGGTAAACCCCGCCAGTTTTGTATAATACAAAGGTATTTTTAATAATATAAAATATTATTAAAAATCTGGTGAAGAACACAAATACAGGTTCACTATTAATATTTTTTGTGAACGTGTCCGAACATATCCCTCCCTCTACGTCTCTGGGGAGGGATATGTTCGGACACGTTCACAAAAAATATTAATAGTGAACCTATATTTGTGTTCTTCACACCAGATTTTTAAGAATATTTTATATTATACATAAAATACCTTTGTATTATACAAAACTGGTGGGGTTTACCTACTCATGTATGTTTCAATTATTCTGATGCATTGATATATTCTTAGACTACTATTGAAACAATTTAAACTTGTGACTTTTATTTTATTATTCAAGTTAGTCTCCTCTTAAAAATTAATACATATAATACAGGGATCTGCAACGCCTTTAACCTTTCTAAAAAAAAGATTATTGGTCTGCAAACCAGCCCTCTCCAGCTTCTATTACCTCTTCGTTACACAAAAGATTTCACATTTGCATTCGACATGCTTTCTTTCAAAATTTACTGTACAGCAATACTTCAACTTCTTGACGTAATATTGTACAGAGACTGTTTTAAAATGTAATTATTTCTTGCCATTATAATAAGATTCTGTTTTGTTAAAGGAAAATGGCCTAGACTGACTAGATATCAATACCCTTTCGTATAAGGGTTGTGCAAAACAATTCGAAGTCAGGTAGGTTTGGAGCAAAAAGTCGTTTGTCCTTACTTAAGTCTATGATTTGTATTACATATTAAATGTCAACTAATAAGTAATTTATATTTTTGAATTTTGAAAATAATATTTTCTAAAAGTAATCGGCTATCATATGAGGATCCCATCTTCCTAGGTACCGAGTTTCTATGATTTTTAAATATTGATGAAATCTCTCACCTTGTTCATCGCTCACAGCACTTAAATTTTCGGGAATCCTATCAATATAACTATTAAGGAAATGAAGGTTTATGCTCATGTTACAACCTAAGCAGTGAAACTTTTTAAGCATTGATTGCACTAGATCTTTATAATTGCAGTCTTTTTTGTTTCCAAGAAAATTGTTCGCGACTATCGTGAATAAAGTCCAGTTTCTTTTCTCAGCTTCGCTCATAGAGTTGATGAAATTTGGATCTCTTATTAAAGTTCTAATTTGAGGTCCATCAAATACCCCAGCTTTAATTTTTTCGTAACTTAGTCGTGGAAACTTTTCACATATGTACTGGAAGTAGTTACCTTGCAAATCTAGAGCTTTAACATATTGCTTCATAAGACCCAATTTGATGTGAAGAGGTGGAAGAATGACTTTTTCTCTGTCGACTAAAGCTTTACTTATAATAGTCTTTCTCCAACATCTAGGTATGTTCTGGAAGGCCAATGTTTCCGAATCCAGTGTTGATTTCTAGAGAGGCACAAAAAGCACGGAAATTTTGTATATCCTCTTTGAAAGCCAAGTATTTTGAGATCCACACAGAAGACCCAGTTATGATCTGTATATTTTGGTAACTTTATAACCTTCTCAATGTCGTCATATGTTTCCTTTAATTGAACGAAATATCCAGTAGGAATTGAACTACACAATTGAGGCTTCTGCTGGAACTGTCGATAAACAAACGCTACTCACTTGGGTCATGTTGTACAACGCGCATTGTAGTTGGCAAACCTGGCACATTGTTACAATAAATAAATTCACACTCTTCTTTAAAATATTGCACAAGATCACTTTCCTTGCTACGGTAAGAAGATATCTTCGGACTTTGCTCGAGTAGGTTCTTTTCATTGAATCTTGAAGCTAGCAGTTCCGATGATTCCTTTGATAGGTCCAAATCCCTTACTTAAACAATCAATTCTGCTTGAGTAAAACGTTGTTGTTCATCATTGGAAATTATATCTCCATAGTCACAATCTACATCTGAATCTTGCCTCTCAATAGCATCTGCCATGTCTTCAGCATATGAGTACTCAAGTGAAGGAAGCTTTTCATAAACTGGCACGGGTATTTCATCGGAATGAGGCACTGGTCGAATCGCGGAGTTAATATTAGAATATACAATTTTCTGGTCTGAATTAAACAAAAATAGCTATCATCTACGTGGCTTTTCGGTTCACGGCATATCATTGGAACGCCCAAAAGTTAATTTCTGGCGTTTTAGCTTGCTCCACTGCTGCAAATTTTCCACACATGGTTTACGCACATTATGTGGAGCCCATGACTTGTCCTGATCAGCAAGTTTTACGTCAAAATAAGCCAAATCCATTTTATTAACGAAAGCAGTAATAGTTACCTTTTGACTGGGAACGGTGAAGCTGCAACAAATGTAACAGAACGAATCGGCACTATTTACATATCTTCGAGTAGTAGACATAATGTAGTTTCTTCCCTACCAACTAACATGTAACTAACGTTTTATTATCACCCTTGTTTACTTTTAAGTAGTTCTAAGTGATCAATACTTTCTAATAAAATCTGATTAAACCCTAATATGTGCACCTAATGAACAGGAATAGCTTATTAGACTTCCATTTCTTTATAATTGTTTATTTCTTAAATAGTTCATTAAGGACTTAAATATTATCAGGTACAGGGTGGCCCAAAATGACCGAAGGGGTTTTAATTTAATAATTTAATTTTTTTTGTTTTCAGTTTTTTGTAAAGAAGACTTGGGGAATTTAAAATGGAACAGTACACAATTGAACAACGTGTCAAAATCGTTGAACTTTATTTCTCAAATCAACGATCCATTGTTTTGACTCAGCGGGCATATCGTCGTTATTTTAATGTGCGGGTTGGACCCTCAGAGTCAACAATAAACCGTCTGGTTGCAAATTTTCGAGAACAAGGGGCAGTAAGGAACCTTCCTGGTGCCGGCAGACGACGAACGGTGCACACGGATGACAATATTGAACGGGTACAGGAGAGTATTCGGGAAGATGGAGAAACATCAACCAGGAGACGTTCGACACAACTTGGTCTCTCAAGAGGGTCGCTGCAGAGAAATTTGCATACAATAAGAATGTTTCCATACAAAATTTAGCTTGTTCAACAATTGAAACCGACAGATTACTAGCAACGACTTGATTATGCAATTTATCTTCGTCAAAAAGCAGAAGAAAATCATGATTTTATTCATAATTAAATTATGAGCGACGAAGCCCATTTCCAATTAAATAGGTTCGTTAATAGGCAAAACTGCAGGATATGGGCTACGGAAAATCCAAGAGTAGTTCAACAGCGAGAATTACACCCACTTAAGTGTACCGTTTGGTGCGGTGTTTCGTCGGAAAGGATAATTGGCCGATATTT
Organism: Melolontha melolontha; assembly: GCA_935421215.2. Lineage (NCBI taxonomy): Eukaryota > Metazoa > Arthropoda > Insecta > Coleoptera > Scarabaeidae > Melolontha > Melolontha melolontha. The sequence goes on from OW285235.1 coordinate 233,039,491, forward strand.
TTTTGAAAATGAACTCGGTGTCGCCGTTTCCATCACTGGTGTTAGATATCGGACAATGTTGGAAAATTTTTTAAGGCCAGCCGTTGAAAACCATCCGCAAGTATGGTTCCAACAGGATGGAGCCACAGCGCACACTTCGAGGGACACAATGGCTCTTTTACGCGACATCTTTGGCGAACGAATTATTTCCCGTATAAGCGATTTTAATTGGCCTCCGCGTTCACCGGATTTAACCGCTTCAGACTGGTTCCTTTGGGGTTATTTGAAAGGAAAAGTCTATATTAATAAGCCTCGAACCATACAGCAATTAAAAAATAATATACGCGACGAAATCAACAACATAACACCTGAAGTTTTGCGAAAGGTTATGGAAAATGTTTTGGAAAGAGCACGAATATGCGAAGCAGAAAATGGCCACCACTTGCGAGATATAATTTTTCATAATTAAATCAAAAATATTCTCCATTAATATACTGTATTTAAAATTTGAAAAAATTAATAATTATGTGTTAAATAAGAAGTTATAATGAACTCAAACCCCTTCGGTCATTTTGGGCCACCCTATAGAAATGCACATTATGCTAATGAGATAAATGTATTTGGAATGTCTTTCAATTCTTTCCACACTTTGCTGAACTTTCCACACTTTGCTTTCCAAACTTTGCTGAATTTGCTGTATTTTGAACAATATTCAAGAATTTTGAAATCGGCAAACAAGAAGTGCCGTAGAAAGAAAACTCGACGTGATAGGGGCAGGGGCAAATGGGTTTCATATTTGGAAATAGCCTACCAATTTTAATTAAAAACAAGTGTCAGATCATAGTCAGCAGAAAAAAATTTAATTGTTGTCCAGTCTTATCTGTGATGAGTAGTTCTTGCCAATGGTTTATAAATAATTTTACTGATTAACTCCTAGATAAAACTGTCTTTTCGGACGAAGCATGGCTTCATGTTAGTGGATACGTTAACACAAATATTCAGTTAAACAAATTAAGATTTCATAATAGTATATTTTACATTATACTCTCTTTTAATGCAAGCAATAGCTGAATCATGAATACTTAAACAATAAAAATTGTACTTGCTCATTTTATCTTATTTATTTACTTTTTATATTTGTTCCAATACTAAAAATTAAGCATTGATTAAGTGGTTTGTTTGTAATACTAATCTAATGTAATATTATGTCCAGACTCTATGTAATCTTTATGGTACCGCAAAACCTAACGAACGGTTCACCGTGTTATAAAGTTATAAGAAGAACGGGCCTCCTGGGAAAATCAAAACAACGAACAATATAACTATGCTTCGGTGTATTTTCCTCGTGTAGTATACTTCGTATGGGGATTAGGGAAAGTACTTTAGTAACTTCTTATCGTCTTCACTAGAATGGTTGGAATTTAATTAACTTTAATTAAATATTCCGTGCTTAATAATTTATCTAAGTACACGATTTCTCTTAAAACATACGAATTAGAAGGGATGCAATTAGAATTCAGTATTCTGAATTATTTCGAATTCTAATTTTCTTTCTATAGATTTCAATAGATTTAAACCTTCCTTGGACAATGCGCATCATTTTGCAAAAAAAGGGGCCGTAAATCGGTCCAGTAGTTTTTTAGCCTAGAACGGACACATAGACGAACATTATACCGGGTGTTTCATAGCTCCGTATTTCTCCTCCAACATCTTTATTGTTTGAGCTAACTTAATGTAGTTTGCACAATATTATATAAAGTACCTTCTGCATATTTTTCTTAGTTATACTCTAAAGTTGCATTTTTTTAAATAGCATTCCCCATATTTGATTGCTAGGGACAGGACAAGAGAGGCTCATGACTAGAGACTGGATTTTATGCAAAATGCATATTTGTTGTTTTTTGGTATATTCCTTCTATACTGTGTACTTATCCATTTTCCACCCTCAGAATACGTCTTTTACCATTTTTTTAGTGCATATAATGCATATTTGGACACTTTACCATAACTGCATATGCACGTACATATTTCATAATTATTTTGCATATTTATGCATATATTCGCCATTTTCATAAGAACCATAATAAAATCTGATATTTAAAGATATTTAATTTGTTTGTGTAAACGTGAAGGGATTAGCATTCCTTCAACTTTGCATTAATGGCTCATTAAAAGTCCATCTCATTAATAATGAGATGGACTTTCCCAAAAATAGGATTTAACTGTACTGATAATCGGTTTACAGGGCAATTAGTAGTAAGAGTGAAGACACAAACAAAATGCAGTTTCTAGAGGGATGACTGTGCCACCTTTGGAAAGGCGTCGTTACTTCACAGTGGTTATGTGGACGGGGCGAGGTACTTCGGTTGTCTGATAACAGGCAGCGCTGAATTTACTTCTACGCCCGGTCTGCATAATTTCAGTGATGTGGTTCTTTTTTGTGAATGTGTCTGGAAATATTCTTTCCCCAGCAGGGGCGTACCGATGAGCCTGTAGAAAGGTGAAATACGTATCTACGTCTCTGGGGAGAGATATTTTCGGACACGTTCACAAAAATATTAATAGTGAACCTGTATTTGTGTTCTTCACACCAGGTTTTTAATAATATTTTATATTATTAAAAATACCTTTGTATTATACAAAACTGGTGGGGTTTACCTACTCATGTATGTTTCAATTATTCTGATACTAAAATTTAGTATTAATCGAGAATAACTGCTTAACCATTTAGATCAGTAATATAAAATGTGGTATCGTTGGAAAACCATAAAAAGTCTATTACTATGAAATAAGATACAGGATATTCTATTTAAGAAACAATAATTTGCATTAGAGAATCGTTCATCAGAATAGTAACTACTTTTTAAGAATCAAAACATTGAGAGCAAAGAAGAAGTGTTGCCTAAAATTGTAACCTTTGCGTAAGACAAAAATGTAATTTAGTTGCCTCTAAAGTTGATCTGGTTTTAACACAAAATTCCTCATAAATTGGCACAGGTCCATAGTACACCGATAGTATGTTATATAATTTTCTGTGTTTTTAAGGCAAATTCAAATATGCAATCAAATATAGGGAATGCTTTTAAAAAAATGCAACTTTAGTGTATAACTGTTGTCTTGACCAGCCTGTGTAAAGAAAAATATTTTTAGAAGCTACCCTATATAGTTCTGCGCAAACCGCATTAAATTTACTCAAACGACAAAGACGTAGGAGGAAAAATACGGAGCTATGAAACATCCTGTATAGATAGATAGATAACTAAAATTACTTATTTTTTTCAATACTCACTGAATAATTCTATATTTTTTTTTCTGTTTTACTATTTTTTTAAGCCTTATTATTATTTTTTTTAAATTCAACTCTATTCTTCTTAATATGCGATTTAAATCATTATTAAACACTACGCCAAAGTTTTGGCAATAATCATAATAACTTTAAAAGTTTTTCATCATTAAATTGTGTGTACTATCTTACTTCACTGTCACAATTGGATTGGAAATATATACCTGTGTCTACGCTAAATCATTAAAGTGGACTTCGGGAAGTTTTCTATTCAGTTCGGTTAATGTGAATTGGAACTTTTTCTCCTAAAGTTTTACGAGGCACGAAAACAATCAGTGACGTTGATTAGTTAGTTAGTTCTTCTCGTTTCTCTTATTGGTTCGTTATTATTTGTAACGGGGAAAAAAGATAAATTAATTTTTGACAGCTTGACAGGTTGAATTTTTAATCAGTTAACCAGTATTGCCTACTGTACTGATTACCGCGTTACTTAAAATTTTAAATTTTAAATTAATTTTGGCGAAATGTCGATATCTTCTATTGCATACGATAATCGACGAATGTTGGACAGTTGGGAATTTAATTTTATGGAATGTCTTTATTTTCCATTCAAATGAAAGATAAATAAATAAATAGAAAACAAAACATATTTATAACATTTGAAATGGAGAACATTAAGGGATGGTTTAGACGACTGTGAATTCTGAGGTCACTTCCTGCGCTTCCAGCTAATTTATCATTTCATTACCACACAGAATATTTATATCAAATTAGCTAAACTCGATCACGCTTCACTGTGGCTCAAACTGATATGAAATGAATGGGAATGTAAGTAAAATTATTGTAACGAACATAGATTCACCGAGAAAACACATCAATTCAATACCCTGCCTTGCATTGCTGTGGCTATAATAATAATAATAATGACGCTAAGAAACAAGTAATTAAACTTCTAGTTTCAAAAATTCTTTTATTGTAAATACCACTACAATATTGTTTCGCCATACAATGGCTTCATCAGGTGGATGAAATACTGAATATGTACAATACAAGTTTGAATATTTATGTGAAAATTATTGGGGAAATGGTGGTGGAAAAATTTTTTTTTACGATCTTAAATTTAATAAAGGGGAGTTGTTTAAATCTAGTTGGTCATTTAAAGCTAATCCTAAACTATTGTATCTATTAATTTCTAAGTTTTCTAACAGGTTAAGTTTTTTACTTTTTTCTTGAATGTGTAAAATTTTGAAATCTATATTAAATCTATGATTGATATCTATACAATGACTTGCGAAAGTTGAATCTGTTTTCTTTTCTTTATGGCTTCTCTCGCGTTCTTTCATCCTAATTTTGAATGTCCTCCCCGTTTGTCTTATGTATACCTTATTACAATCTTCGCATGTTAACTTATATACACCAGAGTTTGATTCTTTGTCTATTTTATCTTTGTTGTTTTTAATAATGTTCTGTATAGTATTGTCTGTTTTAAATGATATATGTTCGTTATTAAGTTTTTTAATGAAAGTACCAATTTTTTCCGAAATTTTTCCTAAGTGATTGAATTATAAGAATTAATTATCTTGTACATATTTTAATTTTGGATAAACTGTTTTTATTTATTTCTGTTTCTATAGTAAAACCAACACATACAGATACCACAATACACGCTAATTCTTTTCATCCTATAACACACAAATTATCAGTATACCAATCAATGGTATATAGATTAATTCATGTACCTATGAGTAAAAGTAATTTCGACCTTGAACTAAATAGAATATACACAAAAGCATTAAACAATGGTTACCCTATAAATATTGTCAATAACATCCTAAATAGCCAACAAAAATCTAAAACCCTTTCCTTAGTTTATCCAAAATCAAAATACAAGATAATTAATTCCTATAATTCAATGACTTACTTAGGAAAAATTTCGGAAAAAATTGGTACTTTCATTAAAAAACTTAATAACGAACATATATCATTTAAAACAGACAATACTATACAGAACATTATTAAAAACAACAAAGATAAAATAGACAAAGAATCAAACTCTGGTGTATATAAGTTAACATGCGAAGATTGTAATAAGGTATACATAGGACAAACGGGGAGGACATTCAAAATTAGGATGAAAGAACGCGAGAGAAGCCATAAAGAAAAGAAAACAGATTCAACTTTCGCAAGCCATTGTATAGATATCAATCATATATTTAATATAGATTTCAAAATTTTACACATTCAAGAAAAAAGTAAAAAACTTAACCTGTTAGAAAACTTAGAAATTAATATATACAATAGTTTAGGATTAGCTTTAAATGACCAACTAGATTTAAACAACTCCCCTCTATTAATTTTAATATTGTAAAAAAAAAATTTCCACCACCACTTCCCCAATAATTTTCACATAAATATTCAAACTTGTATTGTACATATTCAGTATTTCATCCACCTGATGAAGCCATTGTATGGCGAAACAATATTGTAGTGGTATTTACAATAAAAGAATTTTTGAAACTAGAAGGTTAATTACTTATTTCTTAGCGTTATAATGAAGTTTCAACAAGTATCTTCTTCGTCAATTAACTATAATAATAATGATTTATTTTGCCCAACAGATTAATCCAAAATAGGGCAACAAAACTTTGACTATGTGACAGTACAACAAATAAATAAGATAATTAATTCCATAATAACATAAAAACATCGTTAAATAAATTATTCGCGTTTCTCGACGGATGCACCAATGGACTTTTGCACAATATATTAGTCCTTGGTGTTGAAAACACGAATGGGGAGTGTCTAGCAGCAATGCGTGGTACCTGTAAATTCACCCGAGCTAGCAGCAATACTGGGTCGATCCGGTTATTCAGGAGATGCGCCACCAGCAATGCGCTCTTCCTTTGTCTTCGCACCGCCAGCAATTCCAATCCATGTCTCACGAGCAAATCCTTGTGTCTATATTGCGTTCTTGCTAGACCTCATCCAGCTTGTAACACAACTGCTACAAAAATTTACGATGAACGCATTCAATTTGATTCACATGTAGGTCATAGATTGGGTACCAAACGGTAGACGCATATTCCAACTTGCTGACGATCTATGTTGTGAAGGAGAAATAGAGGGCGACATTTGAACGAGGTGATTTTGTGCAGAGCGGATTCAAAGATTTTTGCAAAAACAGAAATAATAGTTATTGGCCTATAATTAGTGTTATCACTAGAGCAGACCAATTTCTGTGCGCGCCATGTGCGCCGATGTGAGGATGATTGTATTGCGTCAGAACTAATAAAAAGCATTCAGTATGTGTTTGGTACTTGCTTAGACTGCATGTAAGTGTAAGCATACGTAATAAAATGTCGTCGACACATAAATCGAGAAAACGACCGTTGTCAGACGAAGTGAATAAGTTTATTATGGATTTCCCGGACTTAATATACGATGGCTCAAAAATTAAATGTTTAGTGTGCAATACATATCTAATGTGTTGATCAAAACACATTGTAAAGAACACGTAAGCAGTTCGAAACACAATAATAACAAAATTAATCGACAACAATTACGACAACGTTACGAAGGAATTTACCATCGGCGCGCAAACAGGTTGAAAATAAAATCAAAGTCGAACTGAAAAATAAAAAACTGTGGTTATGTGTGGACGAAACAACTGACAGCAAAAAGCAATCTGTAGTTAATGTGATGGCGCGTAATATGGAACCACATCAACCAACGTCTTCAATTTTATTAGCATCCAGACGACTAGAACAATGTAATGCCGAAAAAATTTCAGAGGTGCTATTAGATACTTTGGAAAAATTTAAATTTTCGAAAGATCAAGTATTAATGTTTATGACCGATGGTGCCGCAACCATGTGTTCTGTAGGCCGGTCTCTTAGAAAATATTGTCCTAACTTGTGACATATTACTTGTAAACTCCATGCTCTACACCTTGTGGCAGAACAGGTTCGTAGATGTTATCCAGAGGTAGATGCTTCAATATCGAGTACAAAGGCAGTATTCCTGAAATCTCCAAAACGTATTCGAAAATTTCACGAATTATGTCCCCATACCCCTGAGCCACCACAGCCAATTCTGACACGTTGGGGTACATGGTTACGGGCGGGGTTTTACTATCATGAACATTTTGAAAAAATTAAGGACGTGGTTTTATCATTCGATCCGAAAGAAAGTGCATCTATCAATACAAGCCAGAAAAAATTTCAAGATGCCCAGATTAAAATGGATTTACAAAGTATTCGTGAGAATTACTTGGGACTAGAAGAAGCAATAACAAAATTACAAAATTCGTCGCTGTCGTTAGAGGAATCACTGCAAATCGTTAAAGATGTTCACGCATCACGTGTGCTGTAGAAGACGCAAAAAGTGAAAGTGTTCTAATTAAATTTGAAAGTGTTTTAGACAGAAATGCAGATTTTGACACTTTAAAATCAAGAATCAAAATTATTTGTTAAGCAACTTAACGCATCTGTAGACGTGCCCTCACAAATACGTGAGGGCATGTTTACAGATGCGTTAAGTTGCTTAACAAAGAATTTTGATTATACGAATATAACATCACTAGATGTAGAATGCTCGTTTTCCGAATATAAACATATTTTTTCCTCACGGCAGACAAGTTTTTAAGAAATAACCTTAGAAACGCACCTGATGTTGAAAATATACAATCGAGTTTCTCCAGTTTGTCAATCCTTGGAAGACGCTTAAAACGGTAAGTGTTTTTTTAAATCCTCTGTCGTGCACACAATCACTGATTTCATACATTTTCCATTTTCTTTATAGGTACATACAACGCTGCTATAATATGTACTATTCTTATTTTTCGTGTGTTTATGCATATTACTTTAATAGCAGAAAACCAAATGTATATTTAATTATTTCTGATAGAATAAATGTATCTACTCCTAGGAGGTGTTCCTGTGTTGCTCGCATAAGTGTGAATATCTCTGGTACTTTACAACTTTTATTCACAATTTTATTTCATTTGTCATTATTTTGTGTGTACTGTTTTCAGTTAAAAATAAAGCTCCATTTTTTTTCCGTCCTGTATGTCATTATAAATATTGGTACAAATTGATAGTTATAGTTTCGATCTATCGGATTACTTAATATTAAAACTTTAAATATAGCAAATGCAGGACTTTATTTTATTCTTGATTAAGACAGAAGGAAATATAAAAAATTACGAAGAAAACGGTCCAAGACCAAGATTACTACAATCTACTTGATTTCAATAGCTTAATACTAACAAATAAACATTTCCGTATTCGTACAAATTCCTTTAACCTAGCATTCAAGCAATTTAAATCACGTAATCGGCCGTATAAAATAGGAACTTGCTAAACTAAATTTACATAGACCGGGTTGGATAAATTGTCCCATTTATCTACTTTGGAAGTATTGGATAGAAGCCGTTCGCTCGCAACATTAACTCGACAAACAACATTTTAAAATAGGTACGCACGACCATAGCACGTTCATCGAAATGTTAAATCTCTCCCTCGCGAAAAATTGAATAGATCGTAAACACAAGTACAAATTGTTCTTTAAAGATGCAATAAATCTTTTTAATTCTTCTTATGAACTTGGCACAGTTTTATATACTAGTTTATATTGCATTTACACCGTGTTTCAAACGTATTAAACTAATTTATTATCTCAAAAAAGCATTCGTAAAGTTTGATATAAATTTTGGAGAATAAATTTTATTGTTGCAATGTTTCAATACTCTATCTTAATTAGTTACTAACACAAATACTAGATTAGATTAGATTAGATTACTTGACAAAAAGGTAGCAATTCGATGTGTAAACACATTGAGCGTAGCAAATTAATCCAAATATGTATTTACCAAACGTATTTACCAAAGAACTTGTACCACCCATTGATTTTATCACGATCGGCGACATAGAAGTCGCCTAGTCCCAACAGACCAGGCACTGTGGCCTGATATTTGACCAGAGGCTGACTTGGAGACCCCATATGAAGGGCATCAAGAAAAAATATCTTAGAGCGGGGAATCTCCTATTGCCGGTCTTGGGACGTCAGGGTCTGCTCTCCATGAGGTCCAAAAACTATAAATCTACACGACGATTCTGAGGCTGCACTTACATAGAGCACCCTGGCATAGGCGACCATCGCTTAAACACACATGAAGACTATGGAGGCCGTCCAGAACAAAATGTCCCCTGGTATACATGAAACACTCAGTTGAGGGCAAACCTCAACATGGAGAGCCTAGAATCTTCACGGATTGGCTGCGGTCTCAATTAACTCCCTGAGGAGAGATTCACGCAGAGATATGAGGGGGACATTGTGTTCACACACTGCATTTTGGAACAGAAAAGCATCCTTCTTGTAGACTTTATGGACCAAGGGACCACAATAAACACTGAAGGACAGTGTTACAGCATGGCTTAATTCACAGCAGAGTTCTAAGGTGAGGGCATTAAAAAGGTAGTTCATCGCTATGACAAGTGTTTCAATCTTAATGGAAACTATGTAGACAAATGGCTAAAAGTTGTAGTATATGAAAAACCTCTTCGTGTAATGGTGTTTCTTTTGAATAACCAAATGGAACTTGCTGTACGAATCGCCCTTGTATATGGGATCACTTCAAGCAACTTGTTTATACCATGTAAATAAATAATCGTCTTCATTTATTGCAAAGGATTCATTCAAGATACTGTAACTCATATTAGCATTTCTTACGTATGCAGGAGAATTGTTGTTGCCCGTTGTGTATTTAGGAGAATAGACTAATTCTTGAACATAATAAAATAAAATAAAACAATAACTTTGTTATACCACTTTATTCACATGTAATAGTGACCGCGATTTCGACATACAATGTCATTATCAAACTGCAAAAGTTACAGGCCTACATAGATCTTATAAATGACACAAAAATATAGGGGGGTGGTTTATGATGTTATTTATAATTACTACTATATACTTAACTATTATATACAACTTTGGAAAAGAGGTGTATATATAAGATCCAACTGGTCGTTCAAAACAATATCTATTGTGTTTTTCCGCTTTTAAAAATTTCTAGTGACTCTAAAAGATTTAATTTACGACCTTTCTCGGCCAAATGCAATATTTTATGATGAACAAATGTATGCCTTTCTGTAATAAGATGGTTTGCGAATGTTGAATCTGTCTTCTTTAGTTTATATGACCTCATGTGTTCTTTTACCCGTATAATAAAACTTCGACCAGTCTGACCTATATATACACTTTTACAATCATTACAATATAATTTATACACTCCTGATTTATTATTGATATCTGTTTTAGGTTTTGCGTTAAAAATGAAATTACTTGTTTTTACATATGGTTTGTAAGCTATACTAACATTACTATTATTTTTTGAAATTATATTTCCAATTTGCTCGCTTATTTTACCGAAGTAAGTTAACGAGACAAATTGTTTCAAATTAGCACTATCTTTAGGATATACTAAACTAAGGGCCACTTGTAACTGTTTTTTCTTTAGTATACTGTCAATTACGCTACTTTTATAACTATTGTTTACCGCTATTTGTTATATAGTATTGATTTCACGAACAAAAGATTCATTAGACAAAGGAATATTTAATGCTCTATGTATCATAGAATTAAAAAATGAATGTTTGTGTGTCTTAGGGTGTAGTGAATCTTTGGGAATAAAGCAATCAGTGAAAGTAGGTTTACGATATATATCAAATTTTAAGCTCTGATCTAATTTGTTTAATTTTAAATCCAGGAAGTTAATACTGTTACTCTCTTCTATTTCTACTGTAAAATTGATATTAGAATGGATTGAATTTATGTAGTTCAGAAATGTTTGTATTTGTCTATGAGTACCCTTAAAGCAAGCTAGGATGTCGTCTACATACCGATACCAAAATATAATATGTTTTTTACCTAGTTGTGATGAAAGAATTTTCATGAAAATTTCAGCTAATAGAGGACTTAGAGGTAAGCCCATTGCCAGACCTTCTGTTTGTTTGTAGAATTTGTTGTTAAATGTAAAGTAACTTTGGTTGGTGACTAACTCCGTTAGAGATATGATTACGTGTATAAGAACCGGGTTTGTATTTTTCTTTACTAATATGTTTTCTATTAACCTTAAGCATTCCTTATGTGCTATTTTTGAACACATGTTGGAAACATCAACCCGCATTTCTGTCTTTTGTATATTACAATCTTTTAATTTAGCTGTTAACTGTATTGCGTTTTTTATGGAAGAGCTATGGAAGTTTTATTATACGGGTAAAAGAACACATGAGGTCATATAAACTAAAGAAGACAGATTCAACATTCGCAAACCATCTTATTACAGAAAGGCATACATTTGGTCATCATAAAATATTGCATTTGGCCGAGAAAGGTCGTAAATTAAATCTTTTAGAGTCACTAGAAATTTTTAAAAGCGGAAAAACACAATAGATATTGTTTTGAACGACCACTTGGATCTTATATATACACCTCTTTTCCAATGTTGTATATAATAGTTAAGTATATAGTAGTAATTTTAAATAACATCATAAACCGCCCCCCCTAAAATTTTGTGTATTTTATTATGTTCAAGAATTAGTCTATTCTCCTAAATACACAACGGGCAACAACAATTCTCCTGCATACGTAAGAAATGCTAATATGAGTTACAGTATCTTGAATGAATCCTTTGCAATAAATGAAGACGATTATTTATTTACATGGTATAAACAAGTCACTTGAAATTTTTAAAAGCGGAAACAACACAATAGATATTGTTCTTAACGACCAGTTGGATCTTATATATACACCTCTTTTCCAATGTTGTAAATAATAGTTAAGTATATAGTAGTAATTTTAAATAACATCATAAACCACCCCAATATATTTTTGTGTCATTTATAAGATCTATGTAGGCCTGTAACTTTTGCAGTTTGATAATGACATTGTATGTCGAAACAGCGGTCACTATTACATGTGAATAAAGTGATATAACAAAGTTATTATTTCATTTTATTTTATTATTTTCAAAATGAATTACCACAAACTCGTTTAAAAAAAGTCTTATGCATTTTCAAATTGAACCTTCCGGGCAATTTTAAGCAAAATCTAAAATGCTAAATAAAAAAATATTCTGACGTAATGCATTTCTATGACTATTTTTCTCGTAATTAGCACATTAAAAATGATCGCGAACGCTATTCAGATCTTAAAGGGGAAAATCATTGAAGGCCTGTGTAATTTATAGAATCCTTCAAACAATTTACACGCTTGAACTTTAACAAGCAATCAATCCGTGATCTATCTAAAAAAAGAACATCCCATTACCTACGTGCACTAAAAGGTTGCAAAATATTTAAAAAAATCACGTAATCACGCACGTATTAAATCAGCTGGACAATACAAAAACAGAATTCCATTTTGCACTAGATCAAAGTACTTTATCACTGAGCGCTTCTAAAAATACCTCGAAACAATATGTTGTCTGAAAATATTTACATCGTAGGTAGCTTGAAAAGACGTCTTTTTACATCGTTTATATCATACACATCCTCTTTTTAAACAACGTAATTTTAAATACGCGCGTTCCAGAAGAGAGGAAAAAAAAGGAATGTTTCCTGGAATTTAATAAATAAATTTAGAGGCTTTAATAATTTTCATCGTTTTATGATATAAAAGATATAAAAAGATGTATAAGAAATAACTCATTGAGGTTATAAAATCAAATGGATGAAGATACATGCGTGCGTAAATATTATCTGAAAGGATTTATCAAACATATAAATACGGATAGAATCGAAAAGGCTACCTACGCATATTGAATACAGATACATGGAATTAAAAAAAAAAATTCTCCGATTTTACTGCTTTTTGTACCATATTTAATGAGTTTCCTTAGTATTCTAGGCCAGGAGTTCTCTAACCTTATCGGCCCGCAGCGGAATTGCAGGTTTAATATTTTGCCCGGGCACCCTTGTCAAAATATGTATGCAATGACATAAATTAGGGATAGAAATGAAAACAACTCTTAAGATATTAAGATAAACTTCACTATGTGAAGCTCACATTTATTAAAATTGAATTACAAAAACTATCACTGACACTCCACCAAACTGTTATCAAATTTACCATATATGAATGAAGACTTTTGGGGTGCTGTGCTTATCTAACCATTTAAAAGTTCTCCTCTGATTGTCCTATAATAAAAGATTTTCCAAAAAGGAGGATATGTTTTTAACATTAACTAAAATATTTGAGATAAAAGCAAAACTTTTTCTTTATTTTACAGTGCAACTTACGACAATTATGTTTTGAATAAAATATAATTCAAATGTCCACCTCGTCTTCGTTTGAGCCCAATTTTTCAGTAATTTTTTGCAACAAATCAGGTGTAATTTCATTAATGCACCGTTCGATGTTCAATTTGAAAGCGTCTCCAGTTCGAGGTTTGTTGGCATAGACCAATGACTTCAAATGTCCCAACAAAAAGAAATCCAAAGGTGTTAAATCGCAACTTCTTGGAGGTCAATTAACAGTTCCATTTCTGGAGATTACAGACTCACCAAATTTTTCTCCAAATAACTCCATGGTGGCATTGGCAAAATGTGGTGTTGCACCATCTTGTTGGGAAAACATGTCTTGCATATCCATATCATCCAATTTTGGCTACAAAAAAAATCTGTTAACATTGATCGATAACGCTTCACCATTCACTGTTACTGCATCTCCATTTGCATCTTAAAAAAAAATAAGGTCCGATGATGTCACCATGCCATAAATCACACCAAACAGTAACTTTTTTTTTAATGCAAAGACCTCTCGCAAATCTGTTGTGGATTATTTTCGCGTCAAAAACGACAATTTCCTTTGCTAACAAACCCGCTTAACCAAAAATAAGCTTCATCTGAAAAGATGATTTTTTCGAAAAAATCAGGATCAATTTCGAGTTGCTCTAGTGCCCAATCAGCAAACACCCGACGCTTTTAATGATCAAGTGGCTTCAGTTCTTGAGCCAATACAATCTTAAAAGGATGTAAACCGAAATCTTTTCTCAAAATTCATTAAGTTGTCATTCTTGAAAGGCCAAGTTCTTGAGAACGTCGATTAACTGACCGATTTATATCTTACTATCTTATTGTAACACTGGGACTTACAGCGTGAACATTCTCTAGGTTTCTTGCGTTTCGTTGTCTTATTGGTGATCTGGTATCGTGTAAAGTTAAATTTGTTTCGAATGTTTCAACGATTCGACGAATAGCAAGCGCAGAAGGACTATTATGCGGACCATAATCTTTACGAAGATAGCGTTGTGTTTGAACAAAAGAACGATTATTTTCATAAAGTTTTTGGATAATAACCAAACGTTGTTGAAACGTGTATTTTGCCATGATGAATTCTTAAACAATACTAAACACAATTGACAGCTAGTAACATTTCTACCATCTTAAATATGGCTGCCATGACGTTTTAAAAACATATCGTCCCTGTTGGGAAACCCGTTACATTTCACCAATTTGTCTACAAGAGATTCGCGCGTATTTCCTATCAAGTGTAAAGGACACTTTATGCGTAGCCAGTTTGGCTACCCTGTTCGTGGGGTCCGTTTTGGCCCGTTTTTGTTTGGCTCGTGTTGGTCTGATTTTGCTTGCCTCGCTTCTGCAAGGCAATTTTTGTAAGAAATTTCAGTAATTGTTTGGCGCTTTGTAAGTGATCGATAGTTGTTCCCGATCTCTGTTTGCGATATTTGTTTCCGATTTGATTTTGTTATTTAGGCCAGATCTTTGTTTTGATATTTGCTTTTTATATTGTATTTCGATGGTTGTTTCCGTTATTCGTATCTAATATTTAAACTTTAAGTATTTAGATTTTGATTTGTTTTCATACCGTTGGCAATTTAGTTGGACATTTAGTAACTTCCGTCTTAAAAGCATCTTTCCTTTTTCACCTGGTGGGTCATAATATTTTCTACGACTTCCGTGTGATTTTCTCCTATTTAAGAGCTGGTTAATTTTTTGTCATCATTTCGAAATGAACCGTACGCCGTCTTCACTGATACTAGCTAGGGTACTGGCTCGTTGGTTTGTAATTTTTAACAGCAACCCGCTCACCAAAGATAAGTCTCTGGAACGCTACTGCATTTCGAAATATATCAGAGCCAGTTCTCGAAATATTTATTGCTTTTAGCTTTACCCGTAGTAATTGCTTGAAAATCGTGAATTAAAAATATCAAAACCTTTTATAGAAATACAGAATATTATATTGTCCTATCAGATAATGTCAAAATGGAAACTCAAGTAGAAAAAACAAGGATTTCCACATCGATTATTGAGCGATATTTGCTTTTTATTACAGCTACAGCTGAAGATCCGACTTCTCATAAATAGGTTGTCGCAAAAAGAATGAGGATCCTTACAGATTTTGAACTTAGAGTTGGATATTAATTTTTTATTGATATCCAAAACTCCTACATCGGTAGAAGCAAAATTTGTTTTGAGGCTATTGTCTCAAGATAGTTCAATTAGATTCTCTTCTTTCTACGAAGTGAATTCTGGCTAAGCTTGTGCATGGAAAGGATTTTGGAATCCACGCAAATTTGTCAACATTGTCTTTCTCAAAGTATTTTGCGAACCAGTCAGCGAGCTTGGAGGGGTTTTTCTTGAAAAGAGACAGCAAGTCTTGTTGGACAACAAACGTATTTATGGGAAACAATGGTGCCCGGCATCCTTATTGATTTTTCATATCTGAAAATGCAGTTTCTACCTAAACGTCGCGACCTCCTCTAAAAGTTTCAAAATGTGCATGTTATTGCCTTGCAGAGACAGATTAAAGGCTTTCAGTTTGTCCAAACATATCGCACAAATACGCTAGTTTCAACTAAAAGTCCCGTTCGGCAAAGTAGCTAGAGTTTTCATGACCGTCCTCTTGTAGAAAAGTGTGAATTTCTTGACGTAGGTCGAATGCATAGGTGAAATCCGATGTCGATGCGGTGTATAATGTCTTGCGTTGCATTGAGATGCACACCCGTCGTGCGAAAGGGAATCCGGTTCCTATTCCGGAACCAGGCAGCGGAATCGTTATTAAGTCGGGTCTTCGTACAGAGAGTTCGCCGGAGCAACCCAAAAGGACCTGGAGACGCCGTCGAGAGATCCGGAAGAATTTTCTTTTCTGCATAAGCGCTCGAGTTCCATGGAATCCTCTAGCAGGGAGATATGATTTGGAGCGCGAAGAGCACCGCAGTTGCGGCGGTGTCGGGATCTTCCCCTCGAACTTTTAAAATCCAGGAGAGTGCCACGTGGCGGTGTCGCGCCGGTTCGTACCCATATCCGCAGCAGGTCTCCAGGCTAAAGACCCTCTAGTTAATAGAATAATGTAGGTAAGGGAAGTCGGCAAATTGGATCCGTAACTTCGGGATAAGGATTGGCTTTGAGGATCGGGGCGCATCGGCTTTGGTCGGGAAGCGGGTCCTTGCTGACGTGCCGGGTCTGTGCGAGATGAAGTGGCGTTATCGTGACGTCCGCGGATCCGAATTCGGTTCCGTGCCTTTGCCTCCAGCCGAGTTTCCTTGCTGCGAGGCTAGGTGGGCGACTAGTTGGTCCGCCGGTATCCTCTTCGGCCGCTATTTTAACGATCGGCTCAGAACTGGCACGGACTGTCTACTTAAAACGAAGTATTGCGATGGCCCCAGCGGGTGTTGACGCAATGTGATTGCCGCCCAGTGCTCTGAATGTTAACGTGAAGAAATTCAAGCAAGCGCGGGTAAACGGTGAGAGTAACTACGACTCTATTAAGTCGACTCTATTAAGTCGACTCTCTAGTCGACTTGTGTGTCTCGCCGGGAACGGACGTTCTTGTGCGCCTCCTGACAAAACGAATATCATATTAAAAGCTATAGCAATAAATACCAAGCTTGAGTTGTGGAGGTGATGGAACCATCAGACGGAATAAGAAGTTGCCACGTGAAATGCATCGTGAACTGCAGTAGTATAGAAGGGCCATGTGTTCAGCTCCCATGTTTGTAAATGGCATCTGAAATAAACCAAACTAATTCAGAGGATAATAGTACTGATGAAATCAATAAAGTTCGAGGTTGTATTCTAAAAATCATAAAAAAAGGCCTAGACTTAGTTGAGCAACTGGAGTTATATTTTGTAAATGAAGATCCATCCATTGAAAAAAACATGAAATTTAAAAGAGAATTTACAAATGCTGCTCAATACAACAAAATTTACGAAGATCTCTCAGCTAAAAGCAAACAGATTAAAAAAAAATATAGAATGAAACTAGAGAGCAAAAGATGAGGATATTTCGCCAAAAAGAAAACACCCTCGAGTGATAACCAGTAGTGATGAAGAAGACATTATGTAATACCTATGTACGTACAACTTTTTATTAATTATTGCTTTAATAAATAAAGATTTTAGTTCAAAAATCAAATTAATTTTATTTTTACAATTTTGGAACCTAACCCTGTTTTCTGTATTAGATCTTTGCTTCGTACAACACGGTGTTTTATGGGAACCTAACTATCATGTTATGCGGGGGTTACCTGTATTTAGAAAAGTACGACTTTTTTAAGAAAAGCATTTTTATTTGTTTTTAAAGATTATCCATTCTATAAATCAATAACCGAATAAATATTGGTAACAATATCTATGTATACATATACATTCGTATTTTATGTCTAGACGCAATAACTATCCCAAGTGCGCACATGAATCTGCACTTATTAAGAGCGTAGAATCTGATTCAATAAACAATTTATGAATCGAATATCGTGACTGCAACATTGATTATTTTCCTAACACACTTACGAATGCACACATATGCATCTAACATGTATATCAACATAAAAACATCCCGCAAAATTACGTAATAATATGATTTAATGAATATGAATTCATGTCAAGGGCCTCTATTTCAATATGACGTGAATTATTAATTCCTTTTTCAATTGTCAACGACAAATACTGTGATAAAAGTTCGCTCTATCGGACAGGTTAATTAATTAATTCAATCGACGTTTCTGCCAGTCGTGTTCACAATTTACGGTCATTTAATGAAGAGTGATTCATTGTGAATTGGATACAGTACAGAATATATTGGACGTGTTGCATGTCTACTACGTGCGGCTTTGATTATTAACTGAAGCGAAAGAATGCATTTTGCGGTAAATTTAGGGAGGATTGCATATTTAATTTTATTTTAGTTAAATAATATGACGACATTGGATTACTGGATTGTTATGATGATAACCGAGGTTATACTCACAGATATGTGGGTAAAGTAAAATGTTTCCTGGCTACGGGCTGAGGAAGTGTGGGAAAATTCGACGTCGTAATAATAATGATGATAAAAATAATAATACCTAATAATAATAATTAAAAAAGGCGAAAAAAGAAATGGCTGATGTAAAAGAACTTATTAAATATTATATAATATATCGGGTGCGGCAATATTGTGTCGGCGGAGCTTAGCATGAAAACTAATAAAGTTGTAGCAATGAAACTTTACGTACCCTTATAGTATGCTACAGTTCATTTTCTATTTTTATTTATATATTTACAGGATGTTCCAAATTTCCGCAACCACTTTCAATTTTTTTTTTTAATAGATTGCTATACTTTCTTGCAATTATGATGATAGCCACCCAAATGATCTTTGCAATAATATATGACAATGTGCACTTAAAACTGTTAGTTTTGGTTTTATTGCAAATTTTGTTAAAATCTTGACAGTTGCAGCGTATAACATTTTAAGTCTTAGCCTGAAAATGGGTACAGTGCCCCACGTAACTCATTTGTTACCAATTTATGGACTAACACGTTATATGTTTTGAGGGTGAACAACGTGACAACATATAGAGGGTGTTAAATATGTCGTGCCAAAGTTATCGAAGTTTAAAGGCTATTTTATCTTTTTTTTTTAAATTGAACCTATAATTTTTTTATTAGTCAGCAAATTCCTTGTAAAATTGCCGTTAAAATGGTACCAATAACTTAGTAATTATTTCTAGTATTTTCGAAGTTATAACCATTTAATGGGATATACCTATGTTTATAATATTCAATATGCGGTGCATCTAATAGTTGGTTGGCCATGAAATTATATCAAACAAAGTAACTTTTACAAACACCTGTTTTTTAATTCTTTACTATTAGTTTTAGAATTATATTTTGTAATTTTTCCATAAAAAAACAAAATTAATTTAAAATGTGTTCAAATATACAAGTATGTGCATTCTGCTCTACACATGCTCGCCTCTGCATCGACAGACTTACATTTTGAGCCATTTTGTTTTCACTTAATTGAAGAAAAGCGTTCCTGATTCGTTGTTGCATGTTCTCTGGCGTTGTAGGAGGTGTTTCGTAAACTATATTTTTTATAGTAGGCCACAGAAAGAAATCACAAGGGGTGAGATGTGGTGATCGCGGTGGCCAGCTTATAAAGCTTCCTCTCCAAATCCACCTATTGGTGAATACCCTATCTAAAAGTGCTCTTGCAGTAGTACCGTAATGTGCAGGTGCACCATCATGTTGGTACCACAATCTCCTTATGACGTTATCTGGTAGGTCTTCTAACAGCAATGGTAAATTATTTTGTAGGAAATGTGTGTAAATTTCACAATTTAAAGTAGTATTAAAAAAGAATGGACCTATAATAGTGTTTCCTATGATGCCTCCCCAGGTGTTAACACTCCATTTTTGTTGGTATAAAATGGGTTGCGCAAAATGAGGGTTTGTAGTGTCACAATAATGAGAATTTTTTCTGTTTGTTATTCCACAATTAGCAAATGTTGCTTCATCTGTGAAAAGCACATGATCTAGAAAAGTTAGATCTTGTTGTAATTGGAAAAGTAGCCATTTACAGTAAACAAGTCTCCTTTCAAAATCCGTTTGTAATAAGCCTTGATGATTTTGAATTTTGTAAGGGTGAAATTTATGTTTTTTTAAAATCCTTCTTACAGCAGTGACTTCTATCCCGTGTTCTTTCGAAATTATCCTTGTAGATACGCGCGGATTTTCCACAACGGATTGGACGACTGTCACTTCATTATCTTCTGTAACCATAGTCTTAGTTCTTTCATGTTTGACGTAATTCACTGAACCCGTCCGACGAAACCTTGTCAACAAATTTTCAAACGTCTTAATACCTGGTGCTCTTCGGTGAGGATACTCCATAGCATATGTTCTTGATGCTAAAAGTGGATTTCTATTGCTAGCGCCAAGAACAAATACCATGTCTATTAGCTCCTCTTTCGAAAAATTCATTCTAAAGAAACACAACTATAAACTATTACGGCATGTAAGTAAAAAATAAGGACAACAAAACGATATAACTGACAACAAGATAACAACTAATAGCGAACAAACGGAAATTGATAATTAACTAGCTGAACTTAAATTATAACAATTAAACGCGGTTATAGCAAAGAGGAACTACAGAA
This sequence comes from Melolontha melolontha, assembly GCA_935421215.2. Lineage (NCBI taxonomy): Eukaryota > Metazoa > Arthropoda > Insecta > Coleoptera > Scarabaeidae > Melolontha > Melolontha melolontha. The sequence continues at coordinate 233,060,199 of OW285235.1, forward strand.
AAACACTTTATACGGAAATTTTAAGTAGATATTTGACGTTTGGTTACACAGCAATTTTTGCTTAATATCATTTCATGGCCAACTAACCAATTATTAGATGCAGCACCGCATATTGAATATTATAAACATAGATATATCCCATTAAAGGGTTATAAACTTATAACTTCGAAAATACTAGAAATAGGTACTATATTATTGGTACCATTTTAACGGCAATTATACAAGGAATTTGCTGACTAATAAAAAAATTGTAGGTTCAATTTAGAGAGAAAAATAGAAAACGAGAAAATAGCCTTGAATAACTTTGGCACGACATATTTAACACTCTGTATATGTTGTCGCGTTGTTCACCCTCAAAACATATAACGTGTTAGTCCATAAATTGGTAACAAAAGAGTTACGTGAGGCACTGCAGCCATTTTCAGGCTAAAACTTAAAATGTTAGACGCCGCCACTGTCTGTCAAGATTTTAACAAAATTTGCAATATAACCAAAACTAGCAGTTGTAAGTGCACATTGTTATATATCAGTGCAAAGATAATTGGCGTGGCTATCATAATAATAACAAGAAAGTATAGCAATCTATTAAAAAAAAAAATTGAAAGTGGTTGCGGAAATAAAAATAGAAAATGCACTGTAGCATACTACATGTGTAAGTAAAATTTTATTGCTACAACTTTATTAGTTTTCATGCTAAGCTTCGCCGGCACACTATTGCTGCACCCGGTATAATTATATTAAATAGAACTTATTAATTCATCAGTGTGCCAAGATGTAATTAAATATAAAAGAAATATTTAAATAGGGTAGGTAGATTACCAGAAGGCTTTTAACACCACCTCGCATGCACTTATCATTAGACTCGGCAAAGAGGGGCAAGTTTAAGCTATATAAGGTTAGTACTTCCTATAATAGTCATTCTTTTCAAACAACAACAGCCATCTATATGTCGGGTTGAGTACTTCTCATCACTTTTTAATACATACCGATAGATCCAGCCCGCAACGGGCCATACGGAACAATATACGTATGGAACGTAATGCGATGTGGCAACGTATGTACGACGCCACTCCGCGTGCGCATACATAAGTCCGATGATCGAGAGCAATAGATTGCCCGTCATTCGTATCTAGCTGTGCAAATGTAAAGGTTGCAACAGTTGCAAGTTCAACTGTTTAGAATTTTCGAGACAATAACCCCTAGAAATCTCGAGGGAGTGAGGCGGGAGTTTTACAATAAGCTCGGCTATTGTTTTGGGAGAGAGGGCGGTATTTTCGAATCCTATATTTAGTGACTTTCATAGAATTAAAATTTATTCTGCAGAAATATTGATTTTTTTACTTTTATCTTTTAGAAAACGTTATTGTTTTTTTATTACTTAAAATTACTTTTCCGTAGCAGCTAAGAATACAATAATAATAACTTGGAGATATAACGACCTTTTTATATCTGAAACAAATGGGCAAATTACGTATACAGAACGAATATGCAAACGACTATATCCTTGCGCGGTTTAAGTCTTACTAAATTCATAACTCTGCAATGTATGGTAATGTAAGCTATTGCGCGTAGAGGGGATTAGCTGTTGCCACTTATTGCTCGGTATGGCCCGTTGAGAGCTGGTCCTATCGGTATATACAGCTAAGCTAACATAAATCTAGTATAACGTAACTTGTCAAAACTTTCTAATATTGCTTAATGTTTATTAAACTTTTTGAAAGACAAGTCAAAGTAATTTTTTAATACAATTTAGAAAACACAATAAACTAATACTTAATTGATCCACCATTCGCATCAATTACTGTTCTTAGCCTTCTAGGTACAGAATCAATGAGACTTCTTAAAAAATTAGGTTTTTCAACAATGTTTTCCCAGGTACTTTCAATAGATTCCCATAATTGTTCCCTATTAGTAAATCTTATACGAGTTCTATGAATTTGCTTTGTCATTTTTTTATTTTCTCTCAAATATTCAAACAAATTGTGATCGATATCAGGATCGATATGATATTCTTTTCCTCGTTTGCGACATATACTGCCTTCATTTTCCCATCTTATTTAACTTGTAGTACTGTAGATTTGTTCAAATAAAATTCTTCTGCGACTTGTTTAATGGTGCGACTTTCCAAATTTAACAAAATTTGTACTTTGTCTGCCGGAGTCAGTTTTCTTGCCTTTTTGGATATCAAAAAGTGAATGTCATTTTGATGTTACAAGAATGAATTACTTTTAAAAATTACAAAACACTTCGGATGCATATGCTATTAATCAAATTTGATTTTGCATTGGTAGGAATAAAAATCTACTATTAATAATTTCTATATTAAATGGCTATGCTAACGTAAGCCAGAAGTACCGTACCCGACGTATAGATGGCTGTTGTTTGAAAAGAGTACCAACCTTATTAAGCTTAAATTTACCCCTCTTTGCCGAGTCTACTTATTATACACCTACTCAGAACTATGAAAGTTAAACCTGAAATAGTTAATTGAAATTAAAGAAATTGAAATTCTTCCTCGCCTATTTTGTAAATATTTGACAGTTATCAAATAATCGTTCAGTCACTTCGAAGAGTTAATTGGTCGGTTACATTTTTTTACTAGTAAAGAAATGAGCCCATTTTTTTACTAGTAAAAAATGAATTATTTTTAAGGTATTTTTTCAGTAACGAAATGGTCATATTTTAGTACGTTTGAAGAAAAATATATTGCTAATCACAAAATAACATTAGATAAATAGTTAGTTATAAATAAAAGGCAAGTGGCTTATAATAATTTGCAAGTACCGGTTACTCAATGCCTACTGAGATAAAGTTGTTTTTGAAACACGTTATAACGGGTGTCCATTTAATCCTGAAGCTGACAGTTCGTGTCAAAGTTTGGTTAAGTTAGCATTACTGCACTTGAGCTCGACCGCAACAATTAATATTAGCATCCTATGCGGTAATCACTTTTGACGTAAACATAAAAATTGATAAAATCAAACACAATAACCTTACCTTTCGAAATGTTTATTGCCAATATGTGCTAATTACTTTAGCAGACCAATTTCCGTGCGCGCCATGAGCGCCGGTATGGGAGTGTAATTCGTAATATATTAGAAAATGCGGTAGAATAGGGGCGCAACATGAGCTTGTTACCGATATAAGTATAGAAGTAGAGACATTTATTCTATCGGAAATAATTAAATATACATTTGGTTTTCTGCTATTAAAGTAATATGCATAAACACACGAAAAATAAGAATAGTACATCTTATAGCAGCGTTGTATGTACCTATAAATAAAATGGAAAATGTATGAAATCAGTGATTGTGTGCACGACAGAGGATTAAAAAAAACACTTACCGTTTTAAGCGTCTTCCAAGGATTGACAAACTGGAGAAACTGATTGTATATTTTCAACATCAGGTGCGTTTCTAAGGTTATTTCTGAAAAACATGTCCGCCGTGAGGAAAAAATATGTTTATATTCGGAAAACGAGCGTTCTACATCTAGTGATGTTATATTCGCATAATCAAAATACCTTTTTAAGCAACTTAACGTATCTGTAGACGTGCCCTCACAAGTACGTGTTAAGGGTGTCAAAATCTGCATTTTTGTCTAAAACACTTTCAAATTAACAAGAACACTTTGCGTCACTCTTTGCGTTCACTCTTTGCGTCTTCTACAGCACACAGTTGTGCGTGAACATCTTTAGCGATTTGCAGTGATTCCTCTAACGTTTAGCTAGCAGTTTCAAGAAGACGAATTATTGGGCCAATATTTTTTAATCAAACCATAACTACTGAAAGATATCGAAATGAACTATTAGAGCTGTTTATTAATGAACTTCGTGATGATGAACTTAGAGAAGGATATTTCCAACAGCTAAACGCTAAACGACAGCGACGAATTTTTAATTTTATTATTGCTTCTTCTAGTCTCAAGTAATTCTCATGAATACTTTGTAAATCCATTTTAATCTAGGCATCTTGAAATTTTTTCTGGGTTGTATTGATAGCTGCACTTTCTTTCGGGTCGAATGATAAAACCACGTCCTTAAGTTTTTCAAAATGTTCATGATAGTAAAACCCCGCCCGTAACCATGTACTCCAACGTGTCCGAATCGGCTGTGGTGGCTCAGGGGTATGGGGACACAATTCGTGAAATTTCCGAATACGTTTTGGAGATTTCAGGAATACTGCCTTTGTACTCTATATTAAAGCATCTGCCTCTGGATAACATCTACGAACCTATTCTGCCACAAGGTGTAGAGCATGGAGTTTACAAGGAATATGTAACAAGTTAGGACAATATTTTCTAAGAGACCCGCCTACAGAACACATGGTTGCGGCACCATCGGTCATAAACATTAATACTTAGTCTTTCGAAAGTTTAAATTTTTCCAAAGTATCTAATAGTCTATAATCTGAAATTTTTTCGGCATTACATTGTTCTAGTCGTCTGGATGCTAATAAAATTGAAGACGTTGGTTGATGTGGTTCCATATTACGCGCCATCACATTAACTACAGATTGTTTTTTGCTGTCAGTTGTTTCGTCCACACATAACCACAGTTTTTTATTTTTCAGTTCGGTTTTGATTTTATTTTCAACCTGTTTACGCACCGATGGTAAATTCCTTCGTTAAACGTTGTCGGGGTCGGTAATGTTTGATTCGGGTATTTATTCCAAAATGAAATAAATGAATCATTACTTAACAAGGTAAACGGCAGTGTACACACAATTATAGTTGCACATAGTTCATGTATAAACTGTTGTCGATAATTTTGTTATTATTGTGCTTCGAACTGCTTACGTGTTCTTTACAATGTCAATTTACAATGACCAACACATTAGATATGTATTGCACACTAATCATTTAATTTTCGAGCCATCGTATTTTAAGTCCGGGAAATCCATAATAAACTTATTCACTTCGTCTGACAATGGTCGTTTTCTCGATTTATGTGTCGATGACATTTTATTACGTATGCTTACACTTACATGCAGTCTAAGCAAGTACCAAACATATACCGAATGCTGTTTATTAGTTCTGATGCAAGACAATCATCCTCACATCGACGCACATGGCGCGTACGGAAATTGGTCTGCTCTACTAATTACAATTATTTAAAAAAATGAAATAGATTGGCGCGCGTTTGAAACAAGAAAGGTGAATAATAAAAGCTAACGGAAAATGAGCATGTACGACTATGGCAAAAGATGTCAAACGCCAATAACTATAATTCTCAGTGTGGTAAATACAAAACAAAGAAATTCCCAAAATTTGACAGACGTCAGCTTCAGTATTAAACGGGCACTCGATACTTCAAAATCCTTAACCAATTTGTAACAGTCTGAGTGCATGTTCAACTATGACACAACACACTTTACAATCCATTCAAATGCCAACAATACTTTCTGCACAACTGGACTGTTTCTCTTTTCAAACTCGTACAACAAACAGCGTCTGAAATGAGTATTGTACAGTTGATAAAGCATTTCTTTGCAGTTTGTACTGCCCAAAGTGCGAATCTCTTTCTAACACACATAATTATGCGCTGTAATACTAGATACGTTATGTCATAAATTTGGGTTGGGACTGCAAAGCAATACTTTACAAGCTATAGACAAGCATCCTTGTGGTTTGAAAAAACAAGTACGTACTGACGGCTGTGTTATGGATTTGGCGCCTATATACACGCAGGCATTTTAACGACCGGTACTTAGTGTCTGTTTTCCAGCAAATAAAAATACATCAAAAGTTTCCAACCGACATACATACCTAGCCATATAAGATACTAAAATCGTTCCTGTTTACTTTCAGCTCAATACGCGAGTTATTTATTTCAAACTTCTGTATTTAGTAATTTTTGCTTTACCCTTACTTGCGTTTCAAATTACTTTACCGGCCGAATAACAAAACACTCGACCCAATTTACCGGCACGATCTGAAATTTCGAGCCTCTTAACTTGTTTTTCGCAGCCGTTTCGGTACTTCAATACACGTTCATAAAGAGCGCATCGTATTTGTTGAATTTACGCAAAAATTAATTTACGAAATTGGAAAATCTGGGCGGACGCGATGCTTTTGTTGAAAGATTGAACGCAATAAATGTGTTGATAAGCTGAAGTGCATAACGGAAAGGCAAATGTGCAAGTGAAAAGGTAGCTTTATAAATAAAGCGAGGGAGATTGATTTCAATGTGACGTCACGGCGGAGTCTGTGCAATTGACGTCATCAAATCTTTAAATTCGTGCCGCTGACGTACGATGTAACGAACTTTCTGTGTGTGTGTATTTCTTTAAAATGCGTTTATTTATGCAAGTGCTTTTAATAGTTTAACTTTAAGACATTTCAGTTATTAGTAGCCTTAACTGAAGTAAACGATTTTATACTAGAGTCCATCTTTAATTTGAACAGAAATTAGATAATGGAGAAACACTTTTCTATTATATTTATTAGTATAAGTATTTGTGTATGCTTTTAATAATAATAATAATAATAAAAATATTAAAAAAAACATTTAATAATATCAAAAACATTATTCAAAATCGGTTTGGAGAACACACTACAAGTTCAACCGCACCCGATTTTTAATATTTTTGATATTATTAAAAATGTTTTTGTTATACGATGGGAGATTCTTATGTAGTGTTCCACCGTTGATGGGAAATAACAATACCACTTCCTTTCTTTTCCTTATATGTTTCACTTAGTACAATAGTCTAATGAGAATAAAACCACGGCTAATATTTTCTAGGATTTCATTTTAAATATGCTCAAAGTAATTCCCTTCAACAATGATACACTTGACCACTGCTTAAAAGCTCCCAACCAATCTTTTTTCGGGATACCTTCAAATTAAGCGTCAACTGCGGTAGCAATCTCTTCTTCAGACGAAAACTTTCTACCCCGCGAATTGCGTTTCAGCCCAAAAAATAGTCAAAAGTCACACATTGCCAAATCAGTACGGCGGATGTTCTTTTACTTTTTTCTATTCCGGTGTATACCCCGTTGCTTGGTTACACAGTATCGTAATATATTACTTTACCGCACTCTAATTTTTTTTTTCGAAGTTGGTCACAGGTGTAATAAGTAACTAAATCATAGAACTAAATCGTTTTAAAAGTTAGATATGTTTAGATATGAACGTTTGACAGTGATAAAAATGTAAATAAAAATTATAAAGAGAATAGTGGAGACATTTGCTAAAACTTTATTAGTACTAATTATACAGAATAAAAGGCGTTCGACAGACTCTTGCTAAAAAAGTATATCTATAAATTCGTTAACAAAGCTAGACGCCATAAATACTTCTATTGAGATTACTTATCATTGTGAATATTGCAATTGTTATATACTTCTACTGTAACACTAGAAGATTCGTGGGCATTAATAGGTATTCCAGGCAGATTCTGGGAACACACTATATATTGTTTGAATCCCTGCTGAATCACATTATAGTTATTTATTGTACAAGTGTGGTATGTTACAAATAAGTCACGCGAGAAAATGTTTAGTTTTAGTTTACTTTTCTCAAGTGACTTATTTGTAATTAACACACCTGTTCAATACAAAACTTTATCCAACACCTCTTAAGATCCGTTCAAAATGGCTTTTAATGTTTTATAAATTTGACGTTCCATGTCAAATTTAAATTATAAATTTGACGTTCCATGTCAAATTTAAGTTATAAACGACTAATGCAAAAAGTTCATATACAGTAATGCAGTTACTATGGAGAATAAATAATGAAAATCAACAAGCAAACAAAATTAGTGATTGATTAGTAATACTGCAGTTAAAAGTTGATGGTAATGGAAGAGTTGCAAGAGGCTGTTTTCATTCCGCTAGAAGTTAGAAAGAAGCTCAAGCAGCATGTTATAAATTATTGCCAAAAAAATCGAAGGATAATTACGACAAAGAATTTCGTCATTTTGAAGAATGGAGAAAACAGCAAAGTATCACTAGAATTAACGAAGAAGTTATGCTGGCGTATTTCCATATTTATAAAAGGAAAATAGCACCTTCTTCATTGTGGACGAAGTATTCCATGTTAAGAAGTACTTTGAAAGTGTATATGAATAGTGACATATCGAATTTCGGAAAACTGATTTCCTAATTGAAGAGTGAGGCAAGAACCCACAAGTCCAAAAAGGCGAAAATCTTGGAGAGGCTACATATAGAGAAGTTTCTGAATGAGGCTCCTAACAATAAATATTTGATGATGAAGGTATTATTTATTTTCTTATATTTAATTCAAAGTATTTATTCATTATTCGTTCGTGTATTATATGCAGGTTGCCCTAATAATGGGTATATCAGGTGCGTGTCGTTGTGATGAAATAACTAAGTTGAAAGTTGACGATATAGAAGATAAAGGAGGATACTTGTATGTTTCGATACCTGACACAAAGACAATCGTATCTAGAAGTTTCACTGTTATGGCAGAAGGATTTATAACAGATATTCTTGACCTCTACAGAAAATATGTCTGTATGAGACCAAAAGGTATTCCACATGGCAGATTCTTCCTAAATTACAAGAAAGAAAAATGCACTATCCAGCCAGTTGGAATTAACACCATTTCTAAGATACCTCAGAAAGTTGCATCTTTCCTGAATCTACCAGAAGCTCAATTATATACAGGACATAGTCTGAGGCGTTCGTCAGCATCTCTTCTGGCAAACGCAGGAGCTGATATTACAACAGTTAAACGACATAGTGGGTGGAAATCGTCCACTGTGGCAGAAGGTTATATACAAGATTCAGTATCCAACAAGATTGATATAGCCAGAAAGATACAAGGTCCAGACATTCTAACGTCCTCGACTTCTGGTCATCAAATTTCTGTTCAGGATACTTCAAATACGTCTTCTAGTATAACTCTAAATTCGAATAACCTGAATGCAGAGTCAGATACAAAGAGGATTTCCTTCAACTTTAATATTAATGTAAATGTTAATTACTTGCTATTGTTTACCCTTTAGAATTAATATAAATGTGTTAATACTATAGCAGTTTGAATGTCTCTATGCAATCTAAATTTCACCTTGTTTTATCTCACTAGTGAGATAAATTATGTTTTTAACTCACTAGTGAGTTATAAGCTACATAATTGATTTAAAATCGCCGTAGTTATAGGTCTATTATTAGGAGGTGTTGGATAAACTAATAAATTACTGTCCATTGAATTAGAAGTTTATGGATCCTCTGTGATTTTAGTAGACGTATTAGGTGCAGTGTTAGATAGTATTTCAGCAACGTCTAATTTTTTCTTGATGGAATTTTCAATGTAACCTTCAGCCACGGCGGAAGATTTTCATCCTCCATGGCGCTTAATTGTAACTAAATCTCCTCCACTATTAGCCAAATGTGTTACACTAGATCGTCTAAAGCAATGTCCAGTGAAGAGTTCAGGATTAGGTAATTTCAAGTAAGTAGCAATACTTTTTGGTACTTTTCCTATTGTATTAATACCTATTGGAATATTTACAGGCAAGCCATTTCTATATTGCAGGAAAAATCGCCTATGTGTAACATGGCTGGGACGAAGATGATAATATTTTTTCACCACATCAATTCATAACCTTTGAGTGATAATAAATTGTCTAGGAACATAAGTTTTAGTTTTTAGCACGTCAACCATGATCATTTTTGAACTGTATATCATCTATAATTATGTTTGTTATTTCTTCACGGCGGCAAACTCCATTAAAGCCTATTATAAGAATGACCTTACGTAATTTTAATATGACTATTATAACAAAATAATGTACAAAATTAGTAAAATACTACTATAATTATGTTTTTATTACTTACTTTCATTACTAAATATGTTTTATCATCGACTTCTATTATAAATCGGTTAATATGCTCTATTTCTAAAATCTTCGATTTCATAGGCTTGTAGCCTTCAGACAATCTTTTTAAATATGCTATTAGTTTAGAAAATTTTGAGATATCTGTATTTTGATAAATATTCAAACAACATTTTATCATCGAATATTTGGACCACAAGGAGATGCCTTTTTGATTTTACTTTCTTTGTCAAAATAGGCAATCATAATGTCTTCTGTAATAGTCACGATGTTATTTTCTTTACACCAAATTATAAATTTGTTATACAAATGTCATATATATGACATTTGTATACTGTCATTTATATTTTATATCCTTGATAAAGGCATCATTGCCGAAACATGTAAGGTTGTTTTAAATATATATACTTTAAAGTAAGCCAGACCTTAAATCGCCAACTGATTGAATTTCGTGAGCTTTGTATGTTATGGTATATTCAATTAGTTGGCGATTTAAGGTTTGGTTTTACTTAAAAATGTATATATTTAAAACAATCTTACGTGTTTTGGCATATGTGCCTTTTTCAAAGAATTGCATGTTATAGTAGATTAAATTAATTGTCGATTTAAGGTCTATAAAATACCATGTCGCGACTGCAATAGTTACTACAAAGGCCAAACTTAACAATATTATACAATAGAATACAAGCCTTTATTTACACACAAACTACACCGCGATCACCATTCCGATTTTGAAAATATACAGATAATCTATAAAGAGCAACACACAATGAACAGAGAAATTAAGAAATTAAAGAAATGATTAATATTAAACGAGAAAAAAATTCAATTAGCAACAGAAGTGATATAAAAAATCTAAGCAGTATATACTATAACCTAATAATGTAATGATCTGCAGTTTACCATAATGAATGTATGTTGTTATTATATAAATATCATATGTCATTTAAGTATCTGTACACTGGCTTATCATGCTGGCAGTTCCGTGTTTAGATAACTGGCTGGGCTGTCCGAGTAGGTTTTCGTGGCTTCCCGTCTCGTTAAAGGCGACGTCTTAGGTCGCACCATGGACGCAGACATAATAATAACTCATGGCTTGCCTATCTCCCGTAATTGACGTCTTGTCTTGAGTTCTGAACCATGAATTATTATTATTAAACTTGAATGTATCTCTGAATATTTTAATTTTAGCCATGACAACTACAGATATATAAATCTGACATAAATATACTGTCATTTATATTTTAAATTTTTTTGATAAAGGCACTATGTGCCGAAACATGTAAGAGTATTTTAAATATATACATATCAAAGTAAAACAGACCTTAAATCGCCAACTAATTTATCTAATCTACTATATATATATATATATATATATATATATATATATATATATATATATATATATATGTATATACATATATATTATTTGATAATTTGTTAGTAAAATTACCAGACAATGCTGTTGTCGTCATGGATAACGCTTCTTATCACAGCCGTAAATTGGAGAAAATTTCTATAACAACATCTAAGAACAAAGATGAAAGCTAAGCAGATTAAAAAGAAGATGTAGTACGAGCTGAACTTCTAAATTTAATCAAAATTAATGAAGAACAGTATAATTTAGATGTGATTGATGAAATGGTAAAACGTAATAATAAAATTGTATTAAGGTTGCCACATTATCATCGTGAAACTCAATCCAATAGAATCGATATGGGAAAAACAAGAATGAAATAGTATCCAAGAACAACACATTTAAATTAAGAGAAGTGGAGGCACTTTTATTACAAGCTTATTGAAAATGATCAAAATGTTAACTAGAAAAGTTGTATTGAGCATATAATTAAAGAAGTGCGCAATAGATGGCATCGTAAATGATTTAATTGAACCAATTATTATTTCTGTTGCTGCTGATAATGACAGCAATATTTTTTTCATATAATTGTTGCTTGTTCTATGAATAAATGAAGTTAGTTTACTGAAAAGAAAATTATTTGCATAATTACTGAATGAATAAAGTTAGCACTTAATTATTTACACGACACACAAAGCAATATCCAACGCCTCTACAATAAAATAGGTTAACTTCAAACGAATTTATTGTGTGTCAACAATCTGGCAACAATACAATTTTTTTTACGTTGTTTTCTTTTAGAATACCAGCTTGAAATCAACTCAACAAATCGTCAGGTTGATTTTAACGACCACAAAAAATTTATACGAACACTCTTTTGTATTCTACCGACACCATTAAATGACCTAAAACATGACCTACCGTAAATCTATTGTTAGATAAGTTAAAACTAGCGGCGTACGCGTAACACAATTCACATACAAATTGCAGAAGTAGTTCTTTTAATGTTTCGTTTTGGCGTATGCGGGTTGCGCAATAATAGAAAATTAATACACCGTCATAAAATGAAAGTATTTTTTTTTATAATTGCAATCTGCCCGAGGGAAATATGTTTGAGCACTGACTAAGTAAATAATGACATGAAGAGACATTGCTTCAGTAAACTATACCCGTGTACAGGGTTATTCTGAATAAGTGTCATTTATGGTGATCAGATTCTACTACTAAAATATATGCAAATTGAGTTATTTTTAATTACAAAAATAATGTGAACAAAATTACTTTAAACAGATAAATTTTTATAAATTTTCATAACGTGCCGTATATTTATTATCCGTATATTCCGTGTCGCTCGCAGACATGCAGAATCATTGGTCATACGGTTTATTTACAATGAATGGATTTATACATAAGTAAATTATGAATAAACCTAAATAAAGCAATGGGAAAAGTAGTTTAAGTTTGCCAGCATAAGTAAATAGAAAGAAGTGCCTTTTAAGTAAAAATTGCTTCATATGTCATACATAGTATTGTACTGATGAAATTATTATTCTCGCTATTTTTCTGTAACCACCAACAAACTGTAAATAACAGGATCACCTAAATCTAGTGCTTGCACTTTTGTATCATGACAAGCTCGTAAGGTGTGTTCATCCAATGTCCTTCACGCTGTCGTTTGCAATACACCAAACTGTATGAACTGTATTGTATGAGTCATGTGCTAGTAGTGGATGGATTATCGTAAACGGCATTCAAAATGTCAGGTGCTACCTGTAAAATGCGGTCAGATCTTTGTCGTTCTCTGTCACGTACGTAGGATTCTAATTATCCATTATTCCTCAAACGTTGTACAAGTCTGACAAAGGTTCGTTCGGCCGAAATTTGCCGGTTTGAAAATCATTCCTGTTAAAATCTACTGAAAGTAGTAGCATTTGATACAAAATAAAATTTTAACATATATATCTATTTGTTTCATCAACATTAATCCACCATATTTTTGGTTATAGAAACTAAATTTATCGTATACTAGTTTGTCTGAGAGTTACCGGATAGGCACATTTCAATGAATAAATAAACAATTGTTTCTTGATGGAAGAAAGAATGATTCATTGTCAAATCGTGGATGTGCGATATCAACGGTTAGTATGGTTCATCACAACAGTTGACTATTTCGTGTGGCCCCAAAACGGTATTATTAAATAATTTATAACTAAAAATAAAATTACACAGCGGATTTCTTAGATCAATTTTAATTTTGTTCAATATTAATAAACATGTTTATTCTCGGCTGTTGTTGCAGATACTTCTTGGTGAAACATTTTAACTTCATACAGTAAATAATAAAGAATAAATTAAAACACTTGGCTTGTTGTTGAGAATGGCATAACAGCCGAAACAGATGTTAGAGAATTTAAATAAATCTCATAGTGAAACAAGCCAAGTGTTTTAATTTATTCTTTATTATTTACTGTATGAAACATGTTTAATCTAAAATTAAATAATCTGACACTTATTACGAATAACACTGGTTGGAATTGGTGGCAAAGCTCAAGATTTGAATCGTGTATATACAAACGGGTTTAAGCACTATGTCTCTGAGGAAACATATCCTAATATGCTGCATGTTACTTGTATAGCACAAGGTCTCTACAGAATTTGAGAATATATCAGACACCCTTCCGGACGTTGATAGACTTGTATCCGATTTTAAAGAAGTTTTCTGAAAAGCACCATTGAGAGTAGCTCTTTACAGGGAAAAACTTCCATCTTTGTCACTGCCTCCCCCTCCAGTAATAACTAGATGGGGAACATGGTTGGAAGTTACTAGCTTTTATGCAGAGAATTTCGATAGTTTACAAAATTTCGTTACATGTTTAAATGACGATGCTCGAAGTATTTCTGAGTGCAAGGAACTAATACAAATTCCAAATTTAAAAAATAAGTTGTACTTTCTTCAGGAACACTTTGGAAATTTGTCAAAGCTAATCACTTATTTTGAAAATCATAACCTCAAATTAAATGATGGATTAACCACATTAGATGTGGCTATTAATAATTTGAAAAATATTCCAAGTGACTTCGGATGTGGCCTTCGGCAAAAGTTAGACGCAGTTTTTAATAGAAATTCAGATTTAATAACATTGCGGCAATTGTGTATGGGGACAATGCCTCGAAATCTAACTGCTAAATACGCTGAAATAAAAGAATATTTCCAGTATGCACCTATAACCAGTTGCGATGTAGAAAGGACGTTTTCTATCTACAAGGATGTATTTAATTGAAAGAGTACAAATTTTACCGAAGAAAACCTTGAGAAAGTATTGCTAGTTAATATTAATACTCATTTACTAAACTTGAACTACAAAATGAACAAAATAAAAATGTATTTCGTATTTTATAGATCATCACACGTTTGTTTTCCAATTGACAGTTAAGACAATGAAAAAAAAAGAAAGTAACTCACTGTACTTTATTTATCTTACGAAATATAAGCTCATAAATAAAATAAATTATTAAAATTCCTCATCTTTCTATCTGTGCCCATGAAGAAAGGAATTTAACTATAATATTGAAGTAATTGCGTTACAATTCAACGACAAAAACCAGATGTGCGGTTAACCTAATGTATTGTGCTATGCAATAAATAATTGCGTGTTGTACTTGCGATGCTATAGACTAGCGATGTTGTAGATTAGCGATGTATCAGACTAGACCATTATATGGTCCATCGTAATTTCGGCCTGATACGTCCGGTATCTAATAATTATATTTTGTGAATTAATTATTTGTCCTATGAAATAATAATTCAGTAGAGTCGCGATAAGGTGAACGCCCCATAAGAGGAACAGTTCGGTAAGGTGAACAAATAAATTTTTATACACAGTATTCTATAAGGTGAACAACAGCCCAACAGCCAACTCAATAAGATGAACCAGTTACATATTATAGATTTGTACTCCTATATTTAGTGACTCGATCGGGGAACCCCCTAATTATGTTAGTACAACGTGTTCGTGATTGAACGCCTGCATTCTACTCGTGTATTTTGTTGAGTTATTGTGTAGTTAGTAAAGTGTACTAAGAACAATGAAGACTTTAACATTAAGTGCGAAAGGTGAAATAATAAAACAACTTAATGATGGTAGAAGTGTAAGTTCGCTTTCACGTGAATATGGAGTTGCCAAATCCACTATATGCGGCATTAGAAAAAATCAACAAAAAATTCTAAAAGCTCTGTCAAATACATATGTCGGAATTAGTAAACGTAGAAGAATGAAACGAGCAGAAAATCCCAAAATGGAAACTGCTTTGTATAGATGGTTTCTGAAACAACGAAGTAAAAACTTACCGATTTCTGATGCAATGCTAAAAGAAAAGGCGAAACAACTGCACGAGACCTTTGAAGAAAATACAACTTTTGCTAGTAGTCAAGGCTGGTTGCAGAATTTTAAGAAGAGATACGGCATTCGACACTTGAAAATTTCGGGTGAAAAACTTTCATCAAATGTCGTCGCAGTTGACCCTTTCAAGAAAATTTTGAAGCAAAAAATTGATGAATTGGGCATTTCGCGTGATCAAATATACAATGCCGATGAAACCGGCTTATTTTGGAAACTGCTGCCTGATAAAACATTCGTGGCTTCAGATGAAAAAATTGCTCCTGGTCGAAAAACTGAAAAGGCAAGAGTGACATTTCTCGCATGTACTAATGCTTCGGGACGACATAAGTTGAAACCTTTCGTAATTGGAACTGCAAACAACCCCCGAAGTTTCAGAAATTATGTATTGCCAGTAGACTATGACCACTCTAAAAATGCGTGGATGACTACCGAAATTTTTAAAAATTGGTTTCACAAATCTTTTATACAACAGGTAAAATGTTCCTCATTCTGTTTATTTATTTTTGCTTTAATACAAATTAATGAACTTGTAGGTGAGAAAATTCTTGAAGCAAAAACATTTAGATGAAAAAGCAATTCTTCTTATCGATAATGCCCCTTCTCATCCTTCAGAAGATCAATTAAAAAGTGACGATGGAAAAATAATAACACTGTTTTTCCCTCCCAATGTAACGCCATTGCTTCAACCAATGGATCAAAACGTAATCGGACTTACCAAGTTACATTATAGAAGTTCTCTTTTATCAACAATAATAAGAAATGATTCAGGTGATGTCAAGGGCCTCATAAAAAATTTGACTTTAAATGGTGCTATATTGAATTTACTGAATTTACTGGGAAAAAGTTTCAATAGAAACCATTGTCAAATGTTGGAAACCTGTTTTGGAGTTTGATGAGCCAGATGGAGATGACATTCCATTAAGTACCTTAAGAGAAAGATATCACCCACGTGATATAAACAGTGTTGTTCAACAGACACTTGGAATGTTGGATATGATAGCTCCAAATGTAAGTCACTTCATGTTTTTGCATTCATGTCAAAAAGAGTCCATCTCCAAAACTGCATTTCAGGTAAATTACACTGCTACAGAAGTTTTGGATTGGAATGAAGATCTACAAGCAGATACACAAGACAATGATTTTGAACAAATTAGCAGTGAGGAGGACAACGTGGTTACAGAAACTCTAGTTATTATTCCATCACATTCGGAAGCCTGTAAAGCATTTGATACGTGTCTGATCTGGGCAGAAAGAAATATTCATAATATTAACGATATTTTGGTGCTTAAACGGTTGCAAGAAGCAGCTATACTATGAAGTACATACACAATATAAAACGAAACAAACAAAATTAACTTCTTTCTTCGATACAGTTTAGTAGTCGTAAGTATGATATGTATACATATAATAAACACATGTGCATTACATGATTAATAGGTAATATCCATATAATATTTAAACACTAGAAATATACTTAGTATGTATAATATAATTTATATTTTGTTGTCGTCTTTTAAACAACCTCATTAAAGTGAACACCTTCGATAAAATGAACCGGACTTGTCTCAATTAGTTCACCTTATCGCGACTCTACTGTACTTGGTAAAAAGAAAATGTGTTATTAATACCGACTAGTCCTATTAATTCGGCTGTGTATCATCTAAAATAAACAATATATTTTGGAAAACACTCTCGCATATTATAATTCGTTTAGATATTTAATTAGACTGGTATTTATGTTGCTAATAACTATGGTCGTAATGTGATCTTGTATTACTGTTTACTGCAAGCTTTAATATAATTCTTATATCATAAGCAAACACGCAGATTGCTCCTTTATTATTCAAGCAAATATCACTGCCCTGGTTGTAACACTAAATAGCTTATAAACTCCATTCGTATGTACGTACATAATGTAACATTAAAGCCTAGCCCAAAAATACCAATTTGCCGGCATAATACGCCCTCTCGTGTGTTTGTTCACAATTTATAATCTCCGAGACCCTTCTTGACGAGCTTGAAAGCTCCGAAAACGTGGGTACTGCGTCCTATTGTTTATTTTAATTAGTCGAGTTGTTACTGCGTTTATTATTGTTTTTCCTGTAATACTATCACTGCATGCGTAAGCTATTATCGACGTTAATTAAAATTATAAATAGCATCGTTTTCATTGTTGATCGCCTTCCTTTCTCTCTCCCCTACTGCTCTCGTTGTCCTGACTCATTCCCCGCCAGTGAGAAATGACGAAATGACAATACAATAATAAAATTGAGGTGGAGTACGCGGATTATTAGCGGCCAGATCGTAGAGCTGATTATGCGAGAGCATGGGCAAACACCGATAATACCTAATGAAGTGTTACAATTTGCGTACAACTGTCAGGATTAGTGAGGGTAAAAATAATTAATTTCACAAATGGTTGTGTGTAATTAGCGCGAATGTTTGTTACAGTAACGTGGAAGATTTATGTTTTCTTTTAATTGAATCGGCCGATACTTGCTGGAAATCCATAATATGTAAATGGGATTTAAGTAAAACACTTATGCTAATTTCCAATATATATTACACTTTATTATATGTATTAATAAATTGACGACATGTTTCGCTACGATGTAGCTTCTTCAGATCTTATATTACTACTGAACACGCTCTTCACAAATGTATGGCCTTTCTCTAAACTATTTCAATGAGTTGCACTTGTCTACATTAGAATCGTCTCTTACCGATTTATCTTCTAAAGTTATTGTTATCTTAATATTTGATGAAACCAGTTTAAAAGTGGGGAATTATTAAGGTCCAATTGGTTATTTAACAATACATCTGCATATTTAAGTTTATTTATTTCTAAGGATTCCAGTAAATTTAACTTTAATCCTTTTTGTTGTGACTGTAAAATTTCAAAATCTGTATTGAAACCATGATTATTTTCCAACAAATGAAGTGCATAATTGGAATCTGTCTTTTTGTTAATAAAACTTTTAAAATGTTCCTGTATTCTTTTCTCAAAGCTCCTACCAGTTTGGCCTATGTATGTTTTAGGGCACTCTTTACATGTTAGTTTGTATACTCCGGATTTATTACTTTTGCTTGTCTTGGATTTATTATTTTTTATGAATTTCCCTAAAGAATTATTAGTTTTATAAGCTACATTTATATCTACATATATATCAATTGATAAATTCTTGGAGTTTTTCGGCTTTCATATGAAATATTTACAAATATTATCAAATTAGTATGTAATTGCGAAGTAAATGTGAATGTAAATATTGCTGTTTACAAATTACAAAGCAAATCATACGAAATTTTTAATTGAAAAATTTTGTCTAAGTTGGGACTTGAACCCAAGTCTACGGTTTGCCGGACCGTTGCTTTACCACTTAAGCCACAGTAGACCTTGGTTCAGTGTTAATGATTTATCAATATATATATATATATTAAATATATCAATTTATCAATTGATATATTTAATGAACGGCTAAGAAATTATCTAAACAAACATATATATATATATATATATATATATATATATATATATATATATATATAAAGATAATTATTTCGTGACCTTTGTATGTTATGGTAGATTTAATTAGTTGGCGATTTAAGGTCTGGTTTTACTTAAAAATGCATATATTTAAAACAATTTTACATGTTTCGGCAAATGATACCTTTTCCAAAGAATTTAAAATATAAATGACAGTATATTAATGTCATACTTATACATTTGCAGTTGTCATGGATAAAATTATTCAAAGATACATCCAGTTTAATAATAATAAATCATGTGTTAATATTAAAAAAATAGTTAGACAACAAAAACGGGGATTAGCAAGGCATTAGTTATTATTATGTATGCGCCCATGGAGCGGCTTAAGATGTTAAGCTGTCGGCATTCGCCTTAAACGAGAAGGAAAGCCACGAAAACCTACTTGGACAGCCAGTTAGGGTATCTGTATATTTGCTTATCATGCTGACAGTTCCGTGTTTGGATCCCTTTGTATAAAAATACTTATCATATCTCGTTTCTCTTCGTTAGTGTATGACATTTTTGTATTATTAATGAACAATAAATGAAATGTTTGACAGATTGAAATTCCATGGCTACCTTATTTAATCTTATAATTTATTCTTTCAAATAAAACCTAATGTCAAAAACTTTAGTCAGCATGTGGTCATGGTTGAAATCAGAAAAAAAACTCTTTCTGAAGATGTCTAAATCCAATATGGCGCCTATAAGAAATTAGATAGTTGATGATGGCCAGAAAGAAACCAAACGTCGTATAAAAATTTAGAGTACACCACTGGATAGAGGTTTAGAAATGGCCACAAGGATGTGTTTTTATATTTTCTCTACAAGGCCAAATGTCGGTGCTACAGGTATAAGAAGAAAATGGGGTTTTCGCGTTTTTCTTTTAAAATAACGAAGGTCATTTGTCACAGGTCTATTTTCTTTACGAATTTATAACAAACACAACATTTAACAACTTTGCCAAATTTAAACCTATACTCTATCTCCAATAATAAGCGAGATCCCCATGGTGAGGGCCGAAAATGAATCAGCCTGTATAGTAGATTTAATTAGTTGGCGATTTATATATATATATATATATATAAGGTAAACTTAATTAGTCGGCGATTAAAGGTCTGGTTATTACTTCAAAGTGTATATATTTAAAATAATCCTACATGTTTCGGCAATGATGCCTTTGTCAAGGATATAAAAAATATAAATGACAGTATATCATTTATATTTTTTATATCCTTGACAAAGGCATCATTGCCGAAACATGTAGGATGTATATATTTAAAATAATCCTACATGTTTCGGCAATGATGCCTTTGTCAAGGATATAAAAAATATAAATGACAGTATATCATTTATATTTTTTATATCCTTGACAAAGGCATCATTGCCGAAACATGTAGGATTATTTTAAATATATACACTTTGAAGTAATAACCAGACCTTTAATCGCCGACTAATTAAGTTTACCATATCCTACCAAGGTCACGAAAATACTATATATATATATATATATATATATATATATATATATATATATATATATATACATATATATATATATATATATATATATATATATATATATATTATTACCTACCAATTGAAATGAAAAGGGATTGCCTATAGATAAACTCTATCTAGAAGCGAAGAAACCCATTTTTGTGTTTCACTTGCAGTTATGTTTATCGAAGACAATTTTATTTCCTAAATACCAAAAGGTGAAAAAAACGGACACAAGAGGAAATGAAATAATAAAGGACATTCGATTTAATATATAAAAGTCGGTCATTATTTCCAATACAACCGGAATTATTAGACTTGTAAGAGACTTATTTTTGTACAATAGGTATTTATTAATTACACTTCCGCACAATGTTAACATCGATAATGCGAATGGATTGCGTGACAAACATCACACGCGAGTTTGTAAAAATGTACCAAGGAAAACCTTTACATGTTAGTGCATTAACTCATCTTAATTAGAACTGATAAAATCAAACATTTGACTGACACAAAACAAACAGCAATCTTTTCTTCCATCTGACCTTTTCTTAGCCCGGAACATTAATACTAATTAAATTTGATTCCAAAGTCATTAGCCTCGAAGCTAAAAGATGGTCCACATACTCGTGTGCCCAGATTTAATTTAGTATGTCAACTGTGTGTAACCTAAATCGCTGATCCGCCCGTTCGACTGCAAGAGGTGACTGACCACAACTTCGTTGCAATACAGGCGGCAGGCGTTGCCATTCTGGAGCTTTCGAACGCCGCGGCATTGTCCGAAGTAAAGTTATATAAATGGACCGTCAGGATGTCAGGAAATTCACTTATTTAATGTTGAGAACGTTGCCCCCTCGAATGATACTATGTTTATATTGGCGGGTAAATAAAAATAGAAACGAAAAAAAAGGAAGCTCGTGATGATGATGGTTGAGACAAGATTGAGTGTGAAGGAAATATCCCTGCCGTCTTCTTGCATAGAAGAGGGACGTGTGATACATTGCGACGCGAGTTTTTAACAACGTGGATTTTGTAAAATAAAAATCGTATTGCCCCATTGAGATATTTAGTTGCGAGATTGTTTTATTTTGTATGGCTCCGAGACGTAGAAAGATATTTTTATACGTTGTGAAACATGAAGCAGAAATAGATGAACATTAGCTTAGAATTAGATTCATTTCAATAAGTTTATTTAAAAGAATTAAAAATAGTTATTCAGATATTTCGAACAGTTGAACGTTACGTAATTCACACCTACGTATGCTCCAATTTCTAATAAAGTTAATAAACTTATTTATTAGAAACATTTGGAGTGTAAGATGCAAATATACCTACTAGAACAGAACAAATAAACTAGAGAATACTATCATAACTAACTCAACCAATTTATAATATTCATTCGTTCATTTATTTCCTTGTCCGAACATCTTCTACCGTATGTGTTAAATATCATTCGGCATATAGAATCAACGTATGAGTACATGCAATGTATACGTACATGAGAAAGCCAGTCCAATGCCAGCGAAGACCGCGACGACTAACGATTGTCTCCGATACCGATTGACTGGAAATTTTGCATTCAGTCTAGCTGCGGCCGTTACAATTTAAAAGCGTACAATAAAATTAATGTATAATGGCTCTTTATACACCCACTGAAAAGCTTCAGTTAGTAAAATGGTTTTATGCTGGCAAGTCTGCAATGGAGTGCATGAATTTGTTTGCGCTGACTTTTGCAGACCGTTCTGTACCTTGCAGACAAACAATTTATAATATTATAAATAAATTTGAAACTTGTTTCTGTCTCAATAACTGTACGAAATGCAAACCAAGAGAGGTATCACCACAAAAAATTGAGGAAAGAGAACGGCGGGATGTATTAATTTGTAGTGTTGTGGAAATTGATACCACGAGATCTACTAGAAGTGCTGCCGAGGAATTGGGTACAAGTAACAACTATTTCACGTATTTGGAAACGTAATGGTTTAAAATGTTTCAAATATTCGAAAACTCAAGAAATATTTCCCGAGGACAATTTCCGGAGAATGGAGTTTTGTCAAGACGTTATGGAAAAGGTACATCGAGATGAAAATTTCGTTAAAAATATTCTCTTCACCGATTAATCAACTTTTCCATTACACGGAAAGCGCAATCCTTCTGTTCTTCAATATTGGGCTTCGGAAAATCAACACCATTCTATAGGCCCCTATTTTATTGATGGTATATTAAATGCCGACAAGTATCTCGAATTACTGAAAAATCAAATATTTCCCGCCATTCAAAACATTGAAATAAATCAGGACGTGAACGACTAATTTCTACTTTTACTGCACGAAAACTTTCGGATTTTCCAACAAAAATAGGGTAGGTTTAAATTTGGCAAATTTGCTAAATTTTGTGTTTGTTATGAACCCGAAGACAAAATAGGCCTGTGTTAAATGACGTTCGAGATTATTTTAAAGAACGAAAGAAGCTCATTTCTTTCTATTACCTCTAGCACGTTTATTTAGGGTTGCAGAGGAAAACTAAAAACAAATTCTCGAAGCCACTATTGATCTACTATCTAATGGTAAACTCGAAATTTCCATATGACGTTTCGGTTCTATCCAGCCATCATCATTTCTTATTTCTTATTAGCACTATGTCGGATTTTGACACCGCTAGGGTTTCTTTTCTGTTTTCAACCATGTATGACATGTTGAAACAAGTTTTTGATGTTATGTTTTAATTCACGAAGAATACATTTTAAGATTAAGTAAGATAGACTTGAAAATTTCAAACTGTCAAACATTTCAACTATCGGACATTAATAATAGAAAAAATGTAGTACACCAACGAAGAGAAACGAGTTATGTTAAGTATACTTTAACTCCTTGTCGTAAGATTTTACAGTGGCACTTTTAAAATGTCATTATTTCTTGCCATTATGTTTTGTTCAAGGAAAATGATCTAAGCTAACTAGACATTAATACTCCCTCGTTTTACTTTTTGTCTGTTATTCCAGATAATAAAGTATTTTTACAAAACCTTCGTTCAAATTCGACTGATTTCCATTATTAAAAAAATTACTAATAAAAATAATACTTGTAACTTTCATTTGTAAAACTATCATTACGGACCTTTAGCATCGCTCTTCAGTTTAGTCAGCCGCGCAAATATTATTGCCGTGCATTTCCAAGAGAGGAAATGCTCTTCCTCATTACGACTAACTAGACCATTCAATAAATATAGATATCGTACTAATGGGGTCCGCAGATTGTGCACGTTCTGGCCCAGATATTAGACTTCGTGCACTATACCATGAGTAGGAGAGCGGATTCGAAATGGCAGTAATAATAATAAAAAGGCAATTTACTCAAATGAGCTTAACAAAAGCGATAAGGAGAATAAAATGATCACGACATCTAATGTTCCGGCTTCTATTGCGACGTCGACTGAAAGTTGGTCTTATTTTGTTCAAACTTTTTCGCGTAATAAAAAGTAAATATACCACAAAATCATGGTGAATAAACTGAATATAAATGAGGCTTCATTACTGCTTATTATTAGAGTTAAGATTTGTGGTTAGAATATCAGTTTATGAACCTGATTTCTTCGGATAATTACAACTCCATCGATATTATTTGTTGATAATTATGTCAATAAATTACGTAAAGGCACGGATGCGTTCTGGTTTCACAATCCACAGGTCGTAAGTCTATATTATGGATATAATCGTAGCTTTTTTCTCTATCAATTGCCGCAAATTTGCTATGTAAACTCTTAAGATAGGTATTTTTAGTGCTAATAGATGTTTATGAATGATTGATGAATGAAACTTTGTGTTTAATACCATGATTTTTGAAAGAAGAAAATTCACCACACGCATTTCTTGAAGAATTTTCTAGTCTTTAATTTAAATAAGCTTTATAGCACTTGTTCTTTAACAAATCTGGTAGCCTATTATTAAAGACCGGACGCATCGGGCCGAAATTACGATGGACCATATAAATAGTCTGTAACATCGCTAAGTATAACACGCAGTTATTTAATAGCACTATTCATTCGGTTAACCGCACATCTGTTTTTTGTCGTTGAATTGTGACGCAATTACTTCAATATAACAGTTAAGTTCCTTTCTTCATGGGCGTAGATAGCGTGAAGAATTTCTAAAAATTATTTTATTTATTAGTTTATATTTCGTAAGATAAATAAAGTACGGTGAGTTCTTTTTATCATTGTTTTAACTGTTAATTACATAAGTACTTCGTAATTTTTGTAATAGATCCTGTTTAATATCGTCACGTCGAATCTACTTCTCCCAATTATTTTAACGCAAGTGTCCGGTAAATTTCGTTAAGTTTCAATAATTTACGCATACGTTTTTAATTTTCATTTATTTAGATCTAGAACATTGTTTAAGTTACTTTTCCAGATATGATATGGAACAACGTCGAGAATGGCATAGTGAAGAATGGCGAGTTGCATTAAGAGTTTGATTGTATGTCCATTGTATGTATCCATTGTCCATTGTATGTATCCATTGTATGTATCCATGTATGTATCCATTGTATGTATCCATTGTATGTATCCATATGTCCATTGTATTGATTGTATGTCCATTGCCAGTGATTCCGAAATTTATTGCAAAGTTTGTAAAATATCGTAAAAAAATTCCAAGAAATCGGATGTAAAACGTCACTTAGCTTCGCAAACATATATACCGAAATTAGACCCGTTGGGATCTGACAATTTTATCGAAGAACTCTGTGAAACTCTAACGAAGAACAACGCATGGATTCTGAATCAGGACAACGCGCCAGCACACAATGTGCTATCTATGAAGCAGTTTTTAGCGCATTCATGTGCTTGATCATCCTCAGTATTCCCCAGATCTGGCTCCCTGTCACTTCTACCTACTCCCAAAAGTGAAAAGTTCATTTAAGGCAGCGATGCACATACCGCGGCCCGCGGCCCGCATGCGGCCCACTGTCGATATTTATGCGGCCCGCCAACTAATTTTAAAAATTGTTCAAAAAACTACAAAAGTAGGTAAAAATCCATTCAAATCAATATTTCTTAACTTTTTATTTTATTCTAACTTTTGTAATTGTTAGTAAGATATGTATCTTTAAGTACCTACTATTTTCTTGTTCAGGTTTACTACGTAGGGCAGGTATGCTTCTCGTCGTTCCAAGCAAATTGTTACGAGACTAGAAATCAGTCGAATCAACTAGATTACTCGAAGATTCGCGAAACAAGTCGGTATTATCCCCGAACAATGTGGTAGGTTCTCGATGTTAGGTAACTCGTATAAATACAACGCATCGCCCGCTATCGGAGCAGTTAAGTTTTAACTACGGACAAGGGAACGTTATATTGTTTGAATTGTAATCTGTGAAAAATAAATATTTCGTCGTTCGAACTTGGCATCTACCTTTGTGACAATATAATATCAATTTTGATATGGATAAACCAGGGAAGGAATATAATGTGAAAAGGCATTATAAAACCCAGCATCATACTTTTACCAAATTAACCGGCGAAAATCGAACGCAAAAAATTTCCACTTTACAAAGGGAACTAATAGGCCAGCAAGCTATGTTTACAAAACCAATTCAAGATGCTGAAACAGCTACTGAAGTTAGCTTTGAAATATCTCGAATCATAGCGAAAACTTGTCGGCCTTTTAAAGATGGTGAGTTTGTTAAGCAGTGTTTAGATATCGCCGCAAAAAAAATGTGTCCAAAAGATGCAAAGAGGTTTGAGAAAATTCAACTAAATCGGATGACTGTTCAAAGAAGACTTACCACATTAGCAGCTAATATAGAAGAGCAATTAGCTACGAAATCGAAAAGTTTTGAGTTTTTTTCTATAGCACTCGACGAATCTACAGATATAAGTTCCACTGCTCAACTCTTAATATTTTTACGAGGTGTAACGCAAAATTTTGAAGTGAGTGAACAACTGACTGGTATGATTTCTTTGACAAGTCAAACCAAGGGGAGTGACATGCTCAAAGCTCTTCTGGAAAAATGTTCTATGATGGATTTGGATTTAACGAAATTATCTGGAATTACGACTGACGGAGCACCTTCAATGGTTGGAAGTAAATCTGGGATAATAACTATGTTAAAAGAGTATTTACAAACTAAAATCATAGATACCTAGGAATTAATGCAGTTTCATTGCATTATACATCAAGAGGCCCTCTGTTCAAAATTATTGGGATTTGAAAATGTGATGAAAGTTGTAGTACCTACTGTAAACTTTATAAAATCACGAGGTCTCAATCGCCGACAATTCACACAATTTCTCGAGGATATTGAAAGCGAATATGGTGATCTCCTGTTTTACACTGAAGTAAGGTGGCTAAGTCGTGGGTTGTCACTAGAGCGGTTTCTTAACTTGATTGAAGAAATCAAAATATTTCTGGCGGAAAAGAAAAAGGACGTCTCCGAACTCGATAACCCTGATTGACTGTGTGGCTTAGCGTTTCTTGTAGACATCACAAATCACTTGAATGTCTTAAATACGCGACTCCAAGGCAATGATCAATTGATTTCGCAGTTATACTCTCATGTTTAGTCCTTTCAATGCAAATTGAGTCTTTTCAGGACACAAATCAATTCAGCCAATTACAGCCATTTTCCGAACTACAAAAAAATTATGGAGAAATTCAATAAAACTGATGTCAATTTCGCTTATGTTGAAAAAATTGATATTTTAATACAAGCTTTTCATGATCGTTTTCTAGACTTCAAAAAAGTTAAACCTCTATTAGACATTTTCAGCAATCCTTTCAATATTTCACCCGAAAATGCACCGGAATCAATACAGCTGGAATTGATAGACATGCAAAATGATGATAATTTACGAAACAAGTTTAATGAAGGTATTTTACTTAATTTTTACCGTTGCGTTGACAAAACCGCTTATAAAGAGTTGCGAATAAATGCATTGAAATGCGCAAGCTTATTTGGATCGACGTATATTAGTGAGCAAACGTTTTCAGTGATGAAACTTAACAAAACAAAAAATCGAAACCGTCTGGCAAATGAAAATCTGGAAGCAATTTTACGTGTGGCGACAAGTAATGTGGAGCCAAGCATAAACAAAATTGTTAGGTCAATGCAATGTCATGCATCAAAATAATAAAACATGAAATATTACATTGTAATGATTAGATTACATTACGATTACATAATTACAACAAAAATTTTTGAATGTTCTTTTATTTTTATCATTTGTAGTAATTCATACTATTTAAAAATAAAAATATTTGTGTTAGTAAGTATTCTTTGTAGTGGCCCGTCCTTGGCTTATAATTTTCCCAAGTGGCTTCTGTTCCCTATAAGTATGTGCATCCCTGATTTAAGGGAACACAATTTCAGTCTGTAGAAGAGGTAAAAGCAAAAACGGCAGAACTTCTGGACAGGGTGATGTATAATTTACAGCATGGCTTTGAACATGGATGGCACGAATGCAGCGGTGTATAGATAGTGGAGGGATTACGTTGAAGAGGATAAAAGTTTGTTGTGACTTTTTACAATAAATCACATTTCTGACACCAGTCCTGTTTATTTAATTGCCACACCTCGTATATAACGGACGAACTCCTGTGATTTTGGGCTCGTATATATTCATTTATTTGCAGATGATTTGGTGATTTATGCGAAAAATAAGCTCAACCTTCAGCGTAATCTAGATATATGGGCAGAGGCGTTGCGAAAGAAGAATTTAAAAATAAACGCAGAGAAAACCAAAGTTATGGTAATAGGGAAAAAAGATGATGAATTACAAATAAAACTTGACGACACTAAAATAGAACAAGTCGAAACATTTAAATACCTAGGGGTGAAAATAGACAAAACAGGAACCATGGAGGCAGAACTGAATGACAGGTTAGATGCAGCATCAGCACTTTATTACTCCTTGAACAATTCGTTCCTGAGAAGAAGAGAAGTGTCAAGGAAAACTAAGACCTCAGTTTACAAAACTATATTTAAGCCCGTATTGATATACGGAAGCGAAAGTTGGACATTGACGAAACGAATGCAAAACAAAATACAAGCAATGGAGATGAGGTTTTTAAGAGGAATAATGGGAATTACTAAGAGAGACAGAGTAAGAAATAGCAAAATAAGGGAAGAACTTAAAGTACGGACGCTGAAGGAAGATATACAACGAAATCAATTAAGATGGTTTGGACACTTGACAAGAATGGGAGAGGAGAGAACAACAAGAAAAGTATGGCAAGCAAGAAGATATCAGAGAAGACCAAGAGGTAGACCTAGGAATTCGTGGGACAGCCAAGTGGAAGACATATTGAGAGCCAAGGGAATGTCAGGAAGAGAGGCGAAAAGAATGGCAATCAACAAGAAAGAATGGGCAAGGATGATATACGGAACGAAATTAGAATAGAATAATGCACTTACTGATTTCATGTACTGTAACTTTAAGGAATTGTTTGATTTTTGTATTTAACCTTAACACCTAACGGTAAATAAGGTATTGATGATATATATATATATATATATATATATATATATATATATATATTCATTTTAAAAGTTCATCATTATTGCCATGTTAAATTCATCTAAATCACGCTAAGCTTTAAATATGAAGGTGACAGTTTTACAAGGTTTACAAATTTTCAAGTAAGTTTAAATTTAAAACAAGCAATGTTCATTACTTAGAAACGAAAACAAACAAACCTATGAATCACGCGTGCGAGCATGTTCATTATTAACAAGATATAAAGCCAGAACTCAAACTAGCTGCGTGTATTGTAAAGACAGCGCCGCACGTTAAAAATAAACACATGCGTGGTAGATTTTTAAATTATAAAAGCGGACCGCGCTTGCTACACGTGTAATAACACCGCAAAGCACAACGATGTCAACTTGAAGCAAAACAATTATAACCATGATGGATGTCTATAAATACTGCCAAAATATTATTCCAAGACATTCAATAATTTCTAGTTGTTTATGCTGTATTAGAAACATAATACCGATTGTGTGTCTTGTTTGTTGATATGTATTAAAGGCTGTGTTTATAGAAATGCCACACACATTCATTTCGCGAATATTCCTGATCTCCGACAACAAACACTGAATGTCTCTGGTGCGATTTTTCGAATTAGAAATGGAGATCCGACCTTGGCATTTACATCGCGTTTTCGGACCTGCTCGGACCCACACTAATAAACCAGGATAATTTACGATTATTTGTTCACCACACATTGACATACGAATGTAATGGAGACGTTAACTTCTTTGTAATATCGCATTTTGAATGAAATATGTGTTAGAAGAGAGAGAGAAAGAGAGGAGGAAAATGTAAGACGTAATTATGAAGCGTAAATAAGAAGCAATTCGTAGGGAACTGCTTGTTTGTTATTGTTATTTTATTGATGGACGTCGAGTACCTATATGTATCTTTACTCTTACATATAATCGCAGGATTGTGTGAAGTAAACGCTTTAAAGAAATGTTAACAATAACTAATGCTAATAAAGTATAAACAATGGCCACTATTACAATATAATAATAATATTAATTTTAATAAAAAAACTATACATTGATCTCGTTAACATGAAAATGCGTTAGCGAGGGATCAGTGGCGTAGCTAGCATGGGTGGCACCCGGTGCGGATATTGAGGTGTCACCCTAAGAATGAAAACTTAAAATTATTGAAAATCCGATAAACATAAAGTATGATTTTTAAGAATATAAATGAGAGTCATTAATAATTAAGTTACAATATTGTGATAGTAATAGTACTGTTTTATTATACATTCTTTGAGATTTATGTATAAAATTTAAAATTAGGTATAACAAAAAAAAAGAATAAGGGTAGAATTAACATATTGTCATATACACGTTATGTACGAACAATTTTTCTAGCTTTAACAGCGGCAAACTCGGAAATTACATCTTCAAAATTTATATCTTGTGTTGCTTGGTGTTCTATCGTTAATATGAAGTCTCATTTCGTTCATTGTAGCCCGCAAGTAATTTTTAATTAATTTTAATTTGCTGAAACTCCTCTCACGTGAAGCAACTGATACGCAAATTGTCATAAACAACTTTAGTGCGATGAGATTCTGCAAAAACCCCATTCCACGATATTAAAAAAAAATCTAGAGACACCCAATTAGAAACTGTAACATTGGCCGCTTTTAAATGTATTCTCCACCTTGGTATCTCTAAGAGAAGTTCTGTTTCTGATACCTCATCGTAAAAACAAGTAAATTTTGATACAGCTAATTTGAACTCTTCATTGTTTGCCAAAAGCAAAGTATTTGTTTGCACAACCTCGAACAATGAAGCCATATCTTGAACGGAGTTTGATCTAGTTCGGAGTCCAATACTGAATCGGTCAAAACCTTCCAATATATCCTTTTGAAGTTCACCTCTCAGTGTCAGACCTGCATCGGTGGCCAACTAACCGGCCATTCGTTTTTTAGGAATTCGTCTTTCCATTGGAATGTCGTAGTACTTTGATTTTTTTTCCGGCAAGATCTATTGCTTCTTCTACATTGTGACTTCATTTTTTCCTCAATATAAAGACGAAGTGCCTTTATTTTGATAACATTTGAACGACCCTCAAGCCTTTACTTTGCAATGAAAAGATAGCAAATAAATATGAAATTACACACAGCAGACATAAGATTCTGTGCAACACCTCTGATGTCTAAATTTTCTTGTCGATCATATAATTCCTCAATTGCAGCCACAATCCCATCGAAATTTTCAGCCAATACTTCCACTGCAGCATAATGAGCACAACGCGTTGTTGAGAGTCTTTTAACTCATGCTTTGCTATGTTTAAGAAGCACTTCTCGGCGGCTAGTGGCAGCAGAAAAAAATGTAAAAATTGTCTCTACTGTTTTGAAAAATGTTACACATGATACGTTTTGTGCAAATGAGTGTTGGCCACATAAGTCAATTGAGTGATCTATACATCCAACAATACTAGCTTTATTAATTTTTTCTTTAATAATAGCTTGCACTCCTTCATGTATGCTGCTCGTAACAGCTGCATTATCATAACCCTAGGAGTGACACAACATAATATCTAAACATTATTTAATTACAAAAATAAAAAGAACAAAATTTTTGAAGAATCCCCGACCAACCGAGCCACGAAAACAAAAATTACAAACAGCGTGTACACTGAAAAGAAAATGAGAACCATACTGTAATATAGTAATTCTATAACTGCCACTTGTAAACATTTAAATCTGCAGTAAATAATTATTTATTTCATTCATAGCTTACGTGCATTATCGCAACTGATAAATTAATTTATCTAGTATGGATAACTTGATTAAAATGGCTTCAAACCTAAGTGATTTATCGCTGAAAAACATTGTGATAGTTTGCGTAAGTTTTTATTTTTTTCCACGATCGGGTGTCACCCCCAAACCGATGGCACCTGGGACAGGCCGCCCCTGACACCCCCCTAGCTACGCCAGTGCGAGGGATAAGCTGAATTTATTGAGAAAAGAAAATCGAGTGTACTGTGAAAAGCAATCATATAGTGGTGTTTATTTAGAGCAACTCTTTATTTATCATTTGGAGTTTTGTTGTTGAAGTTAGTTATAACTAGAGCAGACCAATTTCCGTGCGCGCCATGTACGCCGATGTGAGGATGATTGTATTGCATCAGAACTAATAAAAAGCATTCAGTACCATTTACCATCGGTGCGTAAACAGGTTGAAAATAAAATCAAAGTCGAACTGAAAAATAAAAAACGGGGGTTTGTGTGGATGACACAACTGACAGCAAAAAACAATCTGTAGTTAATGTGATGGCGCGTAATATGGAACCACATCAACCAACGTCTTCAATTTTATTAGCATCCAGACGACTAGAACAATGTAATGCCGAAAAAATTTAAACTTTCGAAAGACCAAGTATTAATGTTTATGACCGCTGGTGCCGCAACCTTGTGTTCTGTAGGCCGGTCTCTTAGAAAATATTGTTCTAACTTGTTACATATTACTTGTAAACTCCATGCTCTACACCGTGTGGCAGAACAGGTTCATAGATGTTATCCAGAGATAGATGCTTTAATATCGAGTACAAAGGCAGTATTCCTGAAATCTCCAAAACATATTCGGAAATTTCACGAATTTTGTCCCTATACCCCTGAGCCACCACAGCCGATTCTGACACGTTGCATTTCTGTTCGATTCTCTGTAGCATATCATTCAAATTCAATATAGGTGTTCGAAATATGTTATTTTTTAGATAAGGCCACAAAAAGAAGTCGCAAGGTGTTAAATCGCATGAAAGTGCAGGCCAGACAATTTCAGTGTTTCAACTAATTATACGCTCATCAAAAAATTCTCTTAAATAATCCAAAGATTCTGCAGTACAGTGAAAAGGTGCTCAATCTTGTTGAAACTATGCATTTTGAAGTTCATCATCATGCAACTGATTGACAAATGGTTGTAAAATTTCCGTACGGTACCTTTGAGCAGTTAACGTTCCCTGAAAAAATATTGATCCAATGATTCGCCTTTGGCTTATCGCTGCCCAAACACTTTCTCTGGATGTAGCGATTGTTCATTAATACATGTGGATTTTCACTACTCCAAATTCTTGTATTTTGTGAATTTAGGTATCCCGTTTTATAAAACCATGCTTCATCAGTAAAGATGACTCTTTGCGAAAGTTCTCCATTATTGTTCATATTTACAAACCAATTACAAAACTGTAGTCTACGTGGGTAATCCATTTCTAACAATTCTTGTACTGCTGTGACACGGTATGGATAAAGTTGCATATCTTTTTTTAATAACTTGTGAGTTGTACCAACAGAAAGGTTTATTTGTTGACTCAAATGTCGAACAGATGTTTGTGGTTCATTTTCCATTATTTCTTCAACACGACTGACAACTTGAGGTGCACGTTTCTTAACTGCTCCGCTGCCTCATTTTCTTAAGAGACTACCAGTTTCAGAAAAAAGTTTTGAAGTTCTATCCAAAGTATTCTTAAATTGTATATAATCAATTATAGAATGTGGAAACTCAACTTGAAATTCTACCATGCAATCTTGCAATTTGTTTAAACCAGAATCGACGCACGATTATTTTATGCACTAACTGATATTTGTGATTGACATTATCAAATGTCATTTGGATTTACGTTTACGGAACAACAAACACATATTAATATATATGCGCCTTATTCTATCGAAATTTCAAAGTAACCTAGATTGACTTTTCAAATGAACACACGTTATGTACATAGTTTAAATAATACAGACAATCTAAATCGACAAACGTCCGAATAGCTTAAATAAAAGATACGACGGCCTCCGACTGTCACATACGTACCGAATACAAACCTCGCATCCCAAGCCGGACCAATCACGTCGCCTCAATCCCACTATACAATAAATCGCTATATAAGGGAATCACATCGTAGTAGCGCCCATTCTCACTGCGTCGTCTGTGCGAACAGTACACCAGCTGAGAGAACATACGATTTTATACCGTAAATACGAAGCCGGAAGCAATGGCCGGCCGAATTGTTACTTTAACAAAGTTAATTCTTAATCCGAACACCACGATCCTCTGGTCACAGGAATTAAAAGAAGAGACACTCGAGATAATCGACCGAACATTCAACGAACGAGATATCCAGCACATACTACGGACATCGCCAAATATATTTATGGTAGATCCAAACCAGCCAAAAATTCAAGTCAGGATTCCAGAAAAAAACACCGAACCGCTAAAAGAAGAAAAAAAAACACCACCGAACACAGAACAAGATGCAAACTGAAATCATATCCGCAGAAGACTTCATCTACCCGAAATTTACGAAGAAACCAAAAATAGACGAAACAATCACACCGATCGAAACTAAAAATTCTTACGACGCCCTCGACAACAAAACCGACGAAAAGATGGAAGAAGAAACTGCCAAATCCACTCCACAGCCTTCAACATCAGCCAGCTCGCCCAGGGTAAGTGACAAAACCACCACACATAACACAAAAACACAAAAAACACACAAAATCGCACCAATTATCATAATCGAAAAAGACAAATGGACATACATACGACAATTACTTAAATCAAACAGCATTAACACAGTAGAAAACAAAATGGTGAAACCAGGAATACACATCGAACCGACAACCGACGAAGACTATCGAAAACTAAAACACACACTAGACAACGAACAAATTCAATATTACACATTTCAATTGAGAAGTGAAAAGACACTAAAGGTGGTGATGCGTGGCATTCCCACCTTTATAACAGACACTGACATCACAGACGACTTGACGGACCAAGGATACCCGACTTTAAAAATTAAACGCATGAACGGCAAACACGGAATACCAGCACCACTTGTATTAATCGAACTGACGAGACAATACAAGTCAATCTTCAACTTACGCGACTGCTGCGGACTTGCAATCAAAATAGAACAACTCAACAAACGGACTGACATTATACAATGCCACAAGTGCCAGACTTTCGGACATCACCAACGGAATTGCAACATAAACTACAAATGTATGAAATGCGGAGACGGACATTCGACACATCTATGTACTAAGACAAAAACAACCCCACCAAAGTGTGCAAACTGCGGTGGTCCTCATCTATCCACTTTCATAAACTGTCCCAACAATCCAAACAATCCTACAAACAAAACCACACCTCAACCTAAATACATACCAGCACCACCCCCAACAACAAATCCATGGACACAAAGACAAAAAGACACGACACTTAACACAAATGACGAACTAGCACTTGCCTTAGGCAATATGATAATAACACTACACTCGACAAACGCCACAAAAGAACAAATACAATACTTCGTAACACAAACACAGACAATAATAACACTCTACAATAACAAACATTAAACACACACTCAACTGAAACGCAAAAAAAAAAAAAAAAAAAAAAAACGAACACATTTGACTTAAACGCAAAAAAAAAAAAAAAAGCGGCTGACACACAGACTTTACACAAACACAACACACACAGGACCACACCAAAAAAAAAAAAAAAAACACAACATCCAACGATTACATCAGACTCAAACACGTCACAACCCTGGGAAATACGAAACAACGGAGTGGAAGTGGAGGCAACTTCGACCACAGAACAAAACTCAAAGACCCATGAAATAGTAGCGCCCATAACATATTAACCTCCGAAGAGAATGAAGAAAAGTTTATCGAAATGTCAAAACGCATCAGGACTGTCTTCAACGTGGTATAGCACCTGTAAGATCGTACACACACAGCAATATCTGATTGAATTGGAGTTTATTGCTAATTAATTAAAAGCCTTTACCACAATGTAATTTTAATTCTGGATACGTATTTCGACGGTAGGTATTAATATTGTATTAAATAGTTAATTGACGAAGGAGATACTTGTTGAAATTTCATTATAACGCTAAGAAATAAGTAATTAAACTTCTAGTTTCAAAAATTCTTTTATTGTAAATACCACTACAATATTGTTTCGCCATACAATGGCTTCATCAGGTGGATGAAATACTGAGTATTTCAGTAATTCGCAAATCTCAGTAATTCATCCACCTGATGAAGCCATTGTATGGCGAAACAATATTGTAGTGGTATTTACAATAAAAGAATTTTTGAAACTATAAGTTTAATTACTTATTTCTTAGCGTTAATATTGTATTATACCATAGTGGTATAGTTACATGATGTAAACTATCATAGTTGCTTGTTCCAAGTGTAATACATTCTCTATTTAATTGTCGAAATACGTATCGATCATTTAAACTACATTCTGGTACAATATTTGCGTAAATTTTTAGATATATCTTTTTTTAAAACGTTGTAAAATAATACTAACATTGTTGATGTTATATTTTTAATTTAGTTTGTAACGTGCTCTTTAGCTGTAGGTACCCGGTGAAGCCACTGTATAGGCGAAACAATCGTGTTACGATTACGTATTAAAAAAGTGAAGATTTTAACAATATACTTTTATTTCTATTTTAAATGGCAATTTTTCGTCTCTAACTAAAAGCTGATTTAAAGCAAGCTTTTAAGCTATACGGTAATTAGGAGACGAAAAGCTAAACACTAAAAGCCCTAAAAGCTATACGGTAATTATGAGACGAAAAGCTAAACACTAAAAGCCCTTTTAAAAAATAAAAAACCGTTTAAATATATTATTAAACCGGTCGTAATCGGAAAAGTTGCTGAATATTTAGTATAGGGTGATGTACTTATACAGAATATCTAAATTAGACAATTTTCTCAATATAATTCGTGATTAGGATGCAAATTATTTCAACGCACTCATTATTTATCAGGTTCGATTATTTATAACATTTCCGAAGAGAAGAAATTCATTTTTACCACGATTATTTATATTATCTAACGCATAAAGTGGCTATTTTAAACAATGTATGAAAGAGGTATAAAAATATGTTCAACGTGCTCTCAACTAAATATAGCGCGTCACTGGGTATTGTAGTACCATTAAGGAATAATGTTATAGTATAATGTTAAATGAAAGAAAATCTACCGATACTGCATCAGCGTTCTATTAACGTCGCTATTACTATATATTTTGTTCCGTATAAAAAGTAGGGACAGTTCGCATTGCACAAAAGGTTAAAGTTTAATTACGAAAATATTAATTGCGTGCCTTTTACGTACATGTGTTCATTAAAAGAGCTTAAACTAATAGGTTTTGAAATATAATCTGTAACATAATTCTTTTTCAAAATGAGGAACTAATTGTAATTTGCAATTGTGTGTTCTTTTAAGAGCATTAAGTCTTCGCTTTATATAAACCCATAGAAAGTTTTCTCAGGCAAACCAACTGGGCAACCGTAAGAAATTTACATCTTATAACAAGATTGATATAATTCGAAATACAGCAACGACATAATTTAAAAAAATTGTTCTTAAATAACTCTACTGAGATTAAGTTTTCACAACTAGTGTTACAGCATTAGTTTCTTCTATCTAACTATAGGTATCGCGATACCAAAATGTATTAAATATATATTATAAAATAAAGGAATATTTAGTTAAAAAAATGAAACGTTACGCAGCAACAAATCGTCTTATTTGATTATAACAAGTGTTCATTTGAAAAGTCAATCTAGTAGCATGTGATTTACTGAGAACATTTTGAAGTATGTCGTAAATTAAAATTTACTAGTTAACCTACGAAGTCGTATATTTTGACAGTTTCATACATACAAATAAATAACAAATAGGTAGTAGGTATTTATTGAAAACTATAACAAATGTTGAAAATGTTTGCCTTCAAGATCAATGCACTTTAAAATCCTCCGTTCAAAATTTCTGATGATATTCTGCAACATTACTGGATTGTTATTAATTTCCATGCATTTCTGTTCGATTCTCTGTAGCATATCATTCAAATTCAATATAGTTGTTCGAAATATGTTATCTTTTAGATAAGGCCACAAAAAGAAGTCGCAAGGTGTTAAATCGCATGAACGTGCAGGCCAGGCAATTTCAGTATTTCGACTAATTATACGCTCATCAAAAAATTCTCTTAAATAATCCAAAGATTCTGCAGTACAGTGACAAGGTGCTCTTGTTGGAAATATGCATTTTGAAGTTCATCATCATGCGACTGATTGACAAATGGTTGTAAAATTTCCGTACGGTACCTTTGAGCAGTTAACGTTCCCTGAAAAAATATTGGTCCAATGATTCGCCTTTGGCTTATCGCTGCCCAAACACCAATTTTCTCTGGGTCTAGCGATTCTTCATTAATTACATGTCGATTTTAACTACTCCAAATTCTTGTATTTTGTGAATTTAGGTATCCCGTTTTATAAAACCATGCTTCATCAGTAAAGATGACTCTTTGTGAAAGTTCTCCATTATTGTTCATATTTACAAACCAATTACAAAACTGTAGTTTACGTGTGTAATCAATTTCTAACAATTCTTGTACTGCTGTGGCACGGTATGGATAAAGTTGCATGTTTTTTTAAATAACTTGTGAGTTGTACCAACAGAAAGGTTTATTTGTTGACTCAAATGTCGAACAGATGTTTGTGGTTCATTTTCAATTATTTCTTCAACACCACTGACAACTTGAGGTGTACGTTTCTTAACTGCTCCGCTGCCTGATTTTCTTAAGAGACTACCAGTTTTCAAGTTCTATCCATAGTATTCTTAAATTGTATATAATCTATTACAAAATGTGGAAACTCAACTTGAAATTCTACCATGCAATCTTGAACTGAATAAACTCATAGACCATCAATTTTATTACCACTTCGAAAATAAGCCTGGACTAAAAAAATTTTATGTTCTAAAGTGAAAGCCATTTTAAAACTGAGAAGCAATTTGTTTAAACCAGAATCGACGCACGATTATTTTATGCACTAACTGATATTTGTGATTGACATTATCAAATGTCATTTGGATTTACGTTTACGGAACAACAAACACAGACTAATATATTTGCGTCTTATTCTATCAAAATTTCAAAGTACCCTAGATTGACTTTTAAAATGAACACTTGTTACAATGTCCCAAACTCTATTTTTATTAACAGTAAAATTATATACATATTAGAGGTAATTTTATCCAGCATTTTACAATCAAGGAAATTTTACCAATTTAATATAGGATTTTACGTTGAAATTGCCACCTAATTTGGAAATGATACCACCAGAGCAATGAAAGAATGAAGCAATATCAATACAAAAATAGCTTCCTTTTGATTAAATGTAAACAATTTGCAATATATCTCACACATATTACAAATAACTTCAAATCTATAGAATTAAGCTTGGTTGGATGTAGTGCACTTATGCAAAACAAGTCAGTTAGTATTATACATAATTTCAAAAAGCGTGTTATTGCCTTTGAAATAAGCAACACCTATATCCATATTGCCTTTTTGGTTGCTGAGAGATGCTTTTGCCACATCTGGTTTTCTTATCCCTTATCGCTTTGCAAGTCTTTCTTCGGAGTTATGCATTGTCGTTCGGCCTTTGTCTAATGCACTGACATTTGAACATTTACGTAATCAATTTTTTTTTTATTCTTAGAAAATGTTTCGCAATAGTTTTGTTTTATTCTAACGTAAATACAACTAAAATATGATTTCTAATTATATAAATTGATAGATAATTAACACAAGATTACAGTAACTGTTCAAAATGAGAACCGCCATTTTTTAAACAAGCAGCTATTCTTCATGTCATAGAATGTTGCCAGTTAATTGATGCCCATTCATTCTTTAGAGAATTAGTAGCTTCAACTATACGGTCAATTAACTCTTCGCATGTATCTGGTTTACCATTCACAAATCAGTTGACCAGGCTGGTCAATGTTCAGAACCACCTCGTCCTATCCACCTGTCCGGAAAGTTTTCATTAAGGAACACCGTCACTTGTCTTCCAAAATGTGGTGGTGCCCATCTAGCTGAAACCACATTCTACGACGAGCTTGCAAAGGAATATCTTCCAAGGAATTCGTCAATTCTTCTTCTGAAAAGTGAAGGTAAGTTTCTGCATTAAGACGTTCTTCAATAAAATGAGGCCCAATTAGATGATTATTAACAAGCCGCGCCACACGTTGACGGAAAAACGATGTTGATGGTTAACTGCGATTATTTCGTGTGGGTTTTGATCCGCCCAGATAAGAGAATTACGTGTGTTATTTATAAT
The DNA here is from genome assembly GCA_935421215.2 of Melolontha melolontha. NCBI lineage: Eukaryota > Metazoa > Arthropoda > Insecta > Coleoptera > Scarabaeidae > Melolontha > Melolontha melolontha. The sequence goes on from OW285235.1 coordinate 233,100,471, forward strand.
ATTCCTTGTAAATTGGGCCTCATCCGTAAAAAGTATGTGTGGAATAACCTCCAAATTATTTTGTATCCACTGGCAATACCGTACTCGATTTTCTAAATTCCCAGGAAGTAAATGGGGACTTTTTGTAAACCATAGGAATAAAGCCCATTAAGGTGCAGAATTCTCTATACGTTGGCTTGAGGAATTCCCATTGTATGAGATATTCTACGAATACTGGTAGAAGGACTTCGTTCAACTTCATTTAAAACTACTTCGGCGTTTCCAAATCCATCTTTTTCTACACAACGATTTGGGAAAGATCCTGTCTCTCTTAAACAGCGAAAAACGTTTGTAAATGTTGTGTCGTGAGGAACAATGTATATACATATATATCAATTGATAAATTTATGGAGTTTTTCGGCTTTTATATGAAATATCTACAAATTTTATCAAATTAGTATGTAAATGCGAAGTAAGTGTGAATGTAAACATTGCTGTCTACAAATTACAAAGCAAATCATACGAAATTTTTAATTGAAAAATTTTGTCTACGTTGGGAGTTGAACCCAAGTCTACGGTTTGCTACGATCCGGCAACCGTAGTGTTTTTAAATATGAATTCACGAAATATAAAGAAAATGGCGCAAAGTCAAAGGAGCTTAGTTTAGAAAATTAGTCTTTACAGCTTATAGTATCAAACGTGCGTGAAGAGTCAGTATTCATACCTAACGTCTGTATTCAGAACGTCGCTCAAGACCTGAGGGACACTATGCAGATTAGAAAAAATGCATCGCCCAGGAAAAAAATAATACTGATTTTGGGATGAGAACTGACTAATATTTCCATAAATTTTAGAAAATATAACTTGTTCAAAGGCCTTCGCTAAGTTAGATAGAATGGTTATGCTAAATAAACGCAATTTAACACTACTATATACTTTACAGAAAGCTGTTGTGCAATAAAATAAATAGGGTAACTGCTCTAGTAAATAAATGCTGCTCTGTCTTTAAATAAAAATGTTAGTTATATAGGTTTTTTAAGGTGATATCGTGGTAAAATTATTTCTGTTTTTATTAATATATTACGTCACTGGTTTTAATAAATGTTATCTGATAATGATGAAAATTATTTTGCCAGTTATTCGCTTGTTAAACAAGTGTGAACATTTGGAATGTAACGAATGTTGATAAAAACTGATCAGTCACAATATATATTAAAAAAAAGCAATGTACAGTTCGTTTCAACTTATTTTAATTTAACTAAATAGAAAATGTACCCTTATAGCATGCCCTGGTGTAGGAGTGCGATAAGCTAACGATAATGGAAATGTACAGGTTCCCTGCAACGTAGATACGCAGGGGTGTATTTTGTAACATTCGTGCAATTATTTATAAATATATACATTAATTAAACACAAATTTACATAAATATGAGTTCTTAGTATGTAAAAATACATAAACGCAGAAATATAAAATGAATTAATTATAATTGTGCACATATAAGAAGCGAATTTTATTATTCTTTCATATATAATGCGCTATTGTAAATAGAAGAAAACTATGAATAAATACCGATTATTTTTAATCTTATTTTGTAAACAAAAATAATTACTTTTATGTTTCACAACATATAATATTCAAATACATATTCATGACACAATTCTAATTAAGATTTTCCCTGTAATTACTCATTTATAATACTTATACTATAATATATAACTTATACTTAATACTATAATACTAAACTTTTTCACATAGATACTTTGGCCATGCTTAGGGTCAGCGCTATCTTCATCACCTACATTTAAATTAATTATAAATTCCTAATGATATTTCTATTGTAATTCCAATGCAATTTTTTCATTTTTCTGAAATCGATTGAAGTCTGGTATGCATTATCTTCAAATGAAATTCCGTATGTTCAAATCAAAGTACGCTAAGAGTAAATGAGAGTCCGTTGAAAATAAACTGTCAGTTGCATGTTTGTTACGTTAGTAGAAACGTAATTTAAGATGGTTTATGATAAAATAAGCGACGAAAAACGAAAACTGATTATATGTATATGCATTTGATAGGGGAGAAACTTTGAAGTCTATAAGTAGAACTTTCACTGTAAAATACGACACAGTTAGAAAATTGATCCGGATCTACCAAAGAGAAGGAAGGATAGAAAAATTAATGAAGGCTCACAGAAAAAAGATTTTAACTGATAACGAAATTGAAGAATTGTGCAATTGTGTCGATGAAGACTGCGCAATTTTAAAGAAAGACTTAAAAGCAAAGTGTATGGCTAATTTTGGTAAAAACATTAGCCGTACAACTGCAGATAGGTATGCGTTGCCATCTATTTTGGTACGAATAGATATTGTTATCAAAATGTATCTTGTTTTTTCAGATATCTACGCAACTTCCATTACACATTGAAAACTATTACAATGATACTCGAAAGAAAAAACTGTCAAGAAGTTATAATCGGCATGCATTCGCTATGAAATTTACGGAAATGATGGCCAACCCACAGAGAATGTCCTTCTTAGATGAAACTGGCATTTAAATCTTTTCGCGAGTGAAACATGGTCGAAGTCCAGCTGGTATTAGAGCTACTAAAGTAGTAAGACAAATACGCAGTAAAAATATATCAATTTTTGCGGCAATGAATAACCAAAAAGTATATTTCTTCGAGAAGAAAAATACACCTTACAATGGCGATACATTTTCGCAGTTTCTGACTATGTTTTTGCAGAAACTTGCAGATAATGGTAACGAACACGTATTTATTATTATGGATAACGTTCCATTTCATAAAACCAATGAAATACAGACTTTGATTGCGGCACTAGGTCATGAGGTAGTTTATCTCCCTGCTTATTCACCCTTTTTGAACCCGATAGAAAATTTATTTAATCAGTGGTAAAATAAAGTAATACAAAGGTGTTTTTAATAATATAAAATATTATTAAAAATCTGGTGTGAAGAACACAAAAGAACACAGGTTCACTATTAATATTTTTGTGAACGTGTCCGGACATATTCCTCCCCAGAGACGTAGATACGTATTTCGCCTTTCTACAGGCTCATCGGTACGCCCCTGCTGGAGAAAGGATATCTTCAGACACATTCACAAAAAAGAAACACATCGCCATATCACAGAAATTATCCAGACCCAGCGTAGAAGTAAATTCAGCGCTGCCTGTTGTTAGACAGCCGAAGTACCTCGCCCCGTCCACATAACCAATGTGAAGTAAAAATACCTTTGTATTATACAAAACTGGTGGGGTTTACCTTCTCATGTATTATTACAAATAAGGGGTTGGCTTAGTATAATAATAATGAAATTATTCTAAGATAAATAATAAAATAATATTTTAGTTATTTTGTAATACAATAATTTGTGGTGTTGGTGAAGTGTCATCAAAGGTCCAGGACGTGCGTGGTATTGGTTAATTAAAATAAATATACAACGACTTAGTTACATAAAATAAAACACAGCGGCGTCCTTAAAATTTATATTTATATTTACATAATAATAAATCGAAATTCGTATATTTAAATAAAAGAAATTGATGTATGTAAAAGTCATTAAATTAGTAATATATACACAAAGGCGATAAATTAGTAATCGAGAACTTAATATAAAATATCTGAAATAGAAAGGTGAAACAGTAATAAAACAAAGTACTATATACACGCGGGGCGGTGAATAAGTAGATTAAAATTAACACAAAAAATACTCTGAAACGAACGTTAAATTGAGCAGTAACTATGCGTTAATTAATGTATATAAAATAACCTCTGTATCGAAAAATACAGAGTTACCTTTTGATTTGCGGCGATGGCGGCCACGTGGTCTTCGAAGTTATATCTTGGTCAAGTATATGCAGAGCGATGTTTTACCGGAGGAATAAGAAATGAGTTAAATTAATATGGATTCACTTAAAAGAATAATATGCATAGAACAATGCAGTTTACCTTAGAAGTTGAAGAATACCTGGGCGGCGGGACATCGTGACTTGGACAGTACACGAGGTGTTGCACTTTCGAACGTTCGAACGAGAAGACCCTGATCGTTGTTCGTATCGAAAGAAAAGTTTTGAAAAGGGCTGTTTATGACCTAAATAGAGGGAGGGATCGATATCTTGAATTATAGTTAATTAAAAGCGCGACCTGAAGACGTCGTCTGTCGATGTCATAATTATTCTTAAAATAACCCTTGTGACATAAGCTTCCTAACGATATCAAACACGACATATAATAGAAGATGTAAATAATATTAATTAAAACAATTTAACAAAATGGAATGTACTAGAAAGAAATTCGATATTCTAAATTCTACATTACGGTTATCGGTTGACGGTCCAGGTAATAAGGGTCGTCGGCGGTTAAGGTTATAACAAAAGAAATACTTTCTCTTGGACACGAAAATACAGAAGAAATGTCTTAAGTTAATATCGAGATATTCAAAGAAGAAATATTATTTAAAATTACATAAATATTTCACATGCTAAGCGTAACAGTATGTTTCAATTATTCTGATAAAATAAAATAAAACGGATAGAACCACGCACTCAAGATGAATTATATATAGAGCTATTGAAAACGCTGTAACCGAAATATCCAACGAAAACTGTTTGAATTATTTCAATCACATGCAGACGTACATACCAAGATGCTTAAGATATGAAGTTATTAATGATTAGTGAAAGAAATTTGAATGTATTTATCTTTGTTCTAATAAATTAATTATCTATATATGTACATATGTGACTTATTTGCTTAATCTGACAATGCAAACTTTCATTTGGAAATAGCGGACTTTGTTTTGAACAAAGGTACTTTCATTTGGACAAACAGGACTTTGTTTTGAACAAAGGTACTTTCATTTGGAAATAATGGACTTTGTCTTGAACAAAGGCACTTTAATTTGGACAAATAGGGCTTTGCAAGAACGTTGAAGTTAACTGGTGTCTGCAGCAGAGCTTATGATATAGTGAAACATGGTATTACTGAAAGAAGTGTTAGAAATTATAAAGGATCTATAAAGAAAGTACCAAGTTGGGATGTTGATATCGTTTGACGAACAGTATATAATATGTACAAGCAGGATGAAGTTGCCACATTAAATAGTTTACAAAAAAATTAAAGAAATTCAGAAATAGAAGCCTCTAGAACAGCAATATGGCGAACACTAAAGCAAAATGGTTTTCGATTTGGACATTAGCAAACGACGTGTTATAAGTACGCCAGGAATATTTAATCGACATGAAAAAATTCCGAGATGAAGGGTGGTTTATTCGTTACGTAGACGAAACTTGGGTATGACAGTCACGATTCCATAATAAAAGGTTGAATTGATGATGCACATGCATGTTTATTAGATGTACCACTTCCAAAGGAAGAAGAATTATTATTTGACACACTGATTCTGAAAGCGGTTGGGTAGGAGAAGTGCTACTTTCGACAAAAAAAAAACGAAAATTCTAATATTATCACAATGATATGACAGCGCCATTATTTGAAAAGTGCTTTCAGAAAAGTCTCTTGCCAGTATTACCCGAAAGGAGTGTCATTGTCAAGGACAATGCTTCATACCATTCACCACAGGTGAAGAAGCTATCAAATTCAGTACGAAAGCTAAAATATAGGAATTCCTACAAAAAAAAGTCAATTATCAGAAGTCTTTAAAACAAAGACTTTCAAAAAGGAATACGTTATAGATAGTATAGCCATGGCTGCAGAGGAGATTGCCATGTTACATTTGTCGCTATTTAATCCGATCGAGTTAATTTGGAGTCAATCGAAAGAATATTTTCGCTGCACTAACAATCGTCCCGAATTTAGCGAAGTACCTTTAAATAGTATTCGAGAAGCAATTGCCAATACACAGCCGAAATCGATTGAAAGTTCGGTGTGTGCGAAGGTATTTTCTGTAACGCCTGCATTTTCTTCTAGTAAATTCTACACACTTAACAGTATTTGCTTGGCTTGAATACCAAATGAATAGGTCCATAGGTCCTCTTCTATGTGCAGAGGGCCTGGAGTCTTCTCCTCTACCTCTTCCGTCTTCAATGATGTTTGTCCTGGTTCCGGACAAACTTTGCTTTTTTCTTCGTTATCTTGATGATGTCTTCTTCCTCCATCGTATCGTCAGTTCAGCATCATTCTGGGTCTTTTATATTGCCATGGAATTCCGGGGTCGTAGTCGGCGGTTTCTGCGATGAGGGCATTCGGATGATCCAGTTCCCTCAGGAATGTTTTCTCGGAGTTCTTCTTGAGACCAAATGAATCTTTTTAGCACCACTATTTATATTGTTCGTCGCCAAGACACAGATACCGTTGTTCATTTCACATTGTCTACCTTCCCTGTCTTCGATCCAAAGTCTCCACATTTTCTTATAATAAAATATATGCTTTCTCACATTACAATTTATACTTTTGCTTTAATGGCATTTTAATTGTACGATGCTAAGTAACGACTATTAATTGTTATTCCCAGAACTAATATAAAAAAGCAAATAGAGTTCGTTTACTTAGACACTGGCTATTAAGGTAAAAAACAGCTGACATCTTAGATGTGTTTACGTTTCATTAAGTCCCCACCACAGGGAGTGGTATAAAAGTACTTACCTGCAGTTTAGTCAAATTAAAATAAAGTGAAGTGCACTGTACCATTAACTCAATAATTAAAGCGAATTTTAAAACTTTGGCTGTTTTATTGAAACATATTTGAAATAGTTTTGTTTAACGTACTCCGTTTGAATGTTGCCAGGAATTTTAATTTAAAAGGATTTTCCTTAACTAATGTCCGCATTTATTAAAATATTTAGTATTTACAAACGATTTATTCAAACAGAAGCTTCGAAATGTAGTAAATTATGAAACCAAATCTTAATTTTTTTTTCTTTCTAATTAGTAAAAGATCCGATTCGTTTTGAATTTTACGCGCTTGCTTTGTATTAGTTAAGAAAGCAGTATTATTAATCAAAAAATGCGAAAATAAATCAAGTTTATCTGGCTTTACTTCAAAAAGATACAACAAATATATTCTCTTGATTTATAATCATCTCCGCCTACTGCGCCCGTTATTTCTCATAGTACAATGTTATTCATGTTAAATATTTTAGTAAGGCAAACTGTATACACAAATATGAATTGAAGCATATTTCTCAAGTCTAACTTCGATCAACGATAAAGACAATATCCACGAAAGGTCATCTCAAAGACTAATACGGGGTGTGTTCTTGAAAGAAAAAGACACCGTATGAAAAATGTAAAGATGCAGTTAAATAGAATATGAATCCAAAAATTGTGAGTCAATTACGACACTAGCCCCAAAATTAAAAACACCCTGAAAATTGTATTATGTACCGCCTATGAATTCAGAATATTCAAAATGTGTATAAATAATAAATACCTTGCTACAAGCTTCCTCAAAGCACTAATTCTGCGCCTACATACACACCTTAATACCTACATGATTTACTAACTTACCCCAATAACACGATTGTCCCGGAGATATTCAGCTGAGAGACCAGCTCAGTTAAGAAGCAATCTAAGGGAGGTTCTTTATAATAGGCGCAACCGTGTTTATACTCTCAAGCCGGTACAGCGAACAGAGACACCGCCGACAGTAAGTTAACTAAATCACAGGTAAATACGTGGAAAAATTGCTAACATAGCAATAAAACACCTAGTAATATTAACAATAACAAGAAATAGTTTATTAACAACCAACAAGAAAACAAAATAAGAAAAAAATCAATAATCATATAAGTGAACAATGCTGTAGTAAATTAAATTCACCAAACAAAAAATTGTGAAAAAATCTAAGTAAGGTTGACAAGCCACAATAAAATAATGACATATAATTTAATAGACACTAACAATTCTGTCGGAGAAAGTTACTTTTGAACTGTCTTTAGTCTTCTGAGAAAAATATATAAACAGTTCATACCTTGTGGCCTGCGGAAAGATTCACTACCTTACGATTCTGATGGTAATAACGTCTTGGAAAAACGATCAGCAGACTGTTGAACTAATGGTTACTTGCTACCAAGGAATGCCACGTGCTCGAACCATTCCAAATAGCCTCGTGTTTGAAAAAAATTTACCACGTGCTTGAAAAGTAGCCTTAAATGCTTGCACAAATAGCCTTAATAATCACTTCATCAACGTTTCGACTAGATTCGCACGATCATCTTCACTGAGTATTGCGCCATTAGCACTGGCTGGCTGCTATGTCAATTTGAGATCATCCTACCCACGCAAGGTAAGTCCGAGGAGAATTGTTGGATTGGGCAACATTTTTACAAAGTCAGTTTTCGTGGACTTTTTATTGTTGCACGTAGCGTGTAGTAGTAATCAGTTTCATTTGCTCGGGTAATTTTCTGTTTTTTTGATTCATTGTCGTCAGTTTGTTTTATTGTAAAAAGCAGGTAATAATGGGTGACTTAGTACCGACTGATATTACTAGGGCATAGCAATGATCGAACATGATCTAACATACCGTGAAGTTGCCCAAAGGTTCGGTAAATGAGAATCGATCATCCATCATAATGTCAGTCGTTGGAGACAATCCTGGTAGTATGTGGGACGACAAGGGCAAGCCAGAAAACGTTCAATCAGGGTTGTAGAAGATTGTTTCGTAACGCTGAAACAACAACACTATGAAACAGACGTCAAACGGTATTTCAAACAAAAAGCATACTAGAAGATGTTCCTAGAACCACCATGAGTGAACGTACAGTAAGAAGCAGTCTTAAGAAATTAGTCTCAATTCATATGTGTCAAAAATGCCCCGAAAGTCCAGTGACACCATCGTGTAACGCGGCTGGAATATGGTCGGGAACATCGATATTGGAATGACGACCAGTGGGATCAAATTTTGTTCACAGACGAGAGCCGCTACTGTGTGTATTCAATTGGCGGTAGCTAAAGATTGTATCGACGCCAATAAGAACAAAAGGCACAATTTCATTTTACTACTACTGTATCTTTTACTGGAGGTTCAATTATGTTATGGGGTGGGATATATTCGTGGGCACGCACGGAGTTAGTGGTGTTTGATGGCGGAGTGCATCAATCACCACAGACTCCGCGAACTGCAGATAGGTACATCAGAGATATTCTCCAAGACTATGTGGTACCTTTTGACCCATATATAGAAGAAAATTTCACCCTAATGCTGATTAATGCGCGCTCACACGTCGCCCATTGTGTAACTGACTTTTTAAACGAACAGCGTATAATAACAATAAATTGGCCGGTGTATTTCTCTGACCTAAACCCGATCGAACATGTGTGGGACATGCTAGGCAGGAGACTTATGTCAAAAATTCCTGCTGTTCAAAACAGAGAAGAAGAAAGAGTTGCGTTGATTGAGGAATGGGAGAGATTGTCTCAAGAACTGATCGATGGCCTCATCAAAAGTATCGGAAGAAGAATGACTACAGTTGTAAAGCTTTGTGGGGGCAACACACGCTATTGAAGCAAAAGAAAAAAACACATTAAATGATTAACCATGTTAAAAATGTACAATAAAGTTATTTTGTTTGAAATATATTTTTCTTCGAGTCCGACATATTCTAGTTTTTTTCTTTTTTAACATGTTTCATATAAATTTCACCTTTCTAAAAAAAAATTCAATTAGTCTCCCTTCGTATTAGGAGAAATATTAACGACATGTATACCATAGAGAGAATAATAAGATTTTATGTCTGTTAAATTTGCCTATGTGTGTATTATAAAATAGAGAATTCCTTAGTCGTAATTTCAGGAATAGATACCTATTAAAATTCGTCTGACGAAACATATATTAACAGGCATTAATATGAAAATAATTTTAATTCATCTGTTTCAAAGAGCTTCTCCTGTATTTTACATATTTTTAACTATGTTTAAAACTTTAAGAACTTTCATGTCGTCCTCGTTAACTGATTTGTATAATTCGTCTTCATAATATAGCAAGAATTATTTGGAAATTTGACGCGTAATTTTTACCAGCGCACAATATTTACATGTTCAGAAATAAAATGCTCAAACGGATCAAATTTGGCAGGTGAACTATGTATTGCGGCAATTCTAAACTTAGCTGAATGATTTTATTGTAATAACTCCATGCTTGAAATGTAAATATATAATAGTTTACTAATGTATATTTAACACAGATGGTATAAAGCATTAAAACTTGTTGTTGTTAGATACTCGGTGGCTACTATCGTCAAATGAAGCATAAAATAGCTAAATAGGAATTTTTTTAATTAAAACTTGCAACGCATAAACATATTTTTCCGTCTATCCGGAAAAGAATTTTTATCAAGTGAATGTGAAAAATCTAGAATAATCGAATGGTGGCCACTCACTGTTCCAAAAATGAAGATCGTTTTAGGTTTATGGCTTCACATGGGCACAATACACCTCAACCGTTTACAAGATTATCGGAAACAGCGTGAGCTGTTTTACATTCCGTGTTTTGCAAAATATATGAGCAGAAACAGATTTCTAATAATCATGCGTTGTTTACGCTTTTTGAGAAGTGAATAGACTCGAAGGTCTTTGAATAGGTGATTAAAGAACAGTACATTCCGTAATCACCTATTCATAGACCTTCGAGTCTATTCATGGTCCTTCGAGCCGGATTGAACCAGCGACCTATGGATTTCTGTCTCAGCCGTTTACTGAACTAGTTTAGAATACCCGACTTAGATATGTGAATTTTGATTGCTAAATATAATGCGTACTATCTTATTTTGATTAATAATACTAAATTATAATATACGGTGTGATAATTATAATATGTAAATTGTACTAGTTTGCCTTTCTCAAAGAATATAAAATATATTATATTCTTTGAGAAAGGCATTACTTGCCGAAACATGTAAGATTGTTTTAAATATATGCATTTTTGAGTAAAACCAGACCTCAAAACGCCAACTAATTAAATCTAATATATATATTAATCTAATATATTCATTTATATATATATATATATATATATATATATATATATATATATATATATAAATATATATAAATATAATATTTTCGTGACCTTGGTATGATATGGTAAACTTAATAAGTCGGCGATTAAAGGTCTGGTTTATTACTTCAAAGTATATATATTTAAAACAACCCTACATGTTTCGGCAACACATATTTTCACACCTTGTTATCTATTTTTTGGAATACTAAGGCATGATTTATTATTATTACTAGAATGTATCTTTGAATAATTTAAACCATAGCAACTTAATTACTTGACATTTATATCCTGTCATTCATATTTTGTATTCTCTTGAAAAAGGCGTATACAGCCGAAACATGTAGAGTTTTTTAAATACATATATTTTGAAGTAATATACAGACCTTTAATCGCCTACTGATTAGGTTTACTATATATATATATATATATATATATATATATATATATATATATATATATATATAAATATATATAAATATAATATTTTCGTGACCTTGGTATGATATGGTAAACTTAATAAGTCGGCGATTAAAGGTCTGGTTTATTACTTCAAAGTATATATATTTAAAACAACCCTACATGTTTCGGCAATGATGCCTTTGTCAAGGATATATAAGGTTCTATTTTTTATATCCTTGACAAAGGCATCATTGCCGAAACATGTAGTGTTGTTTTAAATATATATACTTTGAAGTAATAAACCAGACCTTTAATCGCCGACTTATTAAGTTTACTATATATATATATATATATATATATATATATATATATATATATATATGTATATACAAGGTGAGGCATAATAACGAGCGATTTTTAAAAGGCTGTTAAATAAAAACACTTCGTTTAAGAAAATTTCTGATTTCATAATATTAAAATACATGAAAAAGCATTTTCTGCAATAGTAAAACGTCGGTTATTTTTTGAAGATAACTCCGGTAAGATGCATTCCGTTTAGACGCCCACATTCCTCCAGCCGGACCTTGAAGTTACCCATCACATTGCGTAGCATTGCCAGTGGGATTTGAACAACTTCTTGTCGGATCCGCTCTTTCAGGCCTTCAATTGTTCGAGGAGGGTTATCTTGGTAAAATTTACTTTTCAGATAACCCCACAAGAAAAAGTCACATGTTGTGAGGTCCGGTGAACGAGAGGGCCATGTAATATCCCCATTTCGGGAGATCACATGATTTGGAAACAAACGATTGACAATATTCATGCTTACTCGAGCAGTGTGGGATGTTGCTCCGTCCTGCTGGAAAAACGTCTCATCGTTCGCAAGTTGTGGAGTAAAAAGTTTTCCAACATTTCTGCGTATCTCTGCGAAGTCACTGTTACAGCATTGCCAAGGCCATCTTCAAAAAAGTATGGCCCTATTATCCCTAATGAAGACATGGCGCACCACACAGTAATTTTTGCGGAGTGCAATGGTTGCTGATGCAGTTCTCTAGGATTAACGTCACTCCAAAATCGAAAGTTCTGCTTGTTGACGTAACCAGAGAGATGGAAGTGCGCTTCATCACTCATCCACAAACGGTTTACAATGTCCTCGTCTCGATGAATCAAGTCCAAAAATTCTAAACTGAACCGGCGTCGGCTCACATAATCTGTTTCCTTAAGGGCCTGAACCATTTGGATCTTGTAAGGACGAAAGTGCAAATCTTTGTGTAAAATTCTTCTTACTGTTCTGTTTGAAATCCCAAGTGTAACGCTGTGTCGGCGAGCTGAGCGACGAGGGCTTTTGTCAATGGCGACTCTTACACGTTCAATGTTTTCAGGTGTGCGCACAGATATTGGTCTCCCAGTTTTCTTCCTTGTCGTTGACGACGTCTCTTCAAAGTTCTCAACCCACGTTTTAATCGCGCAGGCAGATGGCACTGGCCGATTTAGATTAATGTTGAAGTGGTTGCGAAATGCACGACGTGCTAGCTGGTACGAACTACCGTTTTGATAAAATGCTTTCACAGCGTACGCACGATGCTGTGGGGTCCAACGTTCCATTGCGACTAAATGCTATTTCGCGCCGAACGTAACTGACACTATCTCCTCCACGTCCTTCCGACGCAGCTTAATTCGCGCGCTTTTTAAAATCGCTCGTTATTAAGCCTCACCTATATATAGCGCTAGAAGTTTACGTATGATCCCAAGTACACATTCGCAAACGAAATTAGATCTTATTCACGTAAGCTTATTTCCACTTTTCCTATGACGCTAATTATATAAAAAAAATAAATACATTCTTATGCACGAAATTGAGAATTCTTAATTAAATAAAGAATCGACAAATTTCTATATGATCTAAATACTTCGACGCAAATATTTAATACATAAAATTAATTACAAATCCATATTAACAATACTAAAATTTTATATGATAAAAAAAATTAATATGTACCAAGACAATAGAAAGAAAAATAATGTGAACTATATTAATATACCGTACGAACAAAGAAATTAGTAAATTTCTAAGACAATAGAAATAATAAATTAAGGATTCTTAATATTTCGTGACGACAATTTTCTTTATAGCACCAATGCAAGTTTTTGAGTAGTATTTAATTAGACGAAACGGCGTAATTAGTGCAGAACTACCTTACAGTTTACTATTATTGTTCGAGGATAACCAACTACAATGTAGTCGTTTCCGTTTTGATACGTGATCCTCGATTAGATTTCCGGTCCACGTGAAGTAATTCACTTCTTCAATAGATTCTAAAAATACATTGGTTTTTAAACTCGAACGGAAAATCTCAACATCCAAGTTTAGTTATAAAACCAGTAACAAGAACCGTACAAATGTTCGAAAGTACAATTTAATTTTCGGCATAGACAATATCGTCAATCCAATAAGTTAAACATACACTGAATACCGCCATATAAACCACCTATTTCGGTGTAAATTTTACTCTCTAAAAATAACTACGCAGCGGCAACAGATAAAAATACTAGCGATCTAGCCGAGATGTTCTATGAAAGTGATCGAGGTCATCAAAATTCTATTATCTCCCAGAAACAAGTCACGCATATCCGTTAGAGTTAACAAGGATGCGATGAATATATAGCAATGGCCAAAGAATCGTAACATTACCCAACTTAATTTTTATCTACCGATTCAAATGCGCGTTTCAAATGTAAGACACAACACACACGTTTGACGTTTTAACGTTAAGTACTTAAATTGTTTACTGGAGCATACAAAGCTATCTGGATATTATGCTATAAAATAATAAAAAGTAATAAATATTATTAAATTTACAATTTGTTCCTTTAAATTCGCCGGCGTGTAAATAATAGCCTTAATATCAAAACAAACTGAAACCGGTATAAGATTTTATATTCCGACCTCCTTTTCTTTCTGCACCGTTTTACACTCACTGAGTCAGTGCTGGATTGATTACATTTTCCTGTGTATTTTTCTTATGTTGACAACCTTGAACAGTTGTGGAAGTAACTGCTTTTTCAAGAAGGTGATGATATAATGAAAAAGAAGCTAAGATAAAATTCAAGGGGACAAAAATAAACACAACAAATAGTCAGTTATGAAAACAAGAAACAAAATGGTGAATGATGGAGCTAATTTAACTCTATTCAAATTGTTTGACAGAATCTGACAACATTGCACACTTGCAAATTCGAGAGTTGTATACGTTAATCCGTTAATTCTATAATTAGAACGAGACACATATAGTCCCATAAAAACCTGTATTGTTTTCTAAGGTGCGAACAGACTAGAGTCTATTTATTCTTCACAATTGTTTTTTATTATACCTTTTAAATATACATATTCTCTTGCTTTTCATTGCTTGAAGCTTAATATATTCAAAGATTTTAAATAAATTAATTGAGCGATAGTTCTCTCAGTCAAAATATCAGTTGCTATTTATACCAAAGTATTAATCAAATTAATCAAATATATTCTAAGTGTCTGTAACAAGATTACGTGACCGATTGAAAAATTAAGTTATTAAAAACATTCTTTTATGGTATACTGAAAGCGTATAATGTATAGCGTAGCTATAAATACATGCATTAGATATATTCAACGTAGTCGTGTAGCATACCCGATCGATTTTTAAAACGGGACGTCCTGCAAAATCCAGTATTTCTAGAGTAATATAAAACAACAAATATAAAAGGGATTGTTTACTTAAAAATATTTATGTTCAAAACAATAAAATTACTTTTATGTATACAAAGTGACGAATGGAAAAATATGGTTTTCAATAATATTTGTTTTGAGAGATGATCTACCTAATATAGCTACAGGTGTTTCATGCATAAATAAAAATGTGTTTTTTCTCTCCTGTTTACAGAACTCTCCTTTTCAGAATGAAGTAATATACGAGGGTCAGTCAAATTGAAACCGGACTTTGTTTTTACTAATTTATTAGCTGAAAATAAAATTACAAAACAATATACTGTGGAATCCACCTATAATGAACTCGCTTATAATGGAAACCCTGCTATAATGTACACTTTTTTAAGGTCCCGGCACAAACACGTGTAAAATCCTCGGTTGAAATGAACTCGCTTATAATAGACTTTCGCTTATAATGAACCTAAATTCGTTATTATGTCCATTACAAGCGGAGCGATTGGGTACTTTCCCGAATTATATGACGCAATCGAACAGAAGCTGAGACGCGCGAACTGATGTCGCTCTAGCAGTGTATGTTAGGGGATTGACAAGTGTGCCTCGCTGCAAAGATTTGGTCGTGAAAATGTCTGAAAAAGGTAAAAAACGTGCCTTTACAACGCATGAAAAGTTTACGATAATAAGTGAAATTGAGAAAGGAATGACCCAAGCAGATATTTGTACGACCATGAAGCTGAAGAAATCTACTGTTTCGAACATATGGAAGAACCGCGACAAAATAAAAAATTGTAATTGGAAAATCAATGATAAAAAGAAGAAAATGCGGTCTTCTACACACCCGCAAGTAGATGACTTGTTATTTCAATGGTTCTTGAAAACAAGAGCGAATAATTTTCCCGTAAGTGGCCCAATGCTACAAATGAAAGCTGAGGAATTCGGAAGAATGATTCAAGATGATTTTAAATGCAGTTCAGGGTGGCTGGATAGATTTAAAAAAAGACACAATACTGTTTTTGGAAAAGTTTGTGGTGAGTCAGCTTCAGTGGACAGAAATGTAACTGATAATTGGATTTCTAAAGTTTCGCCTGCTATAAGTAAAGATTACTCCTTGGACGACGTTTTTAATGCTGATGAAACAGGGATTTTCTACCGAATGATGCCAGATAAGACCTATAAAATAAAAGGGGAAACCTGTGCAGGGGGTAAAATGTCAAAAGAAAGGATAACAGCGATGGTTTGTGCTAATGCTTCCGGAACAGAAAAACGAAAACTATTTATTATTGGTAAGTGTATAGGTCTTTTTACAATAATGTAACCTGTACCTACTTGATACCTGTCTGTTCTCTTTTAGGAATGTTTCTAAACCCTAGATGTTTTAAAAATGTAAAAACATTACCTGTAGATTATTGTGCTAATAAAAAAGCATGGATGACTTCACAAATCTTTATTGATTATTTGAAGAAATGGGACAGAGAGCTTACACAACAAAGACGCAAAATATTATTGCTGGTTGATAACTGTCCTGCTCATCCAAATGTTGAACTTCATAACATTAAGCTATATTTCTTTCCATCTAATGCTACGTCAGTGTTGCAACCTATGGACCAAGGTGTCATTCGGTCTCTGAAATAAGTTTATAGAAAATGCTACGTCAGTGTTGCAACCTATGGACCAAGGTGTCATTCGGTCTCTGAAATAAGTTTATAGAAAACAAATGTTGACGCAAATTATGGCACTTCAGGAAAAAGGTGTTACAAGAGCTGTAACTCTTTTAGATGCTGTGAATTTGTTAAGCGTTGCATGGGAAAGTGTTTCTTCAGAAACAATTAGGAACTGCTATCGTCATGCTGGTGTAGTAAATTATAATCCTGAAGCAATGGATTTCGATGCAGAAGATGATATACCCTTGAGTGAACGGGTCAACATCAGTAACCTAATGGCTCTAAGCAAGTTTGACGAATATGTGAGCATTGATGAAAATTTAGAAGTTACGGAACAATTATCGGATGTTGATTTAGTTCAGCAAGCAATAGAGGAACCACAGGAGGAAGAACACATGGAAGATGATGAAGGACTAGAAGGGGAGGAAACTGCGATAACAACTGAAGACGCAATAACTTCTATTAGAAAATTGCAGCGTTATTTTCAGCAAAAAGAGAATAACACTGACACTATATCAATACTAAATAAAGTTGAACTTATTCTAAATAAAGATTATCTGGACAAACCGTGGATTCAAACAAAGCTGACCAACTTTTTTCAAAACATGTAATGTTAAATATGCACACAAACATGTGTGTACGTACATAGATACCTACTACTATGTATGTAACATACATGTATTACAATAAGTTTTTTGTTTGTATTTTCGACCTCATGTATTATATACAAATTATGTAGGTCAGAGTTATCTTATATAGAGATATGTATATCCTATAGAATTATCTTTTTTTAATAAAAACGTGGAAATACATAAATTTTATTATGTAGTAATTATTCTGATGAGATGAACACTCGCCTATAATGGACTGTTTTGCTTAGTCCCCTGAAATCCATTATAGGCGGATTCTACAGTAACTGATTTTCTATATAGTCTCCTTCAACATTTACACATTTTTCCCAGCGTCTGGGGAGCTTGTGGATCCAATCTTCATAAAAAGTGTGAGATCGTGTCAACATCCAATTGTGGCACATACTTTTCTACTTCTTAATCTCTCTGGTGTCCGCCTAGTGTTTCCTTCAGTGGCCCAAATAAATGGAAGTCGCATGGGGATAAATTTGGACTACAAGGAGGATGTTCTAGAATTTCCCAGTAGATTTGGTTCATTATAGCTCGAGTCAGTGCGACCGTGTGAGATATTGCGTTGTCATCCAGCAAAATCACATTTCATGTTGGTTAGTTGCGCCTCTTGTTTCTGTAGGTGGCTTTTGTCCTCTTCACGAGTTAGCAGTAATAGACAGCGTTCAAATTCCGACGTTCATGTAAGAAATCAATTAGCAAAACACCTTTCCAATCGAAAGAGACAGTTGCAAGAACTTTTCCAGCTGTTGAACGTGTTTTTGATTTCATAGGACGAGGTTCTCCACTTATTCGCCACTGCAAACACGGCATTTTGGATTTGGGCGTATAGTGATGAACCTATGTTTCATCACATGTTACTATTCTATGTAGAAAATTGTTTGTTTCTCGTTGAAATCGATCGTTATTGGCAAGTGTCTCTTCGAATCTGTTTTTGATCATTTATCAAAAGGCTTAAAACCCATCTTGAACAAATTTTGCGAAAACCCAGATGCACAGTAATAATGGAAGATGCGCTACCGTGATTTATTTGTACTTCACTTGCGATTTCATTAATCGTAAGGTGCTGAGTACCTTCAATGTGGTCACGTATCGTTCGAATATTATCGTGAGTCTCAGCTGTCCTGGGGCGCTTACTGTGCCTCTAATTTTCTACAGTTTCAAAACCATCCTTGAATTTTTTAATCAAGTCATGCACTTGAGTACGTGACAAAGTTGTATCACCAAACTGTGTAGTCAGTCTAGCCAGAATTTCGCTTGGCTTGGTTCATCAGAAACTTGATAATAACGCGTTGGGCAATCGAAATTAAAATTTCAGTCAATTTGAAGTGAACATTATTTAATACTAAACAACCAAACTATATATATATATATATATATATATATATTGCGATGTGAGTTATTCGCAATACGTCAGGCGACGGTCTGGCGATGACATTAACCGCCGAAGATGCCAGCTGTCGCCGGGAAAAGTCTAGAAGCTCCGGATAATTCTGGATTATATATACACCTATACAAGAACTCGAAATGGAGGGAGACGATTAATTCAACGAGTAATCATCGTTGTGTTTATATTGTGATATAAATGTGAAATAAATATTAATATAAATACTGTTGTTATTAGTTATTCGTTATTAACTTTAATGTCGTGTATTTTGTTTTATTATGAATATAGTGTTTTAAATTACCATTAGTTTTATTTAAACACACTAAACAAATAACTGGCTATTGGTGTAAGGAAAATAGACATGTACATACCAAATATCCACAAAAAATAAATGTATGCTGTATTTTAAATAATTCAATTGTCGGTCCTTTTTTATCGATGGCGCACTTACTGTCAATAAATATTTATACTTGTTAAATAACAGCATTATGCCCACTGTTCTCTCGTATGACATCAATTTGGAAGAAATCTGGTTTCAGCAAGATGGTTGCAAAGCTCATAGTACGAGAAATGTGAAGGTGTTTTTGAGAAACACTTTCAATGATCGTATTATAAGCAAGGATTGCACAATCAGAAAGACAAGTTTATCATAATATATTTAAGAAAAATAAACCAAAACCATGAAAATTATTGATCTCATGCTTAACAGTTCTGCGAGGTGATTTGGAGGACAGTTTCGGGAATTTTTGAATGCGACGAGAAGTGCAATAGACTACATTAAATAGATATTTGTAAATAATGTATTAGGTGTCGCAAAAGTCATACTCATCACCCTATCGGAAGATGCTATAATTTTAGCAAATGGCGGCAAATGTCAATTTTGCTTTGACATTTGTGAAGTAAACAGATACAAAATACACGTCAACAAGACATGGATCGCTATACTCCTCAAGAACGCGGAATAATTGTTTGGATTTTTTTGCGGAATAATTCATCGGTAGTGTTGACCCAGCGTGAATTTCATCGCAGATTTCGCGGTCGTCCGGTACCAACTGGGCAAATACTACGGCGTTTAGCCGCTCGCCTTGAAGAATGTGGGTCAACACGAAATGCTGCCAGGTCTGGCGGACCCCGGAGCAGCCGTTCTGCTGAGAATATCGCGGCTGTGACTGAAGATGTCGCGGAGAACCCCGGAGTATCGACCAGACGACGTGCCACGTAATTGGGCATCAATCGGCGGTCTTTACAGAGAATTTTGGGGAAAGACTTGAAGATGTTCCCTTAGAAAGTGCAGACATTGCATCAGTTGTTAGCTGTTAACCGCCAATCGGGTGTAACCTACGCTCAAGCTATCCAGGATCTTGACCACGAGGAAGACAGCTTTTCATCGAAAATCGTCATGAGCGACGAGGCCCATTTCCATCTCTGTGGATCTGTGAATAAGAAAAATTATCACTTCTGGGGCACCGAAAATCCGCGTATTGCCCATGAAGAGCCGTTACGCCAGCTCAAAGTCACTGCATGGTGTACTGTTTATGCTGGAAGCGTCATCGGACCTTATTTTTTCGAAAACGCTGCGGGCCAACGACTACTGTGGACGGCGAGCGCTGCAGAGCCATGCTCAACGACTTTCTCCTTCCTCAATTGGATGAATTGGGACTTTAGAACATGAGGTTCCAATAGGATGGAGCAACGGCGCATACTGCACGAGCCACAACCGAAATTCTGCAGGCTGCATTTCCGGGTCGCCTTATCTCTCATTTTGGCGATTTGCACTCGCCGGATCACCCGATTTAACTGTTCCAGACTTCTTTTTGTGGGTTTTTTTGAAATCACGAGTCTATGTCAACAAACCTCAGACTCTTGAAGCCCTCAAAGAGCATATCCGTCAAAAATGCGAGAACCTATCGCTAGAGGTTCTGGCAAGTCATCACTTTCGGCAGCGGCCACTTGGTCGATAGCATTTTCTCGACTTAATGAAAAATTTAAGACATTGAATGAACATAATCCAAAAGCAGAACCAAATATTTTCATTCATAAAAAAATTACAGCCTAAGAACATCGGGTGACAACTTTAGCGCCACTTTGTATTTATTTTGTATGCTTTTATTTTTGGTATGTACCGATGCTATATGCTAAATAAAAATTTTCACAAATTCACAAATTCGGAAAATATTCAATTAACCCATTAAAGCCCGGTGGCAACTAAAGTTGCCACCTAACTAAATCCGCCAAGTATGTAGTAGTTAATGAAGGGAATTTTGTGTTGAAGTGGTGGCACAATGTGTACTGTATGTAGATTTAATGCTACAACGTTAGAAGTGTATTACAAGTCTTGATAATCACAAGTTTTTTCAAGTGCGTCAGCGTATTTCACTAAGCTCGATGGCAGTAGATCAGTCTTTGTAAGTATATAGGCTTGTAATCATATTTATATTAGTATTAGATAATTTAGTAGTCTTGCTAAAATATGTTATTTTGTACTTTTATTATTAGTTTATCAATTCAGTAAGATTTTACAAAATGGCGGCCATTTTAATTTCGATGGCAACTTTAGTTGCCAATTGGAAAATGAGGTTATATATAATATATAAAGTTTTTTCGTTAGGTATATCAGCGGAAGAGACGGAAAGGGGTTACTTATTCATGAACTGCTGGACATGATTTCAGAAGATGACGAAATACCCCAGAGCATCGCAATTTGTCCCCCGTCTGAACCACCCGATGCAGAAACTGATAAAGATTCCGATTTATCCGATGAAGAAGTAGAGGAAAACATTGATCGTCTACCTGGTCGCATACTTCGCGCAGAAGTTGCTGTACGGTACGATGATAACGTCGAAATTGATAGCACCTCAGACAGCGAACCAGTGGACACTGGTATGCCTTCGACTAGTGCACAGCCAAACAAAAAGGGTACAATAAAACGTAAAAACTCAAATAAAAAGCAGCCATCGGCTAAGCGTTCTAAGGCTTCGTTAGCTCGGGAAACAAAGTGGTATGCTAATATTACCGAAATAAATTCTGAAGTACTAAAATTTTATGACAGTGTGATTCATCCCAATGCAGAAGATTTGCTAAAGGAAACCGTTAAAAGTCCTTTTGAGGCAATGAAAACGTTTTTGAATCAAGAGATGTTAGTGCATATTGTCCGTGAAACAAATCGTTATGCCTCGCAGAAACTGCTGCACAATTTTAATGTTTCAGAGCAAGAAATTTGGACTTTTATTGGTGTCATGTTGCTTTCTGGATATCATCCACTACCGTATCGGAGAGTTTATTGGTCATCAGAATCCGATGTTCACTGTGAACTTATTTCTAATGCAATTCGTCGAAACCGCTTCGATGAGATTATGGCTCATCTGCATCTTGCTAACAATGAAACCAATGACGGTAATGATAACTTATATAAAGTGCGCAAGTTTATTGATATATTGAATGCATCATTCAAACTAATAAGTGCAGGACCAACTGTTAGCATAGACGAAAGTATAGTACCTTATTATGGCAGACATGGACTGAAGCAATTTATAAAAGGAAAGCCGATTCGTTTCGGATTTAAATTACGGGTAGCTGCAGATCCTTCTGGCAGAATACTTCATGCCGAGCCCTATTGTGGTGCTTCAACACATCTTCCGACAACAGGTTTGGGTCAAGGTGGAGATGTGGTACTTGGTTTAGCTGATTACTTAGAAGCCAAGGCGGGTACTATATTTTACTTTGATAATCTTTTTACTTCAGTTGGCTTATTACAAAATCTAAATGAAAAAAAAATAGGAGGTACCGGCACATTACGTGAAAATCGGTGCAGCCCTCTAATGAAGTTACCAGACAAACAAGCTTTTAGAAAAATACCACGAGGTGCACCATCGTCATCTGGTACCGGTAATATTCTCGCAGTGCGCTGGAATGATAATAATGTGGTCACTGTTCTCAGCAATTGCGAGAACATGTATCTCTTGAAAATATCAAATAGATATAGCCAAACTGAAAAAGCCAAGATTCCAGTGAATATACCTAATCCAATTGATCGCTATAATAAGTGCATGGGAGATGTTAATCTGTCGGATCAATTTGTAGCATCTTACTGATCCAGAATAAGATCTAAAAAATGGTGGTGGCCATTATTTGCTTGGGGAGTTGACATTTGTTGTGTACAAGGTTGGCTTATGTACAGGAAATTTGGCCATAACTTAACCCTTTTGAACTTTCGGAGGGAATGTGCCATTTTCATTTTGAAGTCTTTTTGGGAATCTCGCAAAGCCACAGTGTTCGTTCTTCTTTGCAATTTTCCCCGGCCTTGGAAGAAATTCGGAAAGACCGAACTGATCACATTATTGAAAAGGGAACTTCCAAATATAGAAGATGCAAAGTATGTGGAAATCGTACATATTATATTTGTAGCAAATGTGATATACCATTACACCCAGAAAACTGTTTTAAAACATTCCATAAGTAAAAAATAAAATTATTTAAATTATATCATCTTTTAATAAAAATTTCCTATATTATCCCATTTGCAACTTTAGTTGGCAGAACGAAACGTCCTTATATAAAATTAAAATAATGCTTCTTTTCAGAGAAACTGTATTTAAATACATTCATTATAATTATTAAACACATAAAATATTAAATAAAAATCAGCAAAAATGAATTACGGGCTTTAATGGGTTAAACCATAATACAACATTAAAATAATTTTGACTTGGGTCTAACAATTTAATTTTTCAAGGCACTCTCATTCCAGAAACTGGGAAATGCTACGAATTTATGCACCAACCTGGTATAATAAGAATTCGTGTCAAGAACCGTTAAAGGAAGGTGTGCTTTGTAATAATTTATTTGATTACGTTTCCCATATTTGATATTCGTCTATTTCCTTTTCCCATTTAAAAGATACCAATATCAGCGTGAATTCGAAAGAAAAAGAAATCCAAATGTAAAAGCCGCTGCTGGCTATTTACGATTCCTAGTTTGTTAGGACCATTTCCATATGTCATATAATATGTACGTATTTGAATGGAAAAAAATATGTCAAGCGCTTTTTCTAGGGCTTTCCTTTTCGTTTTATTGACTGTGATCCCCCTTCTGCGTGAAAAGAAAACTGTATATGCTCTCGAAGCTACAGGAAAAAAATTGACGAGGGCCTACTGGGTTTTACGGTTCGGCAATCTTTTACGTACGTATGCGTGTAGATATCAATTCATGTACGAAAAGGTATTGATCTACGTGCACTTATAGATATAGAAGATCTAGTAATTTCGTACGCGTTCGTATTTCGAATTTTCAATAGAATTAATGAAATAATCTCTTAGTAACACTAAACAACAAAGGAACATTTCTGCTCTATCAAATCATCAAAAAATGTTTGATCATGATGAAATTGGCTGTGCAATTTCCAAACATAACATAACATACTTTACAGAAAAATATAAGAAATGTTTTCACCTACATTAGTACGTTCTTCTTAAAGATGTACAAACGTGCAAATATAAAACATGTATAAAGAGATATGAAAAATTTATTAAACACGAAACACAATTGAAGCGCTCGGGGGAACACAGTAATAAGCCACATTATCTTAATTTTGAGAAAAGCTAGAATGTATATTATGATTAAATCCTGAAATATGAGTTTTAAAGAATTCTGTTCAATTTTTTGGTATGTAAATGCGGCTATCGGTCTCTTTAAAATTCCATGACGAAATGAAGATTGCTTTTTTATTTTCCAAAAAAAATAAGAAAAACTGAATAAAATGTGGCTTGTTACTTTTTTTCACTCAAAGAAGTTGAACAGTTCTTAAGTTTTAAAATGTACGGATAAGTAATGGGCAGCTGAGTTGTCAAGCAATTTTTTTATTAAGAATTATAAAATGCTATTTTTATTGGATTAGCTTCAACAAAAAGAAACGTGTGGTATGAGCATTATTTATCTGCACCATCTATGTTCTCGACTTGGTCGTCACATTCTTCAGTAGGCGTAACGTCTTGTACTCCAATATTTATATAAAAATCGTGGTACACTAATGGAATGTATGGCAGGAGTACCTTCAAGTTGTTTAATTTTATTTCTTTAATTTTAACTGGACCGTTGTATTTTTTTTAACTGTATTAAGATCCATCACTTGAGGAATTTTCTGTCCCCTTTTACCAAGATTTACCGGCTTGAAATCTTCGTTCAAAATATGTTTAATAAATATTTTGGTAGGATTATCAGCTTCAAACTTAAAACAGCGTACATTGGCAAAGTCTACGTTTTCTTTGCCCCCAGTAAACTGTTTCTTGTTTATTGATTTGCCTATTTCGTCAAAAGAATATAAGTCATTTTGTGTCATTTCATACACAGTAAATGGACTTTTAGTTCTTGATTCTTTTACTACTTATACCCATTCTTCTGGTGAGTAAACCTGATTTATGTATTTCTTATGTTTTTCTATGGCCGCAAAATCACGATCGGAAGGCAGATGCGTATGTCCAGCCACAAGGAAGCGATGTTCTATAGATTTGTAGACATTATTTCTAACCAAGTGAAGCCACAAAGCCATGAGAGTCCAATTTTTATTTTGTCCACCACAGTTGTCAGTAAGTACAATGAGATGTTTGTTGGGAGTTGGGGGGTTGTCATTAATGTATTTTAAAATGCAGCTGGCGATCTCATCACTTCCTCTTTTGGCAACATTCTCGGTTCACTTGTACATGCAACCTTTTACAGTATTACCTTCGTGTATTCCCATATTGTACATCCAGGTTTTTCGTAAGTAAAACGCTTTACCAACGGTAAGTTGTGGAATCGGTAGCGCTTGTTGTAAGTCGAAAGATATTACGTCCAGCAAATTGTTTTCTTCTTTTGATCTTCGCATTTCATTTTTTAAGTTGGTCCGCATCGCCTCCGCTCTTCTTTGGTGTAGCTCCAAACTTATTTTGATGTCTTGAACTTTTTGTTCACTATCTTTATGAGATTCGAGCAAAGTATGGTATTCATCGCATGTTGCACACGTATCGCTTCTAGGAAGCTTGAAGCCGATATTATATTCAGAGCAAAATATCCTGCGATATCTGTCTTCTTTAACAGAATTAATATTACGTGCTTTACACCAAGAAATGTAATACTTTTTATACAGCAACGATATTGACAAATCGTGGTCAATATAGCTTCTATGTGGATTTTGCTTGCGGCTATAATGACTGCAATATTTTGGAATAGATTTGAAATGGTCATGAACAGATTGCACCATTACTTCCGGCAACCTGTTCTTTCTGTTCTTATGTCTACCACGCCCATCAGATTTTGGAGTATTAAGTCCGTCCCTGATTTGTTTGCAAACATTATAAACTCGTCTTCTATTATTTTGTAAAGCATGGACTGACAAAAATTCTTCTTTACACACTTCATGGTCTTTCCCCTTCGTCTTAACATAGTATTTAAATGTGGTAGATCGTGATTACTTTTGCTTTGTTGTTTTTTTGGGGTATTTACGTTTTTTACCTACACTTTTAATAATTCCGAATAAGTACGCGTTTTGTCTATCAAACGTTTGTAAATTCCAAAATGAATGAAAAATATTTTGTTCCTCCCCTTCTAATGATTCCCTGCATTTTGTTTACAACTGCAAGGTGGTCCTAATGATTTAGAGTCTTTTTTCGCACCCTTTAGGGTGGTATACCCATAGCCCATATTTCTCCTCTGTTGAGCTTTCACCTTCTTTCTGCATTGAATGTTTGTTTGTCTTTGCCTTGATGGCGCTTTTTTTGGCGGAGTTGTTACATATGCCCTAGTAGGACCCTCTTTCTAAAACAACCATAAAAAATGCTGTCAAAATACCACATAAATTAAATTTGGTAAAATCAGTAACAAACCATAAATTGTTTAGTTGTTAGATTATTTTTTCCTGTTTTGTTACCTAGCTAGTACTGTAATGAGTTTACATGGATTAACACTGGCAAATCAAAGTACTGATTTTAACATTACACTTTCACTAGCAAAACCAAGGCCACTAAAGCTAAAAATATTAGTAAAAAAATTTTGTTAAAAAGGGAATAAGCCATATCAAACTTTACTTACCTCTGATTCACAAACGCTGCTGCTTTCATTATTGCTACTTGTATAAATATAATCCTTGTCCTTAATACTATCATCTGTTTCGCTCGAAATGTCACTGTCACTACTATTTTCTTCACTACAAATTAACTTTCTTTTAGATGTCACATAGCTTACATCCGACATGTTGAATTTATGTGGCTTGTTACGTTTTTACTCCAAATTTGCCTTGAAGTTGACTTGGATCAGGAACGTAACCATGGACTTGTGGCGCGATCTTTTTACTACTAGCGGTAATAATTTCACTGAGGCTTGTTACCTTTTTAAATAGAATAGTTACATTGAAAACGAGATTTTCGATAACTTGTGGCTTATTACTATTTCCCCCCCGAGCGCTTCAATTGTCTGATTTTCACAAATATTTTATTTAGTAATGAAACGGTTCTGATTACGATTAATCGTAATTGACGATTATCAACATTTAGCGATTAAACGTAATCGTCGATTATCATTGCGATTATTTGCCGATTATCTACCAAAAATATTTTCAAATAAATTTTGTTTAAATTCTCGTTTAACAACCTTTATAAACGTGGCTTAAAAATTGCATGTTTAGGTGATGTATCCGAACGGAAATTTTTGGAATTCCCCTTTGACGGCTTGGGGCGTTCCCAGCTGCGGGCCCAAGTGAATACAGGAGACAGACAGTAACAGAACTGAATACCGCCCGCGCCTGTGCAAACCTGTTTTGTGAGAAAATTAGTAATTGTTCAGTTTTTGTTTGGTGTTTTAACTTATTAGTACTTCTAATGTCATTAAAATGCAGGTTTACTAGTGATATTTGACAGCATTTTGAAAAGACGTCTGAAACCCAACAAAAATCTAAATGTAAATACTGCAATGCCAAAACTTCTTGTGTGGGGAAAAATACTACAAATATGTGGAACCATGCCAAGAAATTTCATTCTATCGATATTCAAAAATACCGAGATGTAGTTCCTAGTATCCCTAGTACATCTACCGAGCCCCGTGGAAAAAAAACAAGCGACAGTAGTTTAATTTTTTTAATTTGAGATAAACGACCCTCCAACGGTTATATATATATAACAGCTCTACCTTCGAGGCCCTTGGCTTTTATTTCTTCTACTACTTTCTTCCATTTCTTTCGGTCCCTCACTCTTTTTCTCCAGTCATCAATTCCTTCTTCCTCTATATCCTTTAGCACTTCCTGTAACCACTTTTTCCTTGGCCGACCTCTTCTTCGTTTACCACCCTCTCCTCCGTGCAACACTTTCTTCACAATTCTTTGTTCCGGCATCCGAGAGATATGTCCCAACCAACTAGCTCTTCGTGATCGAATTAATTGAGTTATGTTTGGTTTTCTATACATTTCTTCTAACTCTGTGTTTGTTCTTCGTCGCCACCTGCCATCCTCCTCCTTAACTCCTCCAAAAATTTTCCTAAGCACTCTCCTTTCCCAGATTCTCAGATTTTCTTCTTGTTGTTTTGTCATGGTCCATGTTTCGCTTGAGTATAGAACAGCTGGCCGGATTATTGTCTCGTATATTCGTATTTTAGAAGTTCTAGATACGTGTTTTCCTCTTAATATTCGTGTTAACGCGCCAACTGCTCTATTTCCTCTCACCATGCGTTTTTCAATTTCTTTTTGTTCTTGCCCTTTACTGGTTAGTGTTACACCCAAGTACTCTCTATCTGTTTCACCTGTTCGAATTTATATTCGTTTCGACCTGATTTGAATTTGGTATATCTATTTTCTTCAGTCACTTCCGCTCTCATTTCCATATACTTTGTCTTCTCCTCGTTCACCTGTAATCCGTGTTTTCTTGCTTCTTCCACAAATTGTCCAAATACTTTCTCTAGTTCCTTCTTTGACCTCGATAATATGGTTACATCATCTGCATATGCAATAACTTGTACTTTGTTGTTGAAAATTACGCCGCTTGTTTGAATGTTGCTTTCCCTTATGATTCCTTCCAGCACCAGATTAAATAGGTCAGTCGAAAGCGGGTCTCCTTGTCTTAGTCCTCTTCTGGTTGTAATTTGTTCCGAGAACCTTCCATCCACTAAAATTTTACTTCTCGAATCCGGGAGTGTCATTCTTATTAACTTTATTAGCTTGTACAGTATTTGTAATTCTGCTAAAGTTTCATACATTTTTTTCCTAGAAATTGAGTCGTACGCCTGTTTTGCAGCATCTTTAACGTGAATATTTGGTCTGTTGTTGATCTACCAGCCCTGAAACCCCCTTGATATTCCCCTATTATCTCATTAGCGTAAATCTTTAATGTGTTTCGTACAATTTTTGCCACGACTTTGTAAGCGACTTCCAGTAAAGCTATTCCCCTGTAATTTTGACACAGTGTTTTGTCCCCTTTCTTGAAGATCGGGTATATGCCTGCCCTACTCCATTGCTCCGGCATTTTTTCTTCTCTCCAAATCCTTAGTACTAAGTGATGCAAGCATGCACCTAGTTCCGCTCCTCCTTGTTTTAGGATTTCTGCTGGTATACCACTCTCACCTGCACTTTTGTTATTCTTAAGTCCCTTAATTATTTCTTTTAGCTCCTGTTCTGTTGGTTCTTCTATTTCTTCCTGCTTGTTACATTCTTGTTGGTGTTATTGTTTGTTCCTCCATCTCTACCTCTACATTTAGTAGTTGTTGAAAATACTGCGCCCATCTACCTAATATGTCCTTTGGATCTCCTAACAGTAGCCCATCTTCATCTCTACAGTAACTCATTTTTGTGTCCTTGTTCTGCCTTGTTCTCTTGATTTCTTGGTAGAAATTTCTGATCTCCCTGTTTACAAAGTGTTCCTGTTAACTGTTTCTCCAAGATCATCCTTGTTGTCATGTTAACTGTTTCTCCAAGATCATCCTTTTTTTCTGTCTGCATATTCGCTTCGCGGTTTTCCTTTTTTCTTCGTAATTTCTAATTTTCTCCACTGTTCTGTTTCGATTTCTTTCCAGTTTTGCTTTATTTCTCTCCATTATCGACTCTCTACATTCCATATCATACCATTCCACTGTTCTTTTATTTTCCGCCTTTCCCAAACATGTGTTTGCAGCATTTGTCATTGCAGCCTGTATTTTACTCCATTCTTCTCCAATTGTTTGACTTTCTACGCTACCTCTTAGTAGACTTGATCTTATTTCATCTTCTAACTCCCTTGCCACTCGCTCCTCAACAAGTTTCTTTAAATTATATGTCTGTCTGACTTTTCTCTCTTTTCTTCCTGTTGGTATTTCCTGCTTTAAATTAGTAATGACCAAAAAATGGTCACATCCGCGTCCGGTCCTCTGTAACTTCTCCAGTTTCTAATAGCTTTAGAATGTTTACTCTCTATGAGAACATGATCTATCTGGTTTTTTGATCGTCCGCCAGGGGACACCCATGTTACTTTGTGGATATCTTTGCGGCTAAAATGTGTGCTGACAATTTTCAGTTGATTTTCTGCTGCGAACTCAATTAGTTTCCCGCCGTTTTCATTGCTGTCAGCATGTAAACTTTTCCCTCCTATTATTTTCTTATATACTTCCTCTCTGCCTACCTTCGCGTTAAAATCGCCAATCACCATTTTTATGTCATATCTCGGTAAGCTGTTCCATACTTCATTTAACTTATCGTAAAATTCATTTTTTGTTTTTGTGTCTTTTTCTTCCGTCGGGGCATGCCCATTTATGATACTCAGTTTCCTATATTTGCCTCGTAATCTTAAATAACACATCCTATCAGACAATGCCTTGAAATCCATCACCGCCTTTTTATTTCTCTCGTTCACCATGAATCCGGTTCCAAAATATCTATTTTCCCCACCACTTTTGAAAAACGTGGTTTTTCCTATTTCAACTATGTTACTACCGAGTTGTGTTGTTTCTTGCAAGGCCAGGACATCCACACCACATTTTGTCATTATCTCTGCTAAATTATTTAAGGCCCCCTCTTCGTATGTGCCTCGCACATTCCATGTTCCTATTTTTAACACCCTCATCCTTCCTGTTTGTTTGCATGTTTTGCAATGTAGTTTTTTTGATCATCTAGCTTTTTTCTATCTGTCGGGTTCCTTCCAGACTTGCTAGTCCTTGTTCTTTTTTTTCCCATTTATAATCCTTTCAGTTTAGGGTTTTTGTTATTCTCTTACTTTGTTGTATGTTGGCTGTGCCTTCAGGGGATCTCTTACCAGCAGTTCTTTTCTGCCCGCTACTTATTCTTTCTTCTTCCTTTCCTACTTTGCGATACTCCTCGTTATTCAAGTCACTTACTTTGTATACGCTATTATTTACTATTAATTTGTTATATCTTATCTTCGCCGTAAGGCCTTTTTGTCTCGCATCTTTTAGATATGGTATTAACTGCTTCCTTTCTTCTTGTATTTTCCTAGGGTAATCTTCGTCAATCCAGATTTCTGTATTTTTTAAAGCTTTTGCGTTTTTTAGAATATCATTTCTTTTATTTTCTGTACTTAATTTTACGAGTACCGGCCTGTTCACCTCTGCTTTATATTGACCAATTCTTCTTATTTCCTCAACATGCACTTCATTATTAACGTTTACTCCAATTCTTTGTATTATATTTAGTTTTTTTTTTATGGGGTTTTCATTTTGTTGATCCTTTATTCCTTTCACCAGAATGTTTATTTTCCTAATTTCTCTTTCCAAAAAATCAATTTTTTCATCCTGTTTTGTCATCTGTTCCCTGAATTTTGTATTTTCTTCCTTAGTTGATTTCATGTCCTGCATCACTTGCGCTAGTTTTCCATCCATTTCCTTTAAACTATTCCCTATTTCTTGGAACATCTTTTCTATTCTGTCCATGTCTGCCATAATATCGTTTAATTTATCTTCAGTACTTTTCCTAGATCCGGCTCTGTTCAACTATTTACATTCACGAACCTCTTATATGCGTTTTTGTTCTGTTTGGTCGGAAACCTTGCTTTTATCGAAACACAGCGATTCTTATTTTTAAATCTTATTTTTTGTTACTTCTATTCCTACCTTGCTAATGTTGAAACTTGTCTATCTTATGTATTTCGCTTCTAGACACTTGATTTTATACTTGCTGGCAATTTATAACTCGTAACTACACAAAATTTGGGCTTTTATTACGGAGCGGCAAATCACCAAGCTTTATCGACATAAGCCAGAGCCGTCCCTCGAACGGTTGCTGTTACAAAATTTATAGTAGAAATGATATACGTGGATAATATGCAGGCATTGAACTCGTTTTGCGCAAAGAAATATACCCGATATGTACGAACAAGTAAAAAATCATCTTATGCATGAGCTGAAGCCCTTGCCTATCATTTGCTTAACAGCGGATGTGTGGACAAGCGATTCGTTATCGAATGTATAAATGATTTCTTGAGTTTCACAACTCACGCTCGGTCTGATGACTTAAAACAAAATCTGTGTGCCTAGAAGTAATGCCCTTTGAGGGAATAACTCATTGTACTGAAAATATGGCACACAATATCCACTTAGCTATATTGAAGTGGGAAATTGTAAACAAAATTCAGGCCATTGTGACTGACAATGGCGGAAAGATTACAAATGCAGTCAAAGATTTACAACAAGAAATTCTTGATATTCAACAAATTCCCTGTGCAATACATACAGTACAATTGATGTTAAAGGATGGCTTATTTCAAAACCAACTGATAAAACAGATCATAGATAAATCAAGAAAAATTGTAGGTCATTTTCGCCACTCTACCGAGGCAGGAAAATTACTAAAAGCAAGCCAAAAAGAACACAATTTGCCTCAAAATGTCTTAATACAACTGTAACCGTAAGGTTAAATTCTACATATTATATGCTCAACCGTTTATATGAACAGCGAGTTGCATTACAAGCAGCATTGTTAAAAACTAACTGTAACTACGACATAAGTACTCAGGAATGGTAAATAATCGCGGAAATCACAGAATTACATACTGCGACATTGTCAGAAGTTATTCCAGTGGTCACTGGAATGTTTCGACTTCACGTCAATTACAATCCACAAAAGAAATGAGGAATGACACAGGTGACATGACAAGCAACATTTATTTCAGGGGAATCCCCATCCGAGTAATCGTTAGAGGTAACTACGAAAATAAAAAGAACAAAATTTTTCGGAAATTCCCAACCGACCGAGCCACGAAAGCAAAAACGACAGACAGCATGTACACTGAAAAAAAATTAAAACCAAACACCAGTCCTGTCACCTATAAAATTCGCAAAACTGTAACGATTGTATAACTGCCACTTGTAAACATTTAAATCTGCAAATAATAAATAAAATAAAACAATCACTTTGTTATACCACTTTATTCACATATAATCGTGACCGCGGTTTCGACATACAATGTCATTATCAAACTGCAAAAGTTACAGGCCTACATAGAACTTGTAAATGACACAAAAATATATGGGGGTGGTTTATGATGTTATTTAAAATTACTACTACTATATTATATATATTATGTATATATATATATATATATATATATATATATATATTATATATTACTACTATAGTAGTAATTTTAAATAACATCATAAACCACCCCCATATATTTTTGTGTCATTTATAAGTTCTATGTAGGCCTGTAACTTTTGCAGTTTGATAATGACATTGTATGTCGAAACCGCGGTCACGATTATATGTGAATAAAGTGGTATAACAAAGTGATTGTTTTATTTTATTTTATTATTTTCAAAATGAATTACCACAAAGTTACGGCTACCAGTATTAATTATTTAAATCTGCAGTAAATAATTATTTATTTCAATACGTGCATTTACAAATAATCGCAATTGGTAAATTTATCATTGAAAAACATTGTGATGGTTTGCGTCAGTTTCTATTTTTTTTCATGGTTGAGCATCACCCCCAAACGGGTGGCACCCAGTACGGGCCACCTTTGACGCCCCTCTCTAGCTACGCCACTGCTTTCCGTATCTTGCTGAAACTTTAGATTTAGGTTAACGAAATATCGAAATTAATTTTGGCACCTGACGTTTTATTATTGGCGCCCTCTTTGAGACTATGTACAACACTAAGAAGACATCCCTCGTATAAAACCGATGTAGTTTTTACGCACTAATATGAGATGACGAAATCAAAACTTAAAATCTCAGTTATGATTACTTGCCAAAATTATGTCTATAATATTTATAAACGATGAGAGAATTATTACAAACCATAACAATGTAAAGCGATGAAAATACAACAGGTTTACGATTATGATTATGCACTAGTGATAAAATAGTTGTTATTTAAATCTCAAACCTCGTGTTTATTACAGGAATAAATCCTGTGTTGATTAAACCATCATACATATATTGATGTTTGTAAAATTCTAGAACAACGCGTAAAATTTGTACGGCCGACGCGACGTTCGTGAATATGAATTTTACTGAACCCACTATTTGTGGTGCATGCTAAAAAATTTTCATCTCAACAGCATTACTCAAATTTAGAATGACGTGTGGAAGACTTGCACGTTCTAATTTTATTTAAAAAATGCTTTTACAACGTGTGCTTTTTAAGTTGCAATTATTGTTTATGATCTTCTGTCGTTGCTTAACTGCCGCGTTCATGCCCACGTGAACTACCTAATAATCTTTAGGAAAATATCTTGAACACTATCAACTACTGATGTAACGAAAACAAGATAACATAATTTGAAACATACTTGAGTGGGTAAAACCTCACTAAATTTGTATAATACAAAAGTATTTTTAATAATATAAAAAATATTATTAAAAATGGGGTGTGAAGAACACAATACAAGTTCATTTATGTATTTTTGAATGTATCTTCTCCGAAGACGTAGATACGTATTTCACATTTCTACATGTTCGTCGGTACGCCCCTGTTGGAGAAGAGACACATTCAAACAAACATAACTACGTTACTATCTAGCCGAAATTATTAAGACAGAGCGTGAAGGAATATTCAGCGCTGTCTACATAATAACGGCCGAAGTAGACGTGTTTTTTATAGTCGGTAACCACCGTATCTATAAAAAAACTGTATTCTCGTGTCTTCACTACTTGTCGACGTGAGCCGAATGTGTATATGACAACATAATTTGAAACATACTTGAGGACAAAAGTATTTTTAATAATATAATATTATTAAAAATGGGGTGTGAAGAACACAATACAAGTTCATTTATGTATTTTTGAATGTAACAAGATAAAGATCAATATAAATAAATGTGCAATGATCACATATACTACAAAGTAGCACCCATTACTATTTGCCTCTTCACTTGATCATTTTATTATCTCCAATCAAATACCTGAATGTTTTATTGCAACTCCGCTTTACGCATTCTTAATTTTGTTATTAGATCCTACCGTAAATATACAAATCTAAATCTTTTTTCAAATACTGTTTGAGATAAACCTGTAATTTGTCTGATTTATTGACAATAGTAATGACATTTAATAACAAATTTCTATTCTTATTGCGAAAAAGATAACTAGATATAAAATCCAGTATGAGGGATGTCGAAGGTGGAGGTTAATTTTTAGTACTGACATCTGATTAATGACGCCTTCAGTGTCCCAGTATGCAAAACATAAAACTGATTAATGAAGCCTTCAGTATCCCAGTATGCAAAACATTTTTATGTTTTGCATACTGGGACATTGAAGGCGTCATTAATCAGATGTCAGTACTAAAAATTAACCTCCACCTTCAGTTAGCCTAAACCCAAAGTTGCAGTGTTTACGGCCGACATTATCAACGTACTTAAAAAGACATGCTAATTGCACCCAAAACATTGGGAAATCGTGCTATATTATAAAATCGGACCGGACCATCTGTGCATCTATTTCTTCTGGTGTTTGGGGAAATTTAATGTACCTGCGATTTAATTCACACAAAGCAATAGTTACTATTTTCACTGATTCACATGCAGAGGTTTTGCTCACTCCTACAAAATCAGCAGTCACTATCAACATCGAACCAGTAGCAAAAAATCTTAATGTTAACAAAAATTTTGTTGCCGGTGTCAATGCACTATTGCGGTTTGTTTCGGATTTTATTATTCCTTCAATTTATTGAAGAATTCCCCGACAAGTATTTTTTGAAAGACGAAAACGATTTATACACTCAATTTCGTCTATATCAACGAAAAAATTTATTCTGAAATGTAAATTTTAGATGCATTATAAAAATATATAACTTTAAAATATTTACCTTATTTTAAAAGTTTTTGGTCGTCGAATTACTGGAATATTGTCAATATCGTCTTCGTCCGAATCAAATAAAGGAATATCATTCAAATTCATTTTTAACCTTTAAACTGCAAACGTCCAAACACTTTGTTATCTTGTCACAAATACTTATAGTCCTCCAATCACAGCCCAGAATAAAGTTATACCGATGTTTAACTTGGCCCTGAACAGAGAGATAAGTTATACTGCTACTTATACCAGGGTTTATTCTATTCGGGGTTTATCTAGTGATTGTAGAACAGTTATTTGAAATTTATACTCGGTATTGCGTTATACTAGGTATATCTATGGATATCTAAATGGGATTTAAGTAAAACACTTGTACTAATTTCCAGTATATATTACACTTTATTATATGTATTAATAAATTGACGACATATTTCGCTACGATGTAGCTTCTTCAGATCTTATATTACTACTGAACACACTCTCACAAATGTATGGCTTGTTTCTAAACTATTTCACTGGGTTGCACTTGTCTACATTAGAATCGTCTCTTACCGATATATCGTCTAAAGTTATTGTTATCTTAATATTTGATGAAACCAGTTTAAAAGTGGGGAATTATTAAGGTCCAAATGGTCATTTAACAATACATCTGCATACATCTTCAGGTCCCGCTTCTAAATTAATTAGAATTCAAGATATCGACCCCTCTCTTCGACAGGTCATAAAACAGACCGTTTTCAAAACCAGTGTTCTATCGACACAAACACTATCAGTCCGATCTTCTCGTTAGAACCCTCGAAAGTGCAACATCACCCGCCGTACTGGTCAAGTACCGGTGGCATGATCCACGTGCCCCTGCATCTCACCGCAATTAAAAGGTAATCCTGTATTGTTCTCTATACAGGCTGACTGAAGTTTCATTTTGTTTTTTTTTTGGATATATTCTAAAAAATATAACAAATAAAATAGTAAAAATTTTTTCTAATAAAAGTTGTCTAGAAACGGCAAAAAAAAATAAAAAATAAAAAATAAAAAAAAATTTTTTTGGCGTTTCTAGACAACTTTTATTAGAAAAAATATTTACTATTTTATTTGTTATATTTTTTAGAATATATCCCCAAAAAAACAAAATGAAACTTCAGTCAGCCTGTATATTATTCTTTTAAGCGAATCCATATTAATTAAACTAATTAATTTCTTGTTCCTCCGGCCAAACATCGCTCTGCATATCTGTCAAGGTATACGACGGACCACGTGGCCGCCCATTGCCGCAAATCAAAGGTAACTCTGTATTGTTCGATACAGAGATTATTTTAAATTAATCGTATTCAATTAACCCTTAATTTATTGCTCAATTAAACGTTCGTTTCAGAGTATTTTTGTGTTCATTTTCAGTTACTTAATTACCGCTCCTCGTGTACATATTACTTTGATTAATTACTTTTAAATATATCAATTTCAATTTCTTCTTATGTAAATATAAATACAAACATTAAGGACAGCAGGTGTTTTATTTATTTAGTAAGTAAATTATAGATATATTTGAATTAACAATCATCACGCACGTCCTGGACCTTTGAAGGAACTTCACCAGCATCACTAATTATTTTATTATCAAATAATTTCATTATTATTAGCACGGCACATCCACATCCCGATATCCAGCACGAGCCGCCGTTTGTAATACCGTAAACGCGACCTCCCTCGCGCTCTTCTATTTCCGTATAGTACCGACTATTATAGGTAACGCTTGCTCATATAGCAAAAAAGTATTATTTAATATACGCGTTATTCTGTACATATAATATGGTAATATTAATTCGGTGTAAAAGAAAGAGAGTACCATAATTATTTCTTTCTTCTCTGAAGATAATTTGTTTACCAAATAACAATATTGTGTTTGTTTGCGACAATTTAGGACGGTGATGTTATTGTTGTGATTGTCCAGGATTAATTTGCAATTTGATTGCAATTGCAGTTGTTTCGCAATTACGAAACCCTTCGCTTGTTGGAGCTAATGCAATTATTATTTCAAAACATAATTTCATTCCGAGACGAACATTTCAATTTTTTATAACGAGGCAACATAATGAAAGTGTTAATATTGTGGGATTTTTTATTACGTAGGAAAGAGAAATAAATAAAGAAATAAACTTTAACCTTATTTTCTGTTATCTTTATTTGCATTTTAAAAACTAGGTATGTACCTGACGAAGCCATTATGTTGGCGAAACAATTGTCGTTTTACGATTATCTATATACAGTGTATTGCCGGATAGGTGTCTCAATAGGAAAACATTTTTATTGTATATTTATGAAAATGCGCAAAATAGTTGTTTTCTGCAAATTTTGATTAAATTGTGCTTAATTGTGCTAATATCTAGTTGCATTGAACGTAATTCATTTCACATGTTGGGCATGTGGTAGGTGAACTACTGTCATGCAGTATTTAATTGTAACACAAAAATTTTATGCGGTACATGTTATTGTACAGGCGAAGCACCAGCAAAATTCGTAATTTAAAAATTTCACAATAAGTATCATGATGTTGTTATTCACTGTAAAACCCTTCTCAGACTGATAAGATGATTCGAAAAAACGGGAACAGTCATTCCTAAAAAGAAATGGAAAAAGAACTATGACATTGAAGGTGAAGGTACTCTTGTAGCTTTGGATTCGGTTAGACAAAATCCTAGACAATCTTCAAGAAAACGAGCGGCTAATATACATATGAGCGCATCATTTATCTGTCGTGTTTCTGCAGCAAACAAGATAAAGGCGTATAATAGTTATTTATGCACCAAGGGCGTTATGGGGTATTATATTACTCCAAGATCGACGTTAATTCAGCCCTAGGGCCTCTGGCCCGAGGGATGAATGTCGACCGATGGCAATATAATTGCCTGGAATTTTGTCTCGGCCTGGATGTATGGGAAGAGCATTAATAAATTCTTGGAGACGCTTATCGGAAAAGTAACGAGAATAGGCGTAATAAAATGCTATTTTTAATTTAAAGAGAGCTGTTTAATTTTTGTTTGCTTGCTACATCCACAAAATATTTTTAGTAATGCCAATAATAAATTTGATGTAGTAAATAAATAAAACTCGGATACTTAAAATATGCAAAAATGCTGAATTACTACAAAATATGCAAATTTATGCAAACTGTATATAATCCAGCCTGTAGTTATTTATTCAAGTGTCCCGTATCGTTATGTTCAAATTTTAGGAGTGTAAAGTAGAACTTAAAAGTGCTGAACCATGAATATCATACAATAAACAAATGTTCAGATGACTGTTAACGTTGCACTTTTTAATAAAGGTTTACATTACGTTTCAGTTCATACAACAGCTTATTAGTGAGTGGTCTTTATTCAAAATGCCTTACCGATTTTCTTCTCAAGAGTATGCGGATATGCATTTTATGTATCGCTACTGTAACAGCAGTGCACGTCAAGCAGTTACTGAATACCGACATCGGTTTCCCGATAGGCACATTCCTCATTACAGAACGTTTCTGGAAGTACACAGACAATTTCGGGAATGCGGACTGCGTGATTATCTTTTCGACCGAGGAGTAAATTTGCCAGGAGACTTAGAGGAAGAAGCAGTAGCTATTGTTACAAGGGCTCCAACTCTCAGTGTGCGTCGAACCTCTAGACAACTAGGAGTACCACGAACGACAGTTTGGCGAATTTTAAAACGTGAGGGCTTATATTCATACCACTATCGCATGGGACACGGTTTGCTTGAGGCAGACCACTATGCTCGTCTAGTTCATTCTACCTGGATATTAAGATAGTCACGGCTTCATTTTAATTTCTGCAGAACAGTCCTCCCGACAGATGAATCTACGTTCACGAGAAGTGGTGCTACAAATCTGAGAAACCTGCACAGGTGGTCACAAGCCTGCATTTAACAAGGAGGTGGACATTTCGAAAATATTATTAATTGAACTTTTTAAATAAAATCAGTTTTTATTGACTTTGGGATTACATATTTTTTATGATCTGACAATTACATTAATAGATCTGTAACTTTGAAACAAATAAAAATGGATATACAAGTTTTTCGTTTTTGTTACTTGAAATGAAGTCTACTTTACACTCCTAAAATTTGAACATAACGATACGGGACACCTTGTATTTTATTTAAAACTGAAACTGAAAACTGCCGTACGGACAAGGTTTCAGACAGTCTGTAAATAAAATATTTGCACAGAATTGGAATTTCATCTGTAAATCTGTATCTAGTTTCAGATTGGGTTTACAGATTTTATATATATGCACAGAATGGATCCATAAATTTACATTTCTTTTATCGCCTAAACAGTTTTTAAATTAATAAATTTAACAAAGGAAAGTTATTTAAATCTTCGGTGATTGTTTGTTAAATGAATAAATGCACATTTATTTTGGATCTCTTTTTGAAATATGATTGTTATGTTGATGTTTAAAGTAAGACTGTGTGTCTTGTACTGTGGTTGAGTTGATACTGTTCTATATAAATGTTATGAAGAGAATCAATATTCTGTACTGTCCTATAAATAGGTAAAAATATACTATTAGCCCGAACTATTACATATTAAAATGTGCGTTTTGTTGTACGTGGTATTGTTTGACGTCATAGCTGGGTATTTTTCGTGTTATTACTTCGTGGAAATTGTACCTACAAGCAATCATACCCAAGGTTCACAATAGAGTCTTAAAATTATAATCTTAACTAATAAATAATAAAATATAATTATTAATTAAGTATTGGTATTATAAATTTAAATATAGTTCCGGATCGTCCCTTGTTAAAGTAATAAAATTTATTATACATATCTAGGTACCGTAACAATGAATATTATAATTAAACGCTTTGTTCACTATAACCCAAGATAATAGAACAAGCAGTCTGATGTATAAAGCAATAAATAAATATGGAAAAAATGCCGATTATTATTAACCCTAGGTAATAAAATGAGTGGTCTAAATTATAAAGTAGGTAATAAATAAATTTGGAACTGCAAAAGATTTTTAGAACTTAAACAAGGTTTTACAATTTGAACGTGCTAATAAAACTAGATTATACAGTGGTTTAAACTTGAAAATGAACGTTAAATATTTATAAAATTGGAAATGTTTGAATTCTATATCCTAGATTTAATTATACTTAACAATAAAAAGTATTTGAAATTAAAATATTACAAAAGGATATTGTAAATAAACGTATCCCCAATATTATGAAAAAAATTTAATTTGTTACTGTTTTATTGAAAACAAACGAGTATCAGATTCTGGAAGTCCCTCGTATTATGTCTAAACTTAATTTAGATAGTGACATCCCAAGACAAGTACAAAACACCCGAGTCAAAGCCGATATCTTTAGAAAGCAGGAAACGTTTGTTCGTAAACTTAAGATGAAATATGTCAAAGTACAACGAATTCTATGAACGTAATTAACCTACGCCAGCGAATCAAAGTTCTCTAATATAAATAAATATTCTTCATTTCTCTTACTACAATCGATTTTGGTGAAATTCACAATCTACAAAGCCGTTTATACCTTCATTAACATGCGAGCGTTCATAAATGCATCGGATGTATTGCGAAACTCGTTTAGCTGTACATCGAGTATAGGCTTTATGTCGATTTTGAGCAATTCGGATCAATGCAAATATCGTGATTGTCACCGTTCAGTTTTCCGAGTCGGAGAGTCTCAAATGATATATCGGCGACAATTATATTAGATTATACTGCATTGCTGAATACGTATTGCTCCTCTTTTCACTTGTTCGTAATATCGTAACTTGATATCTACTATATTTGCCGAAAATGTTATTTAGTAAAACTATTTTTTCTGTAAATGCTGTGAACTTTATCAATATTATTGTTGCATAAGTTACATACTTCATATATTTAATCTCTTGTAATTAACAGATGTAGGCTTTACTTGACAAAAATCCATTGTAAAATCAAATAGTAAATACAATTATGTAATTTTCACAAATATTTATTATACTCATAGTAACAATTGCTTCACAAACACTGCTTCTTCAGACTTATAAGGTAAATCTAATTGCAGAGCGGAATATATAACCAGTTAAACTAATCTAAGGATGGGTGTGTTATAGAGTTAAATGGAAATAAGTTTAACAATGAGGAATTATTCAAATCTACTTGATTATTTAATTTGATACCTTCATTTTCTGAATGTGAAATAGCGAAATCTGAATTAAAGGAACGATTACAAGTATTTAAGTATACATCATAGTTGAAATCATTTTTATTACAATTAAAGCATCTCTTGTGTTCTGCTATTCTCGGTTCCATAGATCTTCCAGTTTGTCCGATATAAATGAGGTGTGTAAATTAAGTAATGAGACTGGCAACGTAGCATTCGATCTGGCAACACTTAGGACGCGGGACTTGGTGGGGCGGCAGGTAAACATCTGATACGCCTTCAATACAAGTTCGAACTTGCTATAATAATTTGGTTGTGCGCAACAATTTTTTTGGTGAATATTTTTTTCTAGTGCGTTCTAAAAATGAGTGAGCAATGGTATGCAATCAGATTTTGCTTCAGACTTAGGCACAGTGCTACGGAAACTTTTGCAAAACTACAGTAGGTCTACGGATACAGTGCTTTGTCAAGGGTCTAGGTTTATTAATGGTTTAAGATATTTTCGAAAGGAAGACTGGAGATTGAATAATAATAATAATCTTTATTGTCCAACAGATAATTCCATTTCTAGGACGAATACATAAAAAAAAGAAAATAAAGAAACAGATGTGTGCTAACTTATACAGGGTGTCATTTTGAAAACGTACCACCCTCTATATTTCGGCCCCTATAGAAATTCCAAAAATATGCAAAAACACGTCAAACTTATTTTTAAGGGGGACATTTTGTAGGCTGGTTTTCAATTAAATTACATCAACCCTCTAGCGGGGGTGGACATAACCTCTAAAAATTTAAATGGAAATGGGGGTTGAGTGATACCTCATTTTAAAGGTCGTTTAACCCGCTTTTCAAAAATGCTAAATTCTTGCCTTTTCTTTTTAGCAGTTTGCGAGATATTTGGTGAAAACTGTAAAGAAGTTTAGGTATCAAAAACACTTTGTGATATTGCTTTAATGAATTAAAATAAATGAAATTGAGGTATTACATAACGGTAAATTTTTAAACTATTTTTACTTCTAATATCCAACGAAATAATAAAGACGCATACTATTCAGTTAAACATTATTATTGGAAAGAATGTGATTTACCTAAACTAGTACTTGTGATAGTCGTACAGGTAGTTTAACGTAGAAAAAAAAAGAGCCCTGGTTTAAGCATTCTTGACATTCTTGTCAAATTTTTCTTTATTTGTCACTCCATTTATTTTAGCCAAAATTACTTTATTATAAAATTAGTTTTGCAAGGTAAAAGTTGCGATTTTATTACATTACTTTTAAAAATGGTGTTTACACTTCAACAAAGAATTGAAATTATTCTTATTTATGGGGAATGTGGAAGATGCGAAAGAAGAACGTCAAGAATGTTTAATGAAAGGTATCCGAATAGTAATTTAAATCATAAGTATGTTCTACAATTAGTTGCTAAGTTTAGTGAAACTGGTTCCGTTGCTAACAAAAAAAGAAATATTAGCCGTGTCTTGGATGAAGCAGCACAAATAGAAGTATTAGGCACCTTTACTGCAGAACCCTCCACATCACTTCGCATTGTGGCAGGCCAAGTAGGAATGTCTCACGAAACAGTAAGGAAAGCACTAAAGTTAAATAAGTTTCACCCCTATAAAATGCAAATTCTACAACAGCTTTTTGACGACGATTTCGACAGAAGGATTGAATTTTGTGAAACAATGGCGGATTTTATAAATGAAAACCAAAATATCTTGCACAATATTTGCTTTACTGATGAGTGTACTTTTTTTCTTAATGGGCATGTTAACAAGCAAAATTGTCGCTACTGGAGCGATGAAAATCCGCGACTTTTTAGGGAAGGTCACACACAGTATCCAGAAAAAGTGAACGTTTGGGCTGGTATCCTTGGGAATACTATTATTGGACCTTCATTCATTGAAGGAAATTTAACTGGTGAGCTCTACTTAAATTTGCTTGAAGAAATAATAGACCCCTTAATAACAACTAGTTTGGAAAATCAAATTGACGCGGCTGGTAACATGGTTTTGCAAGAAGATCTTCTACACTTCCAACAATATGGAGCTCCACCACACTACTATCTTCCAGTTAGACAGTGGCTAAATGATAGATTTCCTGGCAGATCGATTGGTCAAAGAGGAGCAATAGAATGGCCACCACGATCACCCGACTTATCGCCTCTAGATTTCTTCCTATGGGGGCATCTAAAATCGA
This sequence comes from Melolontha melolontha, assembly GCA_935421215.2. NCBI lineage: Eukaryota > Metazoa > Arthropoda > Insecta > Coleoptera > Scarabaeidae > Melolontha > Melolontha melolontha. The sequence goes on from OW285235.1 coordinate 233,144,812, forward strand.
TTGTTTATAAAACACCGCCTGGAGATTTGCAAGATTTAAAGAGAAGAATAACAGCTACATGTAGAGAACTTCAGGCAGAAGTGTTTCGAAATGTTAGAGAGGAGTTTGAGAGTAGACTTTATCACTGTTTAGAAAATAATGGACAACGTTTCGAAAATTTTATAAAATAAGTTACTTTTTATTAGTTTTTTAATGTTTTATTGCAAAACACTTGATACTTGTATGTTCATGGTTTGACTTGATTTCTTCAAAAGTATTAAAAATAAAGGACAAGAATTTAGCATTTTTGAAAAGCGGGTTAAACGACCTTTAAAATGAGGTATCACTCAACCCCCATTTCCATTTAAATTTTTAGAGGTTATGTCCACCCCCGCTAGAGGGTTGATGTAATTTAATTGAAAACCAGCCTACAAAATGTCCCCCTTAAAAATAAGTTTGACGTATTTTTGCATATTTTTGGAATTTCTATAGGGGCCGAAATATAGAGGGTGGTACGTTTTCAAAATGACACCCTGTATAAAAACTACAAAATATAAATGTGTGAGATAAAATAGATAAATACATTACTAATCTTAAACAAAAACTTAAATCTAAACACCTTCCATAAAAATGTCACCATAAATACTATCCGCACATTGGTACATAAAATTAATTGGGACTCTTAGAAGCGCATCAGTTCTAGCTCTTGGTGGGTTAAAAGTAGGATTAGATCTTGATGTCATTCGAGGCACGTGAAACCTATACAGTTTAATATTTCAGGTGAGTCAGTTCAACCATCAATTAACCTACACACAAATCGCGCAGCATTAACCTCTCGACGATGTTTTGAAAATTTTAAATTGTGTCTGTCTAGAAGGCGGTTGTAGTCAGTATTTCTTTCGGGATATCTACCATCACATCTGAAGGAAAGATATTTCAGAAATCTCCTTTGAATCCGTTCAAGTCAGGAGTCATGCGTCGAGTAGTAAGGAGACCATATTACCGAAGCATACTCCAATCTGCTCAAAAGCCTGGTACAGTAATTCAGAACAATTACTGGTAGACCTCATAACGAAGCCCAATATTCTAGAAGCAGACGAGATGATATCTGAAAGGTGCAAGTTAAAGGACATATTCCAGTCGAATTTGACGCCAAGATCACTGATGGAGTTCCTTTTCACTAACTTTTGGCCACCAATACTATATGATGACTACACTTTATTAATTTTACGCGTGTAAAATACAACACAGCATTTGTTCGCATTAACCTTTATCCTGTTTTTACTACACCAATCCGCAAATACATTAATATTATCTTGCAAGACATCAACATCATTCTGTGATTCGACGGATAAGTATAATTTAGTGTCATCAGCGTATGCCAGCACAGAATAATTGAAAGATGTGAGATCATCAATGAAAATCAGAAAAAGAACAGGTCCAAGATTAGAGCCCTGAGGCACATCAGATGTTGAAATGAATTGGTACTACATAATTAACTCTATTCACAACGTATGAGGCAATAAGTTCTTCCGAAAATGGACTATAGTCGAAAGCACTTAATTTGTTTAATAATATTTGATGGTAAATAGTATCGAAGACTCGAGAAAGGTCAGTGTATACAACGTCTAGTTGGCCATTATCCAATACCTCACAAATATTTTAAGTCACTATCGTTATATTAGTAACGGTAGACTGCAATAGCAAAAATCCATGTTAGTTGCTAGATATGTATGGACGAGCCTTATATCGATGAGTGTTGTATAAAATCTGCTAAAAAATTTCACCAAAATTTGGCAAAATTGCTATGGGTCTACAATTTTCCAAGCACGATACATCACCCTTTTTGTGAACCGGTGTAATTATGGCTTTCTTCGATAGATCAGGAAAAGCACACGTTTTCAGAGCCAAATTAATAACAATCCGTAACGACTTTCCTAACCTTCTACTGGTATTACGAATAAAGCAACTGGATATCAAATCATCACCCATTATTACCCTTATCTAGAAAAGCGGACATAATTTTTTTAATTTCAATATAAAGTCTCCCGGGAATTCTAGTTTTTCCTTTCCTGTAGTTAATATATTTCCAGAATTCCACGGAATTTGCCCGAATGGAATTCTCCATATTAGCCGGATATTTAACGTAAGAAGACTTGTTCTGTTCCCTAACCCAAGAACTTATTCTTTTAAACTCCCGATTGAAGACTTAAGAACCGAGAAAAATGTTGACAGAATTTGGGATCTTGTGCGTTCAGATCGACGATTGATAGTGGATGATCGAGGAAGAGTTGAATTCGACTCGCATGTGAGAGTTGTAAAGCATATGCTGTGCAAAAGACGGTCACCACAAAGCAGTACATAGACGCGCGCCTGCTCAGAGTTATTGAAGCATTCAAAAATATTCGACCTCGCTCCTGGACAGCTGGTACCTGGCTTTTCTACAATGACAATTTTCTGACTCAGCACTCCAACATCTGCACCGAGTATTTAGCAGGAACCGTGTTGAAAACAGTGTCCATCATTATATGCTTTCTGCAAAGTTGGGACGCCTCGGCTTTCGCGGCATCGGTCTTGTATGTATACAATCGAACTTAATAAATAATAATTTACTAAATAAAACACTTGGTATATTTGTTTCACAAAATGTATTGAAAATATCTCTGACATATGTTTCGACTTATTCAGTCATTCTCGAAGAGTCATGTAAACTAAGTAAAAAGTATACTCCTACCAATATTTATGCGTTATTTTTTGAAAAGGTTTATTACAGCATCGATTGTGGGGGTGTTTGAAAAATCTAACTGCGTGTTTGTGAACACCCCACAATCGATGCTGTAATAAACCTTTTCAAAAAATAACGCATAAATATTGGTAGGAGTATACTTTTTACTTAGTTTACATGACTCTTCGAGAATGACTGAATAAGTCGAAACATATGTCAGAGATATTTTAAATACATTTTGTGAAACAAATATACCAAGTGTTTTATTTAGTAAATTATTCATTATGTTTCACCAAGAGCCAACCGTGAATTATATACATTATATTAATAAATAAGAAACAACGAATTAACATAAACAACGAAAACGAAAAAATAGCATAGGAATGGATCGATATTAGTCCCTTTACTGTTTTTCCTATATATATATAGGACGTGTTACCCAGAAATTTCCGAAATTTGAATGTGGAACGCGAAAGAGAATCTGAATCAACGCAAAGTGGGTAATGCTATTCTGCAAGACCGAAGGAGAACAATCCATGACATTTGTAATATTGGTAGCTTGTCGTCCGATGATTGTCAGCGTAGTGTGTCTGGCGAACTTAACATGCGGCGTATTGCTGCGAAGTTTGAGCCAAGGTTAATCAGCATTTTAAAAAACGATATCGTGTTCATATGTGCACAGAGCTGAAAGTAACTGCCGAAAAGGTTGCGAACTTCAGTACCAGAATCATTACTAGCGACGAATCATGGGTGCACTGATATGATCTTGAAGCAAAGCAGTAGTCATCCAAATGGAAGACGCCAGCGTCACCACGACCGCAAGTTCGAAGCAAAAAGTCGATGTTGATTTGCTTTTTTGACGCTGGTGGCATCATGCACAAAGATTTTCTCCAACCAGATGAAACTGTTAATACACGGTTAATTGCGATGTTCTTCGGCGACTAAGAGAAAACATTCGACGCAAGCGGCCTGCCAAGAGGCGTAACAATTGTGGATCCTACACCAAGATAATGCACCAACTCACACATCACTTGTCTAGCCTCAATGAAGACGGCAGTACCACCATCCTTAGTGCCCAGATTTTGCCCCCTGTAAACTTCTTCCTGTTTCCCAAGTCGAAACTGAAGTTCAAAGGGCTCAAAGATTCAAGTGGTGCAGGAACTGAATCCAACAGACTTCGAAACGAGATTAAATTTTTCAAATGAAATGTTCGACTCCTTCAATGACATCAATATTATCTTCTCCGATGAAGCGCATTTTCACGTTAACGGTTTCGTGAATGAACAAAACTGCCGGTGTTGGGCAGCAGAGGATCCCCGTCTAAAACACCAGAATCCACTTCGCTCCAGAGCGGTACATGGGCTATACTGGCGGATTTTCTAGCTCCAAAATTGTAAGAATCACGAGGTTACAACAGGAAGGAACACTTGGTTTTAGCATGATGGGACCACGTGTCACACTTCAAATGAACATGCGCGTGGTCAGAGATATATTTCCTCAGAAACTGATTTCACGGAGGGGTAACATATCCTGGTCCTGAAGGAACCTTAATTTAAGGCCAGCATATAATAATTCGACAACATTGCGGCAATTTAAGCTGAATATTCGGCAAGAAATGGAATCTATTTCAAGAGAAACTCTTGAAATGGATTTCTTGCCGTATGAGAAAAGACTTTTTGTGCCCGATTGGAAGAGTATCGTAACCACCAAAGCCGTCATCTTGATGATTTGATTTTCAAAAAATAAAATTACATTTACTTAACTTTACTCTGTAACAAATTAAACGCTTTAAATATAATAGTTTTTTTTTTCCATACAATTTTCAAAAATGCATTCCTTTCTGGACTATCTATTACTAGGCTTGGCTGAAGTAACTAAACACTTTACCGTATTATTCGGTGAAGATTGCTTCTCTGTTATTCGAAACAAATCATCGCCTGAGGTGGTACGAGAAACTTTATTATTATTAATAAATTGTTGGGGCATCCACATTACAGCCCAGATCTGACTCCATGCGACTTTGCGTTGTTTCTCCATCTTAAAAGGAGGAAATTGTTCAACGGTATTTAAGAAAATACATACCAAGGCCGAAAGGCTCAAAAGAAAAAAAAACTGGAAACTAGAATAATAACTTAACAGACAAACGGCCGACAAAAAATAATTAGAAAAATTTGAAATGAATAGTAAATAGCCGCCTTTTTAGCCAAAATTTCTTTTCGTTCTTAGCAAGAACTTATTTTAATTAGAATTTCATTAATTTTCAAATTTATAACGCCCTTTCAAACTCGTCTATTATTTTTTGATAAAAAAAACTAGACCATCTACAAATTGTTAAGAATGTTAAATGTTCGTACCGTAATTTGTGGAACGATAAATCAGATTTATTGATATTGTCTGACTATAAAAATTAGGTCGTGCTATGCTATCGTTTTCACTTTGTAAGGAAACTAAATGCTAACATCTACAATTTCCTTTTCATTTATTATTTGCCGTGTTACATATTTCTATGTTAATTTAACGTGAAAGACCGTTTAAACTATAAATTACGAAAATGTTACAGTAACACACCCTTAGTTAAGTGGTACGATGACGTAATTTGGGTAGTGCTTCGTTGTAGAGATTTTTTGCTTTTTCGCGTGCGTAATATTGAAATATTAACTAACAACCATCGCGATGTGAAATACATTCGCGTGATGATATTGATGTTAATTAAATCTTGAAATATTCAAATAGGCAACTGTTATGTCGGCCTGAATAGGAGGTTGGTCATAAAAAGGTGTTGTCTTCATGTACATGCGTATAGATTACGCTATAAAATCACAAATTTATGGTTGGCGTGTGCTACATTATTCTAAATTTTCTTCAAAGAGAATACAATTAAGAAAGATACCAGGTCTTTTTTAATTATTAATTTTTAAGTAGCCAGTAATTCTTGCTGCGTATCTTACAAATCCTATATAATTCAACATTTACAGCAATATAGTTCTAAGAGGATTATTTTAATACTTAAACAGTATTTTGGAATATTAGACGAACCTAATGAATAATGTAATACTGTCCTTTTTTATATAAAGGTGACACGGGTAAACAGCAAAAGTAAATATCACAAAACTGGCTTCGGTGACTTTTTGATGTATATATATATATATATATATATATATATATATATATATATATATATATATATATATATAGAGTTCCAAAGACTTATCTTTGTGGGGAGCTTGATAGTAAAAATACTACACAACTAACCAGTAGCTAGGCTAAGGTCTCAGTGAAGACGAAAGGGTTCTCTTAGAAACGTTGTTGTAAGACTGACTACAAATTCTTCAAGTTATTGCGAATCGACGTACAGCCCTGAAGATGTCCCTTGCAACAGTGGACGAAACGTTGGCAATTACGCCTAACTCGATGCGGTTTCAACCCGGAAACCGAGATCTACAATTAGAAGCCGCGGAAATCTACACTTACGTTAACTGACTACAAAAATAGATAGAAAGGGACCGACCACGAATTACTGTTGAATTGTAATCCGAGGTCATACGTCACACGGATAACGTAGAGGCTATAACGTATCCACAAAGCGAAAATAAAAACGGACAAGGAAGCTACAACTACAAATCAAGACTCGCACAAATAACTAATAATAAAACAATATTTATTGTAAATACTCTTCCTCCAAATTAATAATAAATATACAATACGTAAAATAAAAATATATGAACAGCCCGGAATATATCTGACAGGAGTTAAATAAATAATATTGTTGCTTTTACATGCCTGATTACTGAGTAAAGATAGTCGGAGATCTCCGCGATCGTACATACAAAACTATACAAAAATAATTGCAGAAAATTATTCAAATTGACGAGAAAATTGTATACAGGCTGTGTTATTTCAAAGCAGGCCATAGGGATTTGGCATTATATCAGTATTACTATTTAAAAAAATAGATTTGGTAAGATTTTAGATAATAATTTTTAATGTACAAGTTTATTAAGATTCGTAAATAAACATTAAATGATTATTTTTTTAAAATTATTTTTACAATCAGAACATCTCAAAAATGAACTAAATATATTTTACGAACAAAAAAACAATTAAGTTACTTCAAAAAGTCTCCCTTGTTGGCACAAATAATATCCCAGTCTGTTGCAAAACCACTTGATAACATTTTCCAACTACCTGTTGGTTATTAAAGTGCTATGCGCAAAAATTTCTTCCCGAAAAAAAATTAATGTGTGGGTATCAGTTTTTATAAATTTTGCGGGGCCACCTGAAGAGGTCCCATAGGAAAAAGTCACAAGGAGCCAAATCCGGAGATCTGACTAGCCACTTAATGGCATCAACCCTTGCAGACTCATTGATTAAAAGTTCCAAATAAGTTTATGAATTTAAATTTCCATTAATATCAAATGGACGAATAATTTTATCGATAAAATTCTAGCCCAATCATTAATTTTTTAAGGGTACTGCGTGTGAGTTGCTATGTGGTATCTAGGATCTTCGTGGCACCAGATTCGGGTATTTTGCTTATTTGGCTCGTTATTTAATATAAACGTGCATTCGTCCGTAAAAAATTTGACTTTAATTCGCTTTCTACGTTTATATCAAAAAATTCTTGATGTAAGTAAAACTTGAAGTTATTTATCTACTATCAAATTAACAATACTAAGCACCTCGAATTTAATTTTCTCTTGCTACATTACATTGCCTGTTTTTTTCAAATTTTTCGACGAATCTTGTTACTCTCGATTTGGGTAGCACGGGTCTGTTCGAATCTAATTGAAAAATAGATCTCGCACATTTCGGTAACTATTTCCGTTGTAAAATGATTTGATTATGAACACCCTTTCTTCGTTAGTGTAATCGCTCATTTTAAAAAGGGAACTTGGCAATTACTTTTTGAAATTTTGCTATTACAAAAATTGATGTCTTACTCTAGAAACTATCGCTATAAATAATTAACTCGAAGGTGATTTGACGATTTAGTCTAATTATTTTAATACTTTTTAAATAAAAGTTTGCAATTGTTTTTAATTTATTCTGATATTATCTAATGTACACTAATTTTAGGTTAAATTTTATACCGTTACCGTTCTAGTGCATTGAGCTACAGATCTTTAAATACAGTGTTTACAATGTTATATTCCTATAGCCCGGTTTGAAAATGTAAATCTGGTATATACAATATTGACTACGAAATGTAAAAATCAATTATTAATTAATTATTAAATGTAAAAGTTTGTAATATACAATATTGACCACAAAATGTTAAGATTAATTATTAATTAATATTTAGTTATTTCCTAATTCTAATATTGAAAGAAAAAGTAAAACTGAACTTTAGACTGCAAATACGAAATATAAGGGGGCAACCAATGTTATGTGCCCCTCACGGACTTAAAATCTCAATTAATGATAATTTTAACTTAATTGTATCCCATAGGCAACATAATGGATAAAAACTTATCTTTCGAATGGGTAAGTCTAGCTCCAAACTACGATTTACTAGGTTAAGATTACGATCACGTGGGCGAACCCCAGCTTCGTAATTCTGATAGCACTTAAATCCGCGAATATCCAGACCAGGTATTTACAAACTTTGATTTTTCTCTTGTCTTCTTTCATTTTGACCCCTATATCTATCCGCCTATTATATGTAAATTTGTAAAAATCCTAGTGCGTCTGCATTGTATCAATAGTATTGATACAATGCAGACGCACTAGAATTTTTATCTAAACTTAATTTCCTTTTGCCACGCATTTCTTTAAAAACCGTTCATATTTTTAGCCTTCCTAGACCTAGAACGAACTTTCTTAAAAGGGTACCGATCTTTCATTGTGCGCCCAACGCAGATATATTATTCCACGGCATATCTGCCTGTTGAATGGTAATACTTTATACATAATAATTTCTATATGTGCCCGTATTATATTGTCTAATTATGTTATCATTATTTTAATGTCCGCTTGGATTTATATCCGTCGAGTTATAAATAAATAAATATTATTATTATTTAATGTGATGTATATTACAAGTGATTATGATATGCATAACATTAAATAATATTAATTAAATACGCAAATTTGAAAATTTAATGATTGTAATCTGTTATTAAAGCAAAGCCACATAACCACTTCCCGCAATCAAATTTTGGCCGCAAATGATAAACGTTCATTAGTTTGGATTTGTATTTGACGGGAACTACGAATATGCGCTTCAATTAATATTACGCGTCGATTTTGATTGAATTTAATTGATTTTCAGCGGTAGCTGAATCATTTATGATAATATATATATACAGGTTCGGTCTACAATCATCTTGCATGCGGCTTCCCATACATAAGGCGTGATAAGTTGCCAAACCGTACCTATCTAACAAATATACATATGAGAGCCGGCAAGGAGACCTTTAAAGAAATAGAAATGTTCTTCTAGATTAGTGGTTTGCCGAAGCAGATGTGATAGACAACGTACTTTAATTTTACCAGTACTTTTATTGGAGAATTGACAAATGAATATGAATGTATTCCGTAATAGTGATATACTATACAGCTATGCACATGTACAATATTGTTAACAACGAGCGCAAAAAACATAATTTGAGAATCTTTTAGGTAAATAGTCATTAAATACAAGCTGTAAAAAATAGTAAATGTATAACACTACCAAAGTAGACGTATTGAAGTAAGAGAAAAAAAAATGCTCTTCTAAAGGCAATAAATTTTAAAATAAAATAGATAAAAAAGTAAAGAAAATTCTTGGAAAACAAAATGAAAAAATTCAATAAATATAATTTCTGGGGAAACAGGAAGAGTACGATAAACTAAAAGAATAATTCTAAATAATGGAAATTAAAATATACTTCTAAAATAAACGGAATTCTTGAAAAACCAAATTAAAACTTCTCAATTAATCAAATGTTCGAATAATCCACCTCTTTGCTCCTAACAGTACGCAAGTCTATGATAAAAATTATTTCGTACATTCGAAAACATTTCCGGGGTTATCGTATTTGCACAATCAACAATTTTTTGTTGTAGTTCCCCAAGATTACGTTCTAGATTGTACTGATGACTATACAGGGTTTATTTTACATACCCCCAAAAAAAGAAATCCAGGGGCGTTAGGTCGGGGGATCGTGGCGGCCAAACAATTGTACCAACGGAACTTATTAGACGTTCATGAAATGTTTCCCTTAAAAATGTTTGAACCAGACGAGCAGTATGGGCAGGACAGTTATCCTGCTGGAGCCAGATATCGTCAAAATTAATCACAAGGGCACGAAGAGCTGGTATAATTTCATTTTCCAGCATTTGCAAATATTTAGCTGCTGTTAAGGTGCCGTCAATAATAAAAGGACCAATGACGTGATCCCCCAAAATGCCGATCCACACGTTCAATTTTTGGGGATACTGGGTACGCAGAGGTAGATAGATATGACAATTTGCTTTAGACCAATATCTTGTAGCCATTGGATTATGACACCCATGTAAATAAAAGGATGATTCGTCCGTAAACAAAATATTTGCAATAAAATTGTTATTGGCAATGACCTTCTCCATAACCTGTTCGCAAAATGCAACGCGTTTTGATTCATCGTGAGGAAATATTTCTTGACGTTTTTGAATTTTAAAGCTACGGTATCCTTGCCTATTCAAGATTTTTCTTACAGTTCTCGCTGGTATATTGACTTGTTCGGCAATTTGGCGCGATGAGCATGGTTCATTATGTTCAACCGCGCTACATACTAAAACTTCCCGTTCTTCTCTTCCTTCATTCAATACGCGCATTCTAGGTACCTTATTTATACATTTTCGACAATTTTGCACACACCCAGTAGCTTCAAACTTATGAACAATACTCATTCTTGTTGGTATTGTAGGCACAGGTTTATTTTGGAAAGAAAAAATAAATCGCCCTACTACCTCTTGAGCAGTACTACCAGAGTAGTACCACTTAATAATTTGTATCCTTTCCTCGTTTGTATAAACCAACATATTGAATAAAAACTATAAGAACAGGCCAAAATCAAATAATACAAAATATAACTGCCAATTAGAAACAAATTAAATTCAACAATAAAATTAATAAATGTGAAGTAGGTAATTCTTATAATATTAACTTCAGATACTTATTAAGAATATCACGAACGTGAATAATAATATAAAAATTAAGAAAACAACCACCAACATGCACAATATTGGTCTCTTATGATCGAAATGATCGTATCGACCTGTCTTTAAGGGTTCCCACTACTTTTCTCGAACAGTACTTGAGCACTTGCGTATTTAACTTGGCAACTACGTTCGTTTATATACATGGACTTGTAGCTCGCATTTAAGGTAAAAACGGGCCAAACGTGTATATGTTTTCTTTCAGGTTGGTATACAAGTTGTCCCGTATCGTTATGTTCAAATTTTAGGAGTGTAAAATAGACTTTATTTCAAGTAACAAAAACGCAAAACTTGTATATCCATTTTTATTTGTTTCAAAGTTACAGATCTACGAATGTGATTGTTAGATCATGAAAAAAAAATGTAAAAATGTAATCCTAAAGTCAATACAAACTGATTTTATTTAAAAAAAGTTATACGATTCAATAACAGGCCTGTGATTGTTAACGTCGCATAATAAAATGTTATCCTAAAATAAATAAACACGTGTCGTAGTGCATACAGTAACTTATCAGAATAAGTCAAACATACATGAGTGGGTAAAGCCCCACCAGTTCTGTATAATACAAAGGTATTTTTAATAATATAAAATATTATTAAATTAAAAAATTAAAAAATCTTGTGTGAAAAACACAAATACAGGTTCACTATTAATATTTTTATGAACGTGTCCGAACATATTCCTCCCCAGAAATGCAGATACGTATTTCGCCTTTCTACAGGCTCATCGGTACGCTCCTGCTGGAGAAAGGATATCTTCAGATACATTCACAAAAAAGAACCACATCGCCATATCACAAAAATTATCCAGACCGAGCGTAGAAGTAAATTCAGTGCTGCCTGTTGTCAGACAGCCGTTAACATCTTAGACGTTGAAAATAACCTTAAAAAAAGAACCTTTTTAGAAATGGTCCACATTAACAGAGACACAAATAAAGTAAATTATAGATCTGATACTAACGGACTAAGTATAATTTATTTTAATATACTCGGTTTGGCGGTTAGTTGACCATCTAAAAATTGTTTTGTTATTTGGTCCATATATTGTTAAATTTATAATGCATTATTTATTTATTTTTTTATATTCTTGTGACTTTAGTTTTTTGCTAGATGTTTTAATTTATATTTTTTATTTTTCATGTTTTAATTTTTACATATACATGTTTTTTAAAGGTTTTAAAGCCTTGTATCTAGAGTTACTTTAAATTTTAAATCTAATCAATTTTATTATTCTTGTACGTCACTTTTATTATTTTTCTCAACTCTACATTTTGTAAGTATTTTACTACTGCTTTATACTCTTATTTATTTAATGTTATTTCTCATTAATTTTGTAGTATCTCCAGAAGAAGCAACAAAGTTGTTGCGAAATATAGGGATAACTAATAAATTAGTTTTTTAATTGACAGACCGCTTTCCCGCTTTTAATTTATTTTTTTCAATATACCGGATGTTCCACAAACATTTCCAAAGGCTATAACGTCTTCATTTATTATCTTATTTTAATGGTCTGTACATCAAATTAAACGGTTTCGGAAAGACTACATACAACTGTGCGAATTATCTTTTTGTCGCATATAATTTACCAGAAACGTAAGTCAATTTTTCCCTCTCAAATTGAACTGTTTTCTTTTTCTTGATTTTTGCAAAAGAAAATTTTCTACAGATTGCATACTTTGATAAATAAAAATGCAAGAAAATCAGTGTTTTTTGCAAATTTCACGACTAGCGATGATGAATAGTGTCAAAGAATAGTAAAAAGAAACCTAAAGAGAAAAATATTTTAGGACGATAGCATACAGTTCTATATAATGTATTTTAAAAAATGAAAATTTGTTGATCAGTATTATTGTAGATTACAGTAGTGCTTTGATTTATACCAAAATTAGCCAGTCGTACTAAATATTGAGATATCTATGTCGTTAATATATTTATCATAAGTAAAAACACAAAAGCTTTTTTTTAACGGATAAATTTCTCTTTGTAACGAAATTATTTTGCCAATCAGTAATTTGACGAGAAAAACTTACATGAAAAAATCGCGATACCGAATGGTCGAGAAATTTTTTCTAATGTAAGTTTTTCGAGCGAAATTACTGATTGGAAAAATTTTGAGTTAAAAAGAAATTTATCCGTGAAAGAAAAGCTCGAGTGTTTTTTGGCAAGATAAATTAACGACATGAATAAAACTCTTTAAATTGTCTCCATATTGACGATCTTGTATTTCTTGTAGATTGCGGTATTGACCTTTTGATATTTGTTGAAATTTCCCCAAACCGACTCAAACATTTTACGTTCAACGATACTGTAAAATATTATTTTACTTGTGTGTACACAATTTTTACGCATTAAAACTTTCTAATATTTGAGGACATTTGTTCTATATTTCTAAGAATTTTGGCCGTTCTTCATTTGCCGTTAGGGCTTTCCAACCAGCTATTGTAAACATATTTTTACCCTCAGCGGCACAGAAGAATACATTTTTTAATATACATGTCTCTGTACATTTTTATATTCTTTATTTGTTCGGAGAATCGGCCTTTGTCCAGGAACGCGTCAGTACTGCACTTTCTACAAATTCGTTGAAAAGTGCGCACCCCTAAAGTGAACTACCGATGTTACTTGTTAGGAAGTTACTGGAAAAGGGATGAGTTCTTCGTTACATTTGAAACAAGCATGACGTACTGTATATTAAATATCAACAAAGTGTTCAATCGCCAGCACAGTTTTTATAATAAAAATAAATTTGTATATAGTAAAAGTGAGTTTTATTTGTATAAGTCTCCCTACAGACTTACAACCTGTGGTTCGAAAATAAGTGCCAAACGCCAGCGCACAAACTACTTTACAGATACTTAATAGTTATTAACTGCCAGCTGCCAAAATAAATTAAGTGATGCAGGGCTACTAGATATATAATCCAATTTTGAGGAAGAAGCATTTTTATCGGTGATAAAAAGCTATGTAGCTTTTTATCGATGTCAAAGTGACAAAAATGTCACCATCAAATGGGCATTTTTATGTAGGAGTTAATTTATCTCTTATAAACTCAAGTATTTATTTGCAGGAGACTGTATTCCTCTTGAGTACTATAAAAACATATATACTTTGTACGTTTGTACAATTTTTAATTTAGGTGCTTAAAAATTATACTAAAAACATAAATCATAAGCGGGACCCGAGATTTCGTAATAATGTTTCAGTGGATCTTTTGATGTGGGGCGTCTGCTTAGATGTAATTCATTTTGCCTGAAAAACATCACACCTACAGTTGTACTAAATTCAAATTATGTGGTTAGACTGGCAATTTCAGTGTAGAAAACCGTACTTACTACCAGCCAGAATAAATATTGTGGTTTCAGATTTATTAGTGAAGCGAAATCTGAAAGAATAATTATTTCCCATGATGTCGAAATATTCTTTAAAATTATAAATTTCTCCTTCTGGTATATTTTAACATGGATTTACGTACAGTTTGGACGGAGCCTTAAATTCACACTTTAAAATACGTAAATAATTCTAATGTGATTGAGAATTGACTCTGTATAATACAAAAAAAAATTAAAAAAGGAAACTGTTCATAAAGAAATGCATATAAATATTTGTATTTATTGCATATAAATAATAACTCCTTAATCTGGCTTGCAGGTTTTTGCGGTTTATGATTGCTTCTAGGACTAGGTTGGAACCGTGCCTAGGAGCTCTTCCTTCTGAGCCGACGCTTCGTCCACTGTTGCAATAGGCATCGTGGTGGCTGCTACTACCGCAGCTCACTTTTTAATATCTCTCTGAATAATCTCTCTATTCACTAGATTGTGAAGTTTCGTCCAATGTTGTAAGAGTAATCGTTAGGGCCGCTCGTACTGTTGCTGTAGTGTAGCTTACTTTTTAATATATTTCTCTTCACTGGATTGTGGGATTTTATCTTACACGATTGACTTGAAAACCAGTATCAAAGTTACTCATACAGAAAATTACGAGTTGTATAACAACTTGTAGCTAAGGCACAAATGATATAATGAAAACAACATCTCTCTAAATATTGACATATGTACCATTGTGACATGCTCCAGGATTGCGAATCCATATTACTTTCCGTATAGTGTAGACCAAATGCAGATTGCTCGTAGAGATGAAATAAAGGAATTGAGGATTTTGTTTGTGTTTCTTCAATTTACCGACCAAATTAATTTGTTTGAAATGTTGCGGCTTCTTGACACGCACTTTTATGGCTGCAGCAACCTTTCGATTTTAAAGTGTCTATTTCATATTTACGTGCTGAGAAGACTGGAGTATGATGCAGTTGTGTGATATCCATTTTACGTCTACCAACAGATCGCTTTAAAAAGGATTCAAAAACGTTCTCTTAAATACCTTAGCTTCAATTACGATGCAATTTATGTTGTACGTGAGAAGGATTATAGCTCTTTTCTCGACAGCCATGGATTCTGCTTTCTCACTAGTAGGAGAGAAGAAGGGAGTGATAGCTTTCTTTTGAAACTAGTCAAGAACTCTATGAATGCATCAAGGCTACCATCACAGGTTGATTTTCTTCTGCCATCTTACTGTAGAGCAACAGCCTAGCCTTCCTTTGTTAAAGGCCTTCAAGATTAATAAATTGGTATTATCACATTACGTGGCATTACTTGTGGCTAGAGAATACAATCCCGGGATCCTGAATCCCGGGATGCCGGCCGGGTTTTGATCCCGTAAATCTCAGGTCTGTACTTGGCTAATTTCGGGATTCTCGGGATTGCCAGTTTGCATTCCGTAATCCGTTGCGCCTTGACAATGAAATTACCTAGATTATATTAAGGGCACTTATTTCATAAAGACAAAAAAATCAACCTTAGGTACGCCGTACGATACAAGAACTACACAGGTACAGCCCAAATAATATGTAACTCGGAAGGGACTTCCCGCCCGGCATACTTCAATACAATACTGTTAAAGTAATTCACCAACGGGCCAACAGTGGAATCACCCGATCACCTCATATGATACATCATTATATTGTTGCAAGTGATTCCCCGTCGGAGATTCCCTGTACGAAAGTATAAATACGCTTATTAGGATTTACTTTTTTCATTTATTATTCTACCAGCGACAAGGTTACGCAGGTTACGTCATTTAAATTTAAAAGTCAATTATCTGAAAAAGTTATTTTAAATGGCGGGAGACTTTGTTCAACATAAAGAAACAGTGATACGTTATTTTTTAGTTGCGAAAGACTGCTGTAATAGTGCTAAATGTAAGCGATGCCCTGCCATTCTCAAGACTTTGCGTGGCTCGACTAAGGGATTACATACACATTTGTCATCAAAACATAACATTCAGATTTTAGCTGACGTTAATCGTTTAACAGCTTCAACAAGTCAAAATTCTGAAAATCTGAACACAGCACCACCGTCATCTAAACGAAAGTTAGAAGATTATTTTACTAAAAGGTCGACGATAGCCTGGATGATGTTTTGGCAAGAATTATTGCATTAGATGGATTTCCATTCAGTGTATTGATAACTTCAGACGATTTGAGAAAATTTCTCTTAGTGAAATACACGGATTTACCAAAATCAGCCGTCACAATTTGAAAGCGTGCTGTGAATTGCAGTGAAAAAATCAGAAAGGGAGTAACTGTAGAAATAAAACATTTGGAAAGTGCAGGTGAAAGATTCAGTCTATCTTTCGACGAGTGGACATCAACGTCCAATAAACGATATACATGGCTGTCAACGTTCATTCATATAAAAAAAATTGGAGCTTAGGACTCGTTCCTATTCGTGGAAGTATGACGGCTGAAAATTGTCTTCGTATATTGTAAGAGCGTCTAAGTAAATTTGATATTTCCCTGGAAACTGATATCGTGGCTACTGTAACCGATGGACCCAACGTTATGATAAAGGTGGGACAGCTTGTTTGCACTGAACAACAATTGTGTCTCGCACATGGTATCAATTTGGCAGTCTGTGATGTGCTTTATAAAATAAAGAATTATTTTCAAGACAGGTAAGACAACCCTACCTCAGACTCAGATGATACTATAAATGAACCAGCTGTGACTGCTAATTATATAAACGATAGTGATGATAATGACAATTTAGCAGACTTAGACTGTCCAGAATCAGGTTTAATCTTAATGTCACAAAATGAACTTGCGCGAGAAGCATTTCAAAAGATCACCATTGAAAAATGAAACAGTACTTCAAAAATATGTGAAGATTGAACATGAAAAAGAACTGTCACTTCTTTTGGGCTGTAAAACCAGGTGGGATAGTCGTTTAACCATGGTGGAACGATTTTCTCTTTTAAAAACGTGCATTCATAAAGCTCTTATAAATCGCAATCATCCAATCCGTTAAGAAGATGCTGATTTTGACTTGGTAAATAAAATTGTTGATGTGCTGACCCCAATTAAATTAACAGTAGAAACAATCTGTCAACGAGATGCTAATTTATGCACAGCTGATGCCGCTTTGAAATTTCTTATAAAACAATTGTCAAACAAAATGAAAGCATCCTTAGTGGAACGTATAAAGCAACGGCGAAATGATGATTTAACTGGTGTATTGAATTATTTACAAAATCCACGAAAAGATGATGAAAATCAGTTATTATCGGATTTGGAATGGCTTGACTTATTTCCAGTTCCTACACAGGCTTTAGTGAGGGCGAAAATAAAGAGTATTGTTAAATGGCTAAATAGTCGAGATTACACGGAAGAGGAAGAAAAGTCAGGATCACAAACAAATGATGAGCCAAGGCAAAAAACCTCCCAACCCCAATTGACACTAAAGGAAAAGTTACAACTGGAAATTAATAAGAGCATGGAATCCCCAGATCTTGAAGTACAAAATGAATCGGGGTTGGTAAATAGTATTAGACACGAAATGAGCCTGTTTCGAAAATGGAGGAGTTCGTGGATATCACTTAGAATTAGCATATAAATATCTATTATCTAATCCTCCAACCAGTGTAAAACCTGAGCGAGCGTTTTCAGCTGCTGCTTATGTTGGCAATAAACTACGAAGCAGGCTTGGAAGTCAAACATTGGATGCTTTGATATTTCTGCGATTGTATTTTCTAAATTCTAAATAGTTTTTTGTATTGTCTTTTTTGTTCCTTATTTTTAGTATATTGTGTGTATTGTGTTGTGCAACAATATTAATAAATAATTTTTAAGAATTTACTTTTTTTTTCATTTGAGCCTAATTAGAAACAACTCTAATCCCGGGATTACGCTTCAAAAATCCCTTAATCCCGGGATTGAGAAACATGCTCGGGATTGTATTCTCTAGTTATAGACTTTTTAAATCAGTTCTCTTAAAATAACTTTTAGTTTATTATATATATTTTGTATTAAATTTGATCTTTGATTTGTTATTATATCGTTCATTTTTTCAAGTCAAGTATCTCGAGAACCTTTTGAGACATCGGAATGAAATTTTGTACACGAACATAAGGAAATGTTTGGATCTTTTTGGCTATATTTTCATTTTATTTTTTCTTACCGCATATTTGAAATCCAAGGTTAACTTGATCTTTTTTTAATGGCAACAGTACTTGAATTTGACATCGTCGGAAGGATCATGTGTTTTCCGAATTCAGCGATGTAAGTAGAGTATGTCTGTTGCCCCCAAAATTGTGTAAAAGAAAACGGATACAAAAGGTGTTCAAAGTGTCCACCATTAACTTCCTGGCAGTTATAGATACGGCGAATAAAGCCGCGAATTGCGTTTTCCCACCAAATCAAAGGAATATCGGAAGTCGTAATTTGAGATCTTCAAGATTTTCTGGCCAATTAACGTAAAGTCGACTTTTTAAATACCCCCACAAAAAGAATCAGGTGATGCCAAGTCTGGTGACCCATCGGCCAATCCATCGTTTTGGGAAAGTAGCGTTACGAAAATTTCTAACGTTAATCGCATAGTGTGTTGGTGCACCATTGTGCTGGAACCACATTTCCTGGGTTCGATTAAGTCGAGGGATGATATTTTCTTCCAATAGTTCTAAATATTTATCTATAGATTGCTATAGTCTTTTTACAATAAGAGACCAGTCACGTCATCAATGTGCGCCACACGACGTTGACAAATTTATAGTTTACATCTTGCAAATAATTGGCATTTGG
The DNA here is from genome assembly GCA_935421215.2 of Melolontha melolontha. Taxonomy (NCBI): domain Eukaryota; kingdom Metazoa; phylum Arthropoda; class Insecta; order Coleoptera; family Scarabaeidae; genus Melolontha; species Melolontha melolontha. The sequence continues at coordinate 233,163,825 of OW285235.1, forward strand.
TGTACATTTAAAAACATAGTTTATGTTAATTAATAAAGGCAATTTTATTAGTACTTTTATTTTGCAAAATTAATATACAGGGTTGGGCAAAAGTAACGCATCAGTCGAATAATTCCGTAAATATAAACTTTAGAACAAAATGTTGTTAACAAAAGTTTTTTGACAAGTTATTTTGTATTGGCTTCAATCATTTGTTTTTTTTTTCATGATGATTACATATGGCAGCCATGGAAATAATATTATTTTTTAGACAATTCGGAATCATTATTAAGTTCTGAATATGAATATGTACTTTTTTCATGGGGTTAGATAATAAAAATATTGAGAAAAAAATTAAATAATAAAAGTAAACAAACTACAAAATTAAATTAAATGCTCAAAGTGATGTCCTTCTAAGACCTGACAGTGTCCTAAACGTTCCCAAAAATGACGAATTGTATTTTGTAAACTATTAGGTGGTATGGCTTGTATCTCACGAGTAATTTTTGCTCTCAAATCCTCTAGGTTTCTAAGTTTCTCCTTGTATACTTGCGACTTCAAGTGTCCCCAAAGAAAGAAATCCAATGGATTTAAATCGGGAGACCTAGCGGGCCAATCAATAAAACCCCGACGTCCAATCCAACGACCAGGAAAAATTGTGTCTAAATACTGTTGAACATTAATAGCATAATGTGGTGGTGCTCCATCTTGTTGAAACCATAGATTACGGTTTGGCATGCTTGGTTGATTGTCGTTAGGAAATAAAATCAACAGATCTGGTAAAATATGGTTACGTAATAAATGTAAGTAACCATCACCATTTAGGTTGTGTTCCAAGAAGTACGGACCTATGATTCGTTGCCCAACAATGCCAGCCCACACATTAAGTTTGTGGCGATGCTGTGTATGATTTTCTCGCATCCAATGTGGATTCTCAGTCACCCAATAACGGCAGTTATGCCTATTTACAAATCCATTTAGACAAAATGTAGCTTCGTCAGAAAATACGATGTTGTTTAAAAAATTTGGATCGTTATTGGACAATTCCATTATTGTTGCACAAAACTGTAATCTTCTGTCCGGGTCATCTTCGTTAAGTTCGTGCAGTAAGTGTATCTTATAGGGCTTGTATTTGTTCGCTTTTAATATTCGTCTAATAGATCTACTACTCATATCATTTTCTAATCCTAGTTGAGTGGTTGACGTAGTGGGATTTTCTGTTACAGCAAGTAAAACATGAAGAGATCGGTCTTCATTTGTGATTTCTTTTGGTCGGCCAGCTTTAGGTATATCTCTAACATCGCCCGTTTCTCTAAATTTAGTAACCAATCTCGAAACTGTTGATTGGGCTATAGGATTTCGATCCAAATAAACATTATTGAATAAAGTGCAAACTTCGTGATGTGAACGTTGCCTGTCACCATATCCGACCATCATAAGAATTTCTATTATTTCTTTAGTAGTTAATTTGACCATTTTCACGCAAAACACGTATTAAAAAAAGCAATTTTTACGATGGAAACTATTTTATTGTGAACCGTCAATAATTCAATGACAGTCAAAAAATCTACAATTTCCAAAGGAATCTACAAAACACTGCACAAATATACGTTTATTAAATTTTATTTTTTTCTCAATATTTTTATTATCTAACCCCATGAAAAAAGTACATATTCATATTCAGAAATTAATAAAGATTCCGAATTTTCTAAAAGAAAATATTATTTCCATTTAAAAAAAAAGTTTTTTTTGCTGTCATATGTAATCATCATGAAAAAAAAAAAGCGCAAATGATTGAAGTCAATACAAAATAACTTGTCAAAAAACTTTTGTTGACAACATTTTGTTCTAAAGTTTATATTTACGGAATTATTAGACTGATGCGTTACTTCTGCCCAACCCCGTATTAATACTAATGTTTTAGAATAAAAAAACGAAAGGAATGGAAATAGTTTATCGAAGAAGTTATTAATTGACGGTAACAAATGTTTGTCTACCTCTGTAGCTTGTAGCGTTTTGCCACGCAAGTATATTGAATCTCGTAAGTATTACCAACAGTGGCAAAAGCGAAACTTTTGTATTTTGAGCGTATCGGGTTGATTAGTTCGTGCAGAAGCTCCCTCGCAGGTTAAGTTATTTGTTAGAGAAAGTTCAAGAGCTTTGATTAAACTTGATATCCAATTTATCTCCAATAAATCAGTATCTTAATATTTCCCGACATTTAATGAATAAAGTATCGAATTTATTACTTATTTAGTTGATTTTCACGCAAATTATTAAATCATAATGCATACATCATTAAAACTTATCTAATTCTAGTAAAACAATGATTATAGATAATATAGTTTTTGGTATGGAATGTCTGACTTTTACCATTTTATTACACATTTCTTCTGAAATAATGATACTTATTTTATTTTACTTAAACAGTATAATTTTAAGACGAAGGTGATTTATAAAAATTATTATTTATTTAGCGTATGGCTAACATGAATTGAAAATATACATCTACACAGAGCAAAGGTAAATTTTTAAGCATGTAAATCTTTTAGCAATCTTAAATCCTGCATAGGGGCTTCTGCTGCAACTGGTGCTTGTATCCAATTTTTTAAATACACCCTTACAACAAAGATGCAAATGTCACGAATACTAGTTATCTCCAATTGTATCATTTTTTGATAAATTTTACGGCAGAATTGGATAAATCGCTCAGAGATCACATCGAAGCAGCACCGGTTTTTAAGGGATTATCAAAAACGATACAGAATGAGCTGCTTGATGCAATGTTGAACGTGTATCATGAACAAGTTGCCAGTGAAATAAAAGCAACCGACTTCATATCGGTGATAGCTGATGAAACCACAGATGTGTCATATCAGTTTCAGTTGGTGGTTGTTTTAAGATATATTGTGAACGCGAGACCAGTCGAAAGATTTTGGAAATTTCTTCTGCCTAGTGGACATGACGCTAATTCTTTATCTGCCTCCATCCTTAACGAAATGAGTTTGCTTGTTGATGACCCAGAAAAACTGATTGCACAGAGCTATGATGGGGTAGCAGTCATGAGTGATGCTATTAACGGCGTGCAAAGACATGTCCAAGACCAGTATCCAAGGGCTAATTTTGTACATTGTTATGCACATCAGACAAATCCAATTATGTCACATGCTACATCGAGCAGTAGTAATTGCAGAATTTTTTTGCCAATCTGACGGGATTATGTACATTTTTATCCACTTCACCACAACGAGCTGCAAGATTGGAAGAATTCCTTCAAAGAAAAAGCTTCCTCGTTCTTCAAAAATAACATGGAACTTCAATTCTAGCACAGTGAATACAATATATGAGCACCGAGAAAAAATAATTGAAGCTCTAGAACAAATCGAGGGAGAAGCTAGTTTACAAACCACCATTCATCAGGCTAGTGCCAATTTGCGAATTTTAGAGGAGGAAAATTTTATCTATTGGTTAACTTTCTTTCATAAAATTATGCCACAAGTGGACATATTGTTTAATCAATTATAAAATGTCAATACAGATGCATTAAAAATCAAGAATAATTTAGATAATTTTGAACGCGCTATTAGAAAAATTCGAACCGAAATCGCTGACACAGATAATCAGTTGGTTAAACAAAATGACCCAGAACTGACTCCTCGACCATCAAAGAGGCTAAGAGTAACTGATGGTAGCCAAAGAAGGAGGGAAACTATTGAAGTGTGCGATATTATTTTGCTAGAAATACCACAGGTTTCGGTATACAGGGCACTTAATATTAGCAAACTTAATTTCTTTTAAACAGTTCTCCGCCTTTCAAAAAAAATTTCCGGAAGATTGCCTTAAAGAAGCAGTAAAATTTTATCCATGCCTCAATGAAAGCAGACTACGAACTAAATTAAGCGTTCTATATTCTAGAGAAGAATTTAGGCAAAATATAGAAGTCGGTGCTGTAGGTCTGCTAGGTCTTCTGCTGGATGGATTAAGCGACACCTTTAATGAAGTTGTTACGCTTTTAAAAATTGTCATTACAACGTCCGAAGCGGAACGCCAGTTTTCACGTCTGAAGAGAATAAAAACTTTCCTGAGAAATACAATGAAAGAAGAGAGATTAAATGCCCTTACTGTGTTATCTTGTGAAGAAGAATGTATAAATGATTTCCCAAACTTTAATGAAAAAGTTATAGAACTGTTCTGCAAGTTAAAGACACGTAAAACAGACTTCGTTTATCGTCAGATGTAATTTAACTGTGTAGTGTAATATTTACTATTCCCTCAAAACAAACTCTACAATGAACACTACCTGTCTGGAACAGTACGTCGGTGAAATTTATTAGGATTGGGTAAGCGTTTTTGTATTACACTTTTTAATTTTGAAATTATGCACTCCCTATGTGAACCACCCCGAGCCGCCACTGCTTCTGATACTTGTGAAACAATAATTGTTTAATATCTGTACTTGAAATTTTGTTAAAATGTCAAAAAGGAGTTAATCTTGATGGTTTTAGCTCCCTCTATCGAATAGCACGGAAACGTTAAATAGAAACGTAACTCGGCCTGTTATTCTACTTGGATACAATTATATATGTCTTAGATGTGATGATAAAACTGCAAATGTAGTGTTTCTATTAATTTCTTCCCCTTATAGATCAACGATATTATTGAAACATTATAGTTCAATTTTTCATTTAGAAATCGTAAAAACATTAATGCAAAGTATAAAGCAACATAAGCCTTACAACTGGTATTTTATTACACATTAAATATTATACGGCATTTCCGAATGGCCATCACCGAAATCATTCTAATACAATTTATCGAGTTTCACAAACACATACATAAACTTTTATGCGCCCGTATTCATTAAATTCGGTGAATCAAATCAGGAAAAATAAATCCGACTTGAAACGAAATACCTCGGAGACAAGGATTGAAATGCACCTGCAACGAGATATCCGAATATATATTAAGCTGCAGGCGAAATTGCCTCGTAAATGTCTATGTCTACACATCGATTTGTTTTGCCAGCGACGGAAAGGAAATCCAGACAGGAATACTACATGTTCGCGCTTATAACGGTTTTACGAGGTACTCTACCACGAGATAGTCTTACGATGTGATTTGACATTGTCCAAGAAAAGGAAACGTCAAAAAAGTGTTCAAGTATTAGATTTATAAATCCCAAAGGTACATAAAACTGTTTTATTTCAAATGATTAAGTTTTTAAATTAAGTTCTACTGTGAGAGTAGCTAACAAACAAATCGAGTAATGCAAGCTGTTAATGCTGCTCAGACGGGCGTGCTAACAATCTCCCTTAGATTTAAAATAAAATATTTTGATGAGCATCAAAGATCCAGGACGCGTGTAGTATGCTGGAATAAATGTTTATTAACTACAACTTATTAAACAAAAGACCTTAAAGTTTTATTTAATATTTACATAAGAAATTACGCTTTCAAATGTATTAAGGTAATTACATACAAGTAATGACGAATAAGTGCTTGAAAAATAACAATAAATAACAACAAATATTTTGTATATTAATAGTTTGGTAAATGTAATTAAAATAATATCTGTATCGAACAATATTGAATAATGTCGCAATCAGACATGTGCTTCACTGTGTATGCTTGAATAAGCACATGTAATGAGAGAACTTACCACAAGCAAAATTGACCACCAATAAAGAGTTTGTGTAAGAAAAAACTCGTGGTTGAAAAAGAGTAGTTTTGTTATCTAGTTCAAGGATATCTAATCATATTGAAACTAGCGATGTCTAAAAAATTACGAATTAATTAAAGACGTGAGCTAAAGGGCTATGCTATCAATGAAATTAATATCATTACAATATTCCTTGCAAAATATACTTTAAAATGATATCTTAAATAATATAGTTTAGATAAAATTAACAATGGTGATTTAAAAATAGCTATAATTATGTCAATTGCTACACACAACGTTCGTCGATAATTAAATGTACAAGATTAAAGAAAAAGTAACGAAAACCGTAGTATGTTTCAACCAAAACTGAAAGAGTGAAGCCCTGTATATAATTATATTAAAGTATATAATTTAAATAAATATATAATTGTTAAACATCTACATAATGTTTATTTATACCATCAAAAAGACAAAAACAGATAACTATAACTTTTGTACGAACCGGTATAAAACCAGACTCTATATTTTAGAGTACAAAAAAAGGTACAAAAGAATACAAGCAAATGATATACGTATACGCAAGACCTTGAGTACGCGCTCACAAACTAAATCAAATCTTATATTTTATGATGCTATCAAAGTAAAATAAGAAACAAGTGAAATGCATTCTTATTATTATTACTCAGCGACTTAAGATATTTAGCTGCCGGCATTCGCCTTAAACAAGAAGAAAAACCACGAAAACCTAGTCGGACAGCCTAACTCCGGATCCGTACCCAGAACTGCCGGCATGATAAGCCAGTGCGCTACCACTTGGCTATCAGTCAGTATTGCATAAAGTTCAAGACAAATAAAATATATTTTAATGTGAACCATCTTAATATATCTTACGAACAAATAGATTAAACTGGATGTTTACAACAAAGGACAGAATAAATTTGCTTCTTAATATTTCGTGCATCTAATTTTCTCAAAGCACGATGCAAGTTTTTGAGTGATAATTGATCAGATGAAACGGCGTAATTAGAGACAAAACTACCTCATTTTTAGTAACTTATAAATATATAATTACATTCAGGGCTTCACCCATGCGGTATTCTGTCAAGTTGATATATTGTTACGACTTCATATTTATATTCAGGGCTTCACCAACTCTGTAAATCTGATATATTGTTACTATTTAATATTTTTATACAGTGACGTGCAAGACTTTATTTTCAATTTATAAGATCTGAGTTACGTTTAAAATAAACAGTATTATTACATGTTATTTTGGTTGTTGCTCGTTTTATTTTAATTCATTTAGCTTCCGTAGAACTGGAATTTGCGTGGTTACGTTATTTATAAGATTTATAAGATCTGAGTTACGTTTAAAATAAACAGTATTATTACATGTTATTTTGGTTGTTGTTCGTTTTATTTTAATTTCTTTAGCTTCCGTAGAACTGGGATTTACGTGGTTACGTTATCGTTTATACGTACTCTGTATAACGTACATCCACTTATACAAACAGACCTTAATTCACGGTAGCGCCCTTTTTAAATATAGACCAGTCAGGTTAACAAGTTTCGTCAAGGAACCCATCCGTCTTCACTCGAGCTAGATCCGTGGTACTGGTCGGCTGACTTGTATGTTTAACAGCAACCGGCCCACGTAAGGTTAGTCCAAGGAGGGCTGTTGGATTTCGGAAATTTAGTAAGACCAATTTTCGCGAGTTTTGTTACTTGCACATTGTGTAGGTCTCAGTTTCTTGGGCGTTATTCGAAACAACAATAGGTTGGTATGATAAGGCAGCTAGGTTTTGACCCTTGAGACTTAGTGGAGAAGTCAGTTTGGCCGTTAAGCTACAAAGTCTAGAGACCCGTGATTTAGAATATACCAAACTAACATAAAATGTAAAAAATTTCATTTCAGAAGAATTATTTGCCATCGTCGCTTGAAGAAATTTACTTAAAAATTACGGGGGAAATGTAAAGAGGATAGACAAGACGTGAAAGGAAACTCTAAATAGAATAAATTAACTTAAATTTTCCTTTTATTTTAATGCCTGCCATAAATACTTGAACAAATTTGAAATATTTCGAGAAAAATGGATCTCAACAGCGTCCAGCATTTACGTAATTTCTATTTTTGTATCATTGAAGGTATGTGCATGTGTACTTTTGTAAGAACGGTCGGAGGCTGCCTGTAAACAATTTATGTATTTGTACTTATAAATAGATACTTTTTACACGGAGTGTGTTTATAAAAATTAGAAAAAGAGAACCATAACTTTTCAGAATTCCAAATTTATTTATAGATTTTCTTGTAAAGAAATGTGCCGATTTTAATGATTTTATTTTAAAGGGAAAAATTTCATGAAAGACGTTTCTAGTTATAAAGATAGTATACATTCTGAAAAATAAACCTTAAATTTAGAATAGTTTAGTTTTATGTGTTTAAATGAAGAAGAAATAAAAATTATAAGTTTATTCCGAACAGAAGAACTTGAATTGAGTAGAATAAATATATTTTAGATCAAACGTAGAAATTTATGATGTGCAAATATACTTTAAATCATAGGCATAAATTATATTTATTCCATTATCATGTGTTGGAATTTCAATTGCCATAAGGTACACAGCGTTAGTTAAGTAATTATTTAGAATAGATAAGAATAGTTTGGACAAATAAAGAAACCTGTTAGAGGCTTTTTTTTTTTTCAGATGCTACAAAGAATCCAGGAAATTTGTTCGAACGGGAATTTGTTCGTTGGAAAAATATTCTAAATGAATAATGTTCGAAAAGAAATATTTTCGAATATTATAAATAATCTTCTCTTGAATAAATTAATTTTATAATTTGTGCAAGTCAATTGTATTTTCGCGAAGTATTGTGTATGAAATAAATACTTTCTACATTTATATATATAATCTAAAACCCCCTTCTACCTTTAATGGTGTAGGGTATAGTGTCTAATTTTTAAGAAATTTTCTCCACTCTTTTCTATTTCGAGCCATCACAGTAGCCTTCTTCCAGGTTTTGCCTCTGTCCGTCAGTATTTCAGCTACCATCTTATTCCATGTCTTTCTTGGCCTCCCTCTTTTTGTGTTCTTCTGTATTTTGACTTGCCATATTTTTTTAACTAGTCTTTCTTCGTTCATTCTCTGTAGATGTCCCCACCAAGATAATTGTCTGTTTTCTATGAATCTATGTATGGACTGTATGTCATGGTCTCTTCTTATATTTACACTTTTAATCCTATCTTTCTTTGACACTCCTCGTACTCTTCTCAAGAACCTCATTTCTACTGCTTGTATTCTACTCCTTTGTTGTTCTGTTAGTGTCCAAGATTCGCAGCCAAAAGTCAACACTGGTCTGTATATTGTTTTAAAAATCTTTAGTTTTGTCTGTTTCGATATTTCTCTTTTGTTTATAAACTTAGAGTTCATTGCATAATATAGCATATTGGCTTTTTGTACTCTATCATTAATATCTATCTCCTGTGTGCCTGTCCTCTCTATGGTTACTCCTAGGTATTGGAAATGATCTACCTGTTCTATTTTCTTTCCATCTAGTTCTATATTAAGATTTTCTCTGTTTTCTCTGTTCGTTCCAATCATCATTACTTTCGTCTTCGTTTTATTAATTCTCATTCCACTTTCCTTCATTATTCTATTCCAGATATTTAAGTTTATTTGTAGGTCCTTTTAGTTTTTAGCCAATATCACGACATCATCTGCAAATGCTCCTTCGGTTATTCGTGCCTTTTGCAGTCGTAAATAACCTACATCCAGTTTTTTTGTTAGTGGTTTGCATCTCTTAATTATCTCATCCATGAACACTATGAACAGCAACGGACTTAAACAAACAAAAGACTCAGGCGAGGATGTTGTTGAGATATATTCATTTCAACCCATTTTGTCTACATAACAACTAAAGCGCCGGACCCTCTGGGCCGAGTAAAAGTAACCCCCCCTACATGGTGGAGTTGTTATGGTGTTATTATCTGCTTACTATGAATGAAGCATGCCATATGTAGTAGAGCCGCATAGATAGATTACGGAAAAATACCTGGAAATAAGAAATAATAAACAATAATAATAATATTATGACAGTTATGCCAGCCATCTTGTTCTCACGAACCGATGGGTTAACACACTGGCAACCAAGGACAAATTGAATGTTCTTGTGAATGGAGGAAATAATAATAATAATAATAATAATAATAATAATAATAATATTTATTGGTGTATATATGCATACATACGTCATATTGAAATATTCAGTATAAAATATAAATGAGAAAAGTACAAAATAACAATAAAAGAAAAAACACATTAAAATTGATGATTGAAAAAATCACTTATCGAGTAAAAACTCCTTTAGCAGTATGACTTTGGCTTTGATTTTAAATTGTCCATGGTCCAGGCCTTTCATTCCATTGGGAATTTTATTGTAAATTTTTAAGGCTAGGTAATTTGTACTCATTTGACTTTTCAGTAACCGATGGTATGGTATCACTATGTTATTTCGATTCCTGGTGCCGTAATTGTGGAGATCACTATTTAAGGAGAACTTTTGGAGTGTATTGTGGACATACTCAAGACAGGTAAGTACATATAAGGATGGCAAGGTAAGTATTTTATGTGTTTTAAACAGTTGCCTGCAGCTAGTTTTGCTGGACACACTACTAAGAGCCCTAATGGCACTTTCTTCCATTTTAAACACCGACTCAGCTGCACCTGACGCACACCACATTAGGATACCATATGTAGCTCTACTCTGAAACTTGGAAAAGTAAGCCGTTCTACCTGCTTCGTATGTTGCTACCTGTTTTATCCTACGAATAGAATAAACAGCTGCAGCAAGGTGGCGACACAAATCTTCCACATGGCAAGCCCAACTCATAGAAATTTGATGCTCTCTTTGTTCTCTTTGTGGTAAGTGCTAACTGCTGTGTTTTATCTTGATTTAGTTTCAGGAGGTTACTGCCAAACCATTCGCCTGCTTCAATTAATGCCTGTTCCAAATTTATACTTCCCTCTCCCATTTCCTGGGCTCGAACCAAAATGGATCTAGGATGTATCATCCGCAAACTGGGTAACTTTCCCTGATGATATATTATAAGGTAGATCATTGACGTAAATTAGAAAGAGCAGAGGACCTAATATTGACCTCTGTGGAACCCCTCGATTTATCGATAATGTATTCGAATTTTTATTAGTCCAGTAAACTGCTTGCTTTCTGTTCGTTAAGTAAGAGGAAATAAAGTAAAAGTATTGTATGGTCCATGGAGTCAAAGGCCTTACTCACATCGCAACAACCAAGAATCACCACTTCCTTACGATCAAAAGCATCTGCAATATAGTCCAAAACCTCAGAAATTGCTGTGCTAGTAGATCTGCCTTTTAAATAGCCACTATCAGTTTGTATGTCTCAAAATAATTAAGTAATCTTTTCTTGATGATGGTTTCTAAAATTTTTACATGATTGACAGTATTGAGATTGATCGGAAATTTGCCTTTGGAAATTGGGCCTTAGTTTTTTGAAGAGAATGGTCAGACGGTAAAAGTTAATGCTGCGCGTATATTCAGTTCTTTTTTTTTGAGCAAATCATATGATCAAAAATATTTTTGATTATATGACATGCGCTTAAAAAAAGAATTGAATACAATAACAATAAATGTTTATATACGGTCCGGTAAAATGTATTACCTATTTCCTTTCACTAATAACACGTTATTTCGAATGAAAATAGTTGTAAATGGAAAAGTAGGCTTTGGAAATTTTGCTAGAATTGTTGATAGTTGTCAAAATGGAGCGTTGGTCTACACAACATCGTGACTTTTGTATTGAGAAATTTATTCAATTTAATTCAGTAATGGCTGTTCAAAGTTGTTTTTGACGTCATTTTAATATCTGTCGCTGTCCTCAGCGTAAAGCTATTTTGGTTTGGTGCAATAAATGAAGACAACTTGGATCTATTCTAGACAAAAATCAACTGGAAGACCAAGAACTGCCTGTAATGAACGTAACGAAGAAAAAGTAAGAAATGCACTTATTGCATGTCCGAAAAAATCCGCTGTTAAACATGCTTCCGTCCTTGGTTTGAGTGATCGAAGCACGAGAAGAATGTTAAAACGCATAGATTCTCATCCATATAAAATCGCAATAATTCAGAATATAAGTGATCAAGATAAAATTAACAGACTTGAATTTTGTCGTTTAATTCATGATAATCACTAAGGTATCGAAAATATCCTTTTCACGAGTGACAAAGCACATTTTTACATCAACGGAGATGTAAATAAGTAAAATTCCCGTTACTGTGCCCAAAAGAATTCTCGTGGAATTCATCAGCGACATTTACGAGTACATTGCCCTAAAGTAACTGTGTGGTGTGCCATTTCATCGTCTAGAATAATCGGGCCTTAGTTTTTGGAATAGAATGATCAGACGGTAAAAGTTAATGCAGCGCGCTATGTCCGAATGCTGCAGACGTTCTTTTTACCTCAAATTGAAGAAGAAAAAGCACATTACTGGTTTCAGCGAGAATAAGCATGGACATTTTAAGAGAATCCAAACAGACTCATTTCAGGAAATTGTACGATCCCATGGCCAACAAGATCTCCAGATTTGTCAGCCCCCGATTATTTTCTTTGGGTTTATTTAAAGCTTAAAGTGTTTGTGAATAAACCCAGAAATTTAAGAGATTTGAAATTAAGGGCGGCCACGATTTCGGCACCAAATTACCTGGCCCTTTAATCCCCTGTTCGATCTCGATGCCGTGCTACAGATTAGGGCTAATGACATCTTAAATTACGTATCCAAACTAATGAAGAATTGTTAACAAGGGCGTACGTAATGCGTATACGTATAATATGATTTGTCACAAATTTATGGGCTAATTAATGAGATTCAGGTGGTTACTGTTTTGAAATTTTTCAATGTATCTACTTTTAATGACATAAATTTGTTTAGCAACTCCATTGGATAAAATTTTTTTGGACGCTTCAATTTTCGCACTAACAGCAGGTCTAGCATAAGCATTTGGATGGCCTTCAATGTCTTTTTGATATTTGACACTGAAGCGCAATTATTTCTTCTTGAAATGTTGGGATTTTTAGCTGTCTGTGAATCACTTCATTAGAATAATATCTTGGAATCCTGATAATTGTTTTTAAAATTCTTGATTGAAGTCATTGTATTATACTGAGTGAGATAACACTCAGAGTTATCCCACTGGTGATTTGGTAGAGAGCACGTCTTCAAAAGTTGTACCTTAGTCAAGAACGCTACGTTCAACACTATTCAGATTATTTTACGGAAGATGACAACTTAGTTTGCCGAAAGCTCATTTAAAATTTATCAATTTTTATTGTGATTAGAGATTTTTCTTGTTTTTGTTTCAGATTTCAAACTACACCTATTCAGATTTTATATGCATGCTTGTATATAAATTTAAGAGAAGTAAGAACGATGTTATAAGCCATACTGATTATGTGTGCATAGCATACGGAATAATCTTCTAGAATAATAAATTTAGTTTGCTAAAATTAAAGTTATTTCTTTTTATTTGAACAAGAAGCCCATTTATTTAAATTTAAAATAGTTTTTCGCCAAATATGTTGATTCACATTAAATATTACCTGAATTTTCAGTTGACTTCGTCACTCATCAAACATGATTATTACCTACGTTCGACGAGTCCTTGTTTGCCTGTCGACGTTTATTACGTCTGTCAATAGAACGAAACTTGTCTTAAAGTTGTGGTACAAACCTCGAGATTGGAACTTAGGCACAAACTACTTTCCAGAATAGAAACTTTGCCAACTACGTAATCCCTTTAGCGGATGTGACGAGATTTAATAATACAAAAATAGTCAAATATAAGCATGCAAGTTTATTTAAAACTTCTAGATAAAGAAAATACCTTACAACTCAACGCTGTGACGTAATAGTGCAGTCTGCAGATAAATGTGTCGGAACGCCAGAGACTGAACTATTTGTAACTAAATTTTTGTATGTACGTCCTGTTTAAATGAATGTTAAGAAGTCTACGTTGTTTATTTATTCGTATCAGAAAGATAGGCAATAGGAATATGTTTTATATTCGTGTATCTTCATTATTATTATTCCGGTTTATTTCATAAGAATGAATTATATTTATACTTTAGATCTGTTCAGCTCCCGAAGAGAATTTTGCACATATCCAGAAGCTAACTGCGCAGTTTTATATGCTTTAAACTAAATTTCATAATTAGTAAATTTCTATAGTTTATTTTTAAGCGAAAAAACATAATACTAGCTTCGTATGGAGAAGTAGCACATAATTAAATCTGGGATTATGTGAAAACGTATATTTTTTATTTATGATATGTTTACCAAAATTCTTGCAGATCTATACGGATCACGTAAAAAGAAAGCATTTGCGACTACTTTTGTTTTGCATATTTCATATAAAATTGCATATTTTTTCATATTTTATAATTTATTTCTAAAGTGCACTTTAAAAGATATATTTATTCATTTATTCATAATTAAAGACGGCAGACTATGTGCCCGAACAGTAGCGTGATGTGGAGGGATCGAGTAGAGGCGTACGACGATCAATTCAGTTGCCGTTGAGACGTTGTAAGCGATACATTGTTAACACAATCGTGTTTAAAATGTCGGGAGTGCGTAGAAACAATGCATCGACTCGGTTGCATGCTAACGTAGTAAAGAAATGTTTACATCGGTTTCCCGATTTAAAATATGACGGTACCGTAGTGAAATGTTTAGTTTGTGAAACAACTTCATTAACTTGGAAAGCAAGCCAGTGCCAAAGACATATAAATAGTGACAAACATAAATCGAATAATAGTGGACGCAGATCATATAATAAATTTGTGTGTGATTTAACAATGATGTTAATTGCGACCAATATACCAATGCAGAAAGTGGAACACCCAATGTTTTGTCAGTTTTGGGAGAAATACAATCCTACGTGGAAATTACCAGCAAGAAGTACGCTACGGAATTACGTACCGTCAGTGCGTGAGAGAATTGTAAATTGTACGAATAATACGGTAAAAAAAAATTCCTGTGGTTAACAATAGACGAAACTACAGATATTAAAAAACAGTCCATCCTAGCCATTCTAGTACGGACGCTGACTCCGCAAGGACCTTCTCCTCCTTATTTACTAACCTGTAAACGAATGCAAAGGTGTACTGCCAGAGCGATATATGATGTATTAATAGAAACACTACACAAATTTGAGATTTTACCGAAGCAAGTGTTAATGTTAGTTACCGATGCTGCCAAGGTTATGTGTTCCACGGCAAACTTACTCAATACGATTCAACCAAACCTGCTGCATGTCACATGTTTGCTTCACGCTTTACACCTTGTAACAAACACTATACGTACAACTTATCCTGATGTGGATCAACTGATAGGACAAACGAAAGCGGTTTTTCTTAAATCTCCGAAACGAATTGGGCTATTTCATTCGCTGTGTCCTGATATACCCGAGCCGCCGCAACCAATTCTTATACGATGGGGTACTTGGTTAGAAGCAGCATTTTATTATTCTAAACATTTTGAAAAAATTAAATCAGTGATTTTACAACTAGATGCCAAAGAAGCAGCTGCAATACGGCTCAGCCAGGTTCAATTTAACAATCTTCAAGTTGCAGCAAATTTAAAAATTATTTACGACAGTTACGTTCCAATACTAGACGCAATAAAAAATTTACAGAACACTGCGCTGTCCTTATCGGACTCATTAGCAATTATTGACAACGTAAAACTAGTGCTGCATATCCTTGAAGATGAAAAAAGTGATTGTGTCCGTGAAAAATTTAACAGTGTATTAGATAAAAATGTAGATTTTACAAAATTAGGGCAACTTTTTACCAATACTGAAGATCCGTTGTACATATACAAAGAGCGCTTTAACTATGCAAATATAACATCTCTCAACGTCGAACAATCCTTCTCTGTATATAAACATATATATACGTCGCTACGTACGAACCTTTCCGAGACTAATACAGAAACATATATTATGGTGCAGTTCTTTCATCGCGCACATCATTAAGTAAGCACACTGTTATTCTGCTAAACTCTCCACGCAACGCCACTGCTGGGGCACATAGTCTGCCGTCTTTATAATCATAATATATCAAGCATTTTCGTATAGCGGGAATTCCCAGAATTGTGTTTATCAAGTCGGGGAAGTTACAATGAATCTACAAGCAATGAGGTTAACCTATCGGTCAGTCATATCGCCAGTTGTGTTTAGTTAGTTCTGGAAAGTATATGTACACGTACATATAATTTTTACACGGTGTTAATTCAAAAGCTCACAAGATCTCTTTCCAATACAGACGTCACTTGTATGCTGTGTAATACGCTGTTCCACTCATTGCGATGTTTGAAAGGGATTTTGTGCACTTGATTTTGACCATACATTTAATTTTGTTAACGTTAAGGTTTTAGACGTTGAAAATAACCATAACAAAAAAAGACCTTTATAGAAATGGTCTACATCAACAGAGACACAAATAATATAAACTATAGGTCAGATACTAAAGAACTAAGTATAACTTATTTCAATATACTAGCTTTGGCGGTTAGTTGACTTGCCAAAAAATGTTTATTAACTGGTCCTCGTATTATTAAATTTATAGTGTATCGCTTTTTGGGTTTTGTGACTTTAGTTTTGTGCTATGTTTTATATATTTTTTTTATATTTGAACTTTTACATACACATGATGTTAAAAGATTGACGTGAACTCATGTAGTTATAGTTACCTTTATATTTTAAATTTAAATCTAAATGTAATCAATTTTATTAAGTCTATTTACGTAACTGCCATTTTCTCTAGATTCTGTGAGTATTTTGATACTGCTATATAACATTAATTTATTGAATGTCTTGTTGTAGAAGCAACAAATTTGTTCCGAAATATAGAGAGATTGAAAATGAATGAGTTTTAATTGACAGACCACTTTCCCGTTTTGAATTTAATATTAACTAATATAGTATATATATATATATATATATATATATATATATATATATATATATTATATATGTATATATATATATATATAATTATTTCTTGACCTTTGTATGTTATAGTAGATTCAATTAGTCGGCGATTTACTTTAATATGTATATATTTAAAATAATCTTATATATTTCGGCACATAATGCCTTCAAAGAAATTTAAAATATATATGACAGTATATGAATGTCATATTTATATATCTGTAGTTGTCATGGATAAAACTAAATTATCCAAAGATACATTAAATTCATGCCTCAGCATTCTCCAACAGCTAGACGACAACTACGGGGGAATGGCAAGCCATGAGTTATTATTATGTGACCGTGGAGCGACTTAAGATGTTAAGCTGTCGGCATTCGCCTGGAACTAGAAGGAAAATCACGAAAATTCACTCGGACAGCCCAGTCAGGGATCTAAACACGGAACTGCCAGCATGATAAGCCCGTATATAGATATTTAAATAACATATGATAGATATTTATATAACAGCCACATATATTCATGATGGTAAATTAGTTGTCGTCTAGCTGTTAGAGAATGCTTAGGCATGAATTATTATTATTAAACGTGAATGTATTCTTTGAATTATTTAGTTTTATCCATGACAACTACAAATATATAAATATAACATTAATGTACTGTCATTTATATTTTAAATTTCTTTGAAAAAGAGATCATGTGTACAAACATGTAAGATTTATATATTTGTAGTGCGTGTGTATTTGTGTGTGCATAAAACAATTCTCAGAATTATCTGTCAATATCTGTTAACCAATTTTTTTTTTATTATATACTTTCTAGTTTCTTCCTATATCAGGTTTTCGTTATTTCGTGTAACACGCAACATCTGCACAGTTATTAATTAAATTTTGACGCGTAATCGTGATAATACATTTTTTCATTAATTTTGACAGAACATAAATAAAGTATATATAAATTTATAACGACAGTGAGGTTATGATTGTAGTTCGTTGTTAGATATATAAGTTATACCCATGTCTGTTGAAATATACCTATAAGTTCTCTTTAATCATTCGTGTAATCTAACAACAATATTTAACTAGATAGACTTGTATGCGCATTGTCATTCATAATTGAAATATTTGTTTCAAGAAAGTAGAAGCAATTAGAAGTTCTGATATCAAATTTATACCATTGATTATATTACGGATTAGAAAGTGTACCGAAAATAGACTGAAAACGTTCATACATGAATTATTTAATGAAAAACTTTAGTAATGAATGGTTTTTATTTTTTACTATCAGACATAATGGAATAATTTGGATAACTACTTTCGATAGAGAACCTAAAATATTTGTTTTGTTAGAGCCAGGAAGTTTAAGTTATTTCTATTTGTTCTTTATATGAGTACTTTAATGAAAAAGTTTTTGTGTTTATAATCTTTCTTTTACTTTTATGATACAGGGTTAGGCAAATGTATGGATCCATTTGAATATCTTTGATACGGCTACTTAGATTTTAATAAAATTTTCTACATTTAAGTTTCAATAGAACTCGGCTCTGGGACTTCAATAATGTTTTCACCCTTTTGTTAAACGACAGAGATATTTAATTAAATCTAATAATGTAAATTGTATTGAGAACAAGAACAAAATCATTATCAGTTAAGAAAGTTTTCAAAATGTTAACCGTTCACTTCTTAACAATATGCAAGTCTGTGAACGAATTCTTGAATGACATTTGCCAAAGCCTCTTCACGAATTAATTGCAATCTTCAATTATTTTCGGCCGCAATTCCTCCAGATTATGCGGTCGTCTAGTATAAACCATAGATTTAATATGATCCCAAAGGAAAAAATCTAGGGGATTTAACTCTGGAGACCGTGCCGGCCTTTCAATGAATTTTCTACGATCAATCCATCTATTTGGGAATGGTCCGTTTAAAAACTTCTAACATTAAGGGCATAATGAAGGAGTGCCCCATCTTGTTGGAACCAAGCACTTACAGGTAATTCCCCATCTTCCTCAATACTAGTGTAATAACCTCACCAGCGTTACCATTTGTAACATTACCACAATTTGTAACATATCCCGTGCTCTGCCATTGATAACGTTGGTTTCGATTATAATTTAAATCAAATCTGCCTATACTGCGGGTCGTTAATGTTTGTATTGTAATGCTTAAACCATTGACTGGTTAAAGCAATTAAGTTTTTGTTTTCACTGCCACCAGCAATCAGAGGCCTGATTGTAACCACAAATAAAATTAATCTTATTTTCTAGTAGCGATTTCCTCGAAAGCGTCGTGGGTCGGAGTGTAAGGAGATAGCCAAATGAAGCCCAATTAAAAACTCGTAGCAAATTTTATTTAAATCTAAATGAACAATTCTATTTATACTGTGTTGGTTCTACTTAATACATAAATCTGTATGCAATTCCTATAAGAAAAGCGAGGGCTGTTGCAAATAAAGTTCCAATTAAAAATCTAACGACTCACCGGACTTGCAGGTTTGTATCCCTTCCTTTTTCCTTTGAACAGAACTCACTAGTTCACCTTGTTTTGCACACGACGATAATTTCTCAAATAATTTTAAGATAAAATTAAATTCTCAAGTTATATGAATACCACAATAATATAAAATAATACTTGAGTTAAAACTTTACTTCTAACGTCGAAAATTATATGTATTCGACGATATATACAGGCTGTCCCGTAAAAACGCCAACATTCATAATTCCGTTATTTATTGTCCGGTTTTATTTAAACAAAAAGTAAATTTAATAGCATCAAAAACACTATAAGATAGCAGTGTCTTATTTGTTTTCAATTGTTTTCATTAATGTCAACAAGTTTGTTATTTTATATGGCAACATATATATTTTTGGCTATATTCGGATTGGTTTTTTTTTTCTGAATTCAACGATGTATAACATGTTTATTTTTGATAAACGTTTATTGCAAAAAAAAACTTTATAAATTTCATCTTTGTCTTCCATTATTTATAAATATTCGAATGGGTCATGAAACATTGGAAATGTAAGTATTATAAATATTATTATAAGAAACAAAACACTTTACAATAAATGTTGAAATTGCCCGCCACCTTGTTCAACACATATCGCACATCTCCTAATTACTCCAAAGGTCGCATTTAAAAGACAAGCGGCAGGTACTTCTTGACATGTGTTAATAATTCTTTGTCTTAAAATGTCAACATTTTCTGGAGTTGTTAAATAAACTCGATATTGTAGATAAGCCCACAACCAAAAATCGAGGGGCGTAAGATCCGGTGAACGCGCAGGCCACTCGATAGGACCGGATGTTCCTATCCACCTATTTCAAAATTGGGTGTTCAACAAATCAGTATTTACTCTGGCGTTGTGCGCGGAAGCCCCATCTTGTTGAAAAAATATTCTATTTAAATTTGCCAAAGGTAATTCATCTAAAAAGTTTTGGAGATTTTCGTGTAATAAAGTGCAGTATTTTTCTTGATTTAAGCAACCATCTATGAAAAATGGCCCAATTAATTGATCACCTAAAATGCCACACCAAACATTTACGTTGAAACGTCTTTGAAAATTATTTTCAATTACAAATCTCGGATTGTCTGCACTCCACTGTCGATGTATGTTTCTATTAAAAATACCGTTGTTGCTAAAAGTGCATTCATCAGACCAAATTATCCTTCTGTAAAAATTCGGGTCTTGTTCTAATGCATTCAAATAAAAACGACAAAACTGGATTCTTCGGCCAAGATCATTTTGTTCTAATGCATGAACTTTTCGAGCTATGTATGGTTTAAATTTGTGTTTTCTTAAAATACCATGAACTGTAGTTTTTGATACCCCAATATTATGTGCAATTTCGCGAAACGAAGTTCGTGAATTTTGCTGTACTGCAAGAAGAACATCTAATTCCTTATCTTCGGAGAATTTCCGTTTTTGTGTTTTTGGTTTGGTAAATGATCCATAATTTCTTAAATTCTTTTCAATTCTCTGAAATATTTTCGAACCTGGAACTTCTCTGTCCGGAAAACGAGCACTGTACCGACGAACTGCTTGAAGGCGATTTTTATTACATTCAAAGAACACTTGTAACATGTTCGTTAATTCATTGTTATTCATTTTTAACGAAAATACACTTTTTGTTGCGGCAAAACGTTCAAACAGGATAATACAGAAAACTTAATAAAGTCAAACTGACACTTAAGGCACATTGCTATAATGCTAGTAGACTGGGCCAAGTCTACTATAATGAAAGATGAAATTTATAAAGTTTTTTTTTTATTTTTTATTATTAGGAGATGTGCGATATGTGTTAAACAAGGTGGCGGGCAATTTCAACATTTATTGTAAAGTGTTTTGTTTCTTATAATAATATTTATAATACTTACATTTCAAATGCTTCATGAGTCATGACTAGAGCTGAGTATGTTTGCGGTACGGCAGGACCGTATGTACTGCATCCCCACATTTAACTATTTATCTAAATATTCTCTGAAATGATTTGCCGGATCTCATAAATTAATAGAGTGATATTTTAGTATGCACTGGATATTGTTATTATACAAAATCATAATAGCCATTTGTATTTATGGATCATAAATAATAATACGCATGTATTTGTATTTGGTTGTGAATTCAATTTAAACTTAAAACGAATCGTAATATTTTAACGACAAGCCGTCCTTACAATACATGCATTCGAGACAAAGTGTGCAACTCTACGAATAACTTCCATACTTGATCGAAAATGGACATTTTGGAGCTGAAGTCTGAAGTAAAGCCCCTATTCTTAGAAAATTTTATTACTGTCGTTAAGAACTATTATTATAAACAACAAAGGCCTTTTATTAGTGTTGAAGTTTTAGTTTCATTGAATTTCCATGTTGTAAGTAGTCAATTGTAAAGTGTTCATTCACAATATTCTAAAACAAGGTGTAAATTTAACTAAAATCCAGAAAAACACATTCTGATAATATATTACTAGATTAGAAGCTGTGTTTATTACTATTTATTATATTATTTTTATAACCAAATGCAAAAAAAGCTACGAAAACAAAAGAAACCTCGATTTATTAAAATCTTGTCACACAGCCTTTCAAAGCCTGGCAGCACATATTTTGCATATATTTTATATATACTACCTACTTGAACTAGGTGAATGAAGTTAGAAGTTATAAGTTATAACTTCTAACTTCATTCACCTAGTTCAAGTAGGTATATTTATAAATAATGGAAGACAAAGATGAAATTTATAGTTTCTTTTTTTCAATAAAAGTTTATCAAAAATAAGCATGTTATACATCGTTGAATTCAGAAAAAAAAATACAATCCGAATATAGCCAAAAATATATATGTTGCCATTTAAAATAAAAAACTTGACTGTCGTTTGACATTAATGAAAACAATTGAAAACAAATAAAACACTGCTATCTTATAGTGTTTTTGATGCTATTAAATTTACTTTTTGTTTAAATAAAACCGGACAATAAATAACGGAATTATGAATGTTGGCGTTATTTACGGGACAGTCTGTATATATATTTGTTTGGGAAGAAAACTCCCTCGAACAGCACTCTTGGCTGTTTTTTGTAGTACCGACGTATCTACCACTTCTGACTGACTTCTGTCTGACTCGGACTGACTTGATTGACCCTGACTTCTGAGTTCCAAGACTTTTTATCAACTTCCATCTCACAGCACACGCCTTTCCAAAATTGTCGTTATCAAACGCAATGCACTGATTGGTTCATTTTCTTTCATGTACACACTGTACAACCCCTTTCAGGAATTCAAACCCGTATTTCTTATTACTGACTGTTCAGTATGTCATCCTTTACAAGTTCATTTCGCAAACGTGTCACTTTATTATTTGTAACTAAACGATGGAATTTACAAGTAGTCATGAACTCACAAAGACAATGAATCTAAGAAACAATTTACTATTGTTGAAAAGCATCTATAACATGTACTGTATGTCAATTCTCCTGTGATGGATACGTACGATTTCATTTCAAACAAAAGGGTTCTACTGACTTGTGTGTATGACCTTTACACATTATGTCAATTCTCGAGATATTTAAATAACTATTCCTATATAACTATATTTTGTTCCGGTTTACACAATAGACCCTGTGCGACGATCGATTTCCTACCGATTCTCAGTACTTGCATTTTTTGGGTAACAAGATTGCAATTTATTAGCTTTCTACATGTTCGAAGGTAATTACCAATATCCGGTTTGTCATACTAAATTTTTCGACAATAGTTCTTTGTGGTTTAGTGCGCCTCTTTTATTGGTTTATTCTAAAAAAGGGCTTTGCATTTGTGTATATTTACCTTCCACTCGCCAATAGGAACTACATATTTTTAAAGTTATATTTACATAAAATTGAAAAAAACACTTTATACGGAAATTTTAAGTAGATATTTGACGTTTGGTTACACAGCAATTTTTACTTAATATCATTTCATGGCTAACCAACCAACTATTAGATGCAGCACGGGATATTGAATATTATAAACATAGGTATATCCCATTAAAGGGTTACAACTTCGAAAATACTAGAAATAAGTACTATGTTATTGGTAGCATTTTAACGGCAATTTTACAAGGAATTTGCTGACTAATAAAAAAATTATAGGTTCAATTAAAAAAAAAGAGAAAATAGCCTTTAAACTTCGATAACTTTGGCACGACATATTTAACACCCTGTATATGTTGTCACGTTGTTCACCCCCAAAACATATAACGTGTTAGTCCATAAATTGGTAACAAAAGAGTTACGTGAGGCACTGCACCCATTTTCAGGCTAAGCCTTAAAATGTTAGACGCTGCAACTGTCAAGAGTATAACAAAATTGGCAATAAAACCAAAACTAACAGTTGTAAGTGCACATTGTCTTATATCATTGCAAAGATAATTTGGGTGGCTATCATCATAATAACAAGCAAGTATAGCAATCTATTTAAAAAAAAAAATTGAAAGTGGTTGCGGAAATTTGGAACAGCCTGTAAATATATAAATAAAAATAGAATATGCACTGTAGCATACTACATGTGTACGTAGAATTTCATTGCTACAACTTTATTAGTTTTCATGCTAAGCTCCGCCGACCCACTATTGCCGCACCCGGTATACATTTTCCTAACCCTATACAGGCTGTTCAACGAGAGCCGTTCGTTAGAAGTTTTCGTGGTTAGAAAAAACTTAGAATTCTGAAATTTTGGGTTCCAGGGTTATTCAAGATTATCTTTCATTTTAAAATATTTTCAAGATCATACTACTTCCGGTTATACCGGAAGTCGCCATTAACTTCCTTATTTTAAATAGAACACCCAGTATATTATTTCATTTTTGGATTCCTGAGAAAATTTCATAGTGGGTTTTCATAGGTTTCCCTATACTTATTTTCAATTTTTTCTTAGATATTTTGATTTTTGTGAAAATTTGACAGATGTAGCCCTGTTTTGAGCATTGCGCCCTTTAACCAATTTCGATTGGTGGAAAGCGCTTCTGGGGTAGATGGAAGCACAGGACTGATACTTTCGAATGCCATATTGACAACTGATTTATCGCATACAGGGTATCCAAAATTTAATGACCAATTACATCATTTTAAAAGTTGATAATTTCGTTTTTTCAAATGGGACAGCCTGTATTTTATTTGATGGTCGGATGCAGAATTTGATTCTGCATCGATTTGCTATAACATTCCCTATACCTATTTCCAGTGGTTTTCTTGTTAATCCATATTTTTATCAAAAGGTGATCAAACTCCAAAAGTTCTACCTAGTAAGCCTTGATTTTGACAGGAATTGAAACAATGTTGATTTAATGTCAAAGCAGTATCATCGTACAGATACGTGAGGTATCTACTTACAGTTCTAGGGATTTTGTTAACTTGCTTAAGTACAGTTTATAATGGAGAATGTTGAAGAATATTCCAATAATGATTTATTAAATTTGTTTTACACGCACGGTGAATGTGGACGAATTGTTCGACGAACATGCAGACTATTTAATGAACGATATCCGGACCTACCAACAATGACTCCCGAAAAATTCGCAAGAATCGAAACTCGCTTTATAGCAACTGGAAACGTAAGGGCAACTCAAAATAACCTAAAGCCCGTAACTGATAATGAAGATAACGTGGTGAATGTGTTGGCGTTTTTTCAAGCTTATCCGCGGAGTTCAATTTCGACAGCAGCGCTGGATTTGGGTATTTCAAAAACATCAATCCACAGAATATTAAAAAACATGGAATGCATCCTTTTTGTGAGATAACTGTTCAAGGAATACGTCTTGGTGATGAGGCAATACGTGTCAACTTTTGCGAATTTATGATTTTGAAAATGACCGAAGATCCGAGATTTCTTCATCAGATTATGTGGACTGATGAATCGAAATTCAGCAGGCAAGGAATTAGAAATCGCCGAAATACTCACTACTGGGCACAAGATAATCCACATGTTATTGGGGTACATAATCACCAAGACCGCTTAGTTTTCAAGTTTTTTGTTTAATTATGGACAACAGAGTGGCTTATCAAGTGTACGATGAAAATTTAGATGCGGCTAGATATCTGGAGATACTGAGAGGGTTTGTTAGTGATTTTCTAAATGCCCTACCTCCACGTGATAGAGCAAACAATTGGTATCAGCTTGATGGTGCTCCAGCACATTCAACTATAGTTTTACACCGGCAATTGTCAATGATGTTCGAGGATCGGTGGATTGGCCCGCGGGGACCTTGGAACTGGCCACCCAGATCACCCGATTTAACCCCCTTGGATTTTTGCCTCTGGGGTCGTATAAAAGAACTAGTGTACCCTAGGCCGGTACAAACTAGAGAGGAATTATTGAACCGTGTTCACCATGCGTTTACTAATATAAGTCCAGACGAACTTCGGAGATCTGCTTCGCGAGAAGTATATGACATAGTTATTCAGTGTTTGAACCAAAATGGAGGTCATATAGAACAATTATTGTAATTTTACATTCTCTTATTATTTTTTGTCATTATGTTCCAATTTTTTGTTTTTATTTTATATTTCGTTCTAAATGTTATGTACTAATGTCATGTTCTAATTAAAGTAAATTTTTTACCGTTTCATTGATGTTTATTTGGCTACGAAAGGCAAGCGATGTTTCGGTTTCCGCCAAAAAACCACATTAAAATAAAAAATATGGATTAACAAGAAAACCACTGGAAATAGGTATAGGGAATGTTATAGCAAATCGATGCAGAATCAAATTCTACATCCGACCATCCAATAAAATACAGGGTGTCCCATTTGAAAAAACGAACTTTTTCAACTTTTAAAATGATGCAATTGGTCATTAAATTTTGGATACCCTGTATGCGATAAATCAGTTGTCAATATGGCATTCGAAAGTATCATTCCTGTGCTTCCGTCTACCCCAGAAGCGCTTTCCACCAATCGAAATTGGTTAAAGGGCGCAATGCTCAAAACAGGGCTACATCTGTCAAAATTTTCAAAAAAAATCAAGATATCCAAAATTGAAAATAAGTATAGGGAAACCTATGAAAACCCACTATGAAATTTTCTCAGGAATCCAAAAATGAAATAATATACCGGGTATTCCATTTAAAATAAGGAAGTTAATGCGATTTCCGGTATAACCGGAAGTAGTATGTTCTTGAAAATATTCTAAAATGAAAGAGAATCTTGAATAACTCTGGAAACCAAAATTTCAGAATTCTAAGTTTTTTCTAACCACGAAAACTTCTAACGAACGGCTCTCGTGGAATACCCTGTATATTATTGTATCTAAATTATAAATTCGACAAAATGCTTCGTTATATTTGGTCACAATTACCTTTTATCTTTCGTAAACGAATCAAGTTTACAACTTTTCAGCAATTAATTTATAAAGTTTTGAGTTAATCTTGATTCGTCTAAATATTTGACCGAAAACTCCTTAGATTTTATCAATAACGGAGCGACATTCATTGTACGCAATAATGAAATTCAAATCACTTCCGTCCTGAAAGGCCTTTGACGTGATATTTTCGTTTAATATGAAATATTCGCTATTATTGAAGCGCAAATTTATTAGTGTTGACAGTTATATGCGAAAGTTATAAGCAGTGCCCTTGCGTCATCAAAATTCAAGGCGTTAATAATTTACTTCGATTGTTTTTGCCGTAAGAAGCTCTAATTTTGGTTCGATATTAAAATTACATTACTCGTCAGTAAGAAATTGGCAACTGACATGTTAATCCCTAATTTGCATTGCCAAAATAAGAGGGATATTCGGAAAAATACATCTTTTGGAAGATGTAGTAATAAATTATTATTATTAATATCCTAGTAATATCGTTGATTAACTTCGTTATAACGATAGGAAATAAGGAACTTCTAGTTTCAAAAAATGTTTATTGTAAACCCACTACAATATTGTATCGCCATACAATGACTTCATCACGTGGATGAAATACTGAATATTTAAAATACAAGTTTGAATATTTATGTATAAATTATTGAGTAAAATGGTGGTGGAAACTTTTTTACAATTTTAAATTTAGTAGAGGGGAGTTGTGTAAGTCTAATTGGTCATTTTAAAGCTACTCCTAAATTATTATATCTATTAATTTCTAAGTTTCTAAGTTAAGTTTTTTGCTTTTTTCTTGAATATGTAAAATTTTGAAATCTATATTAAATCTATGATTAATTTCTAAACAATGATTTGCGAAAGTTGAATATGTTTTCTTTTCTTTATGACTTCTTTCGTGTTCTTTCGTCCTAATTTTAAACGTCCTCCCCGTTTATGCTATGTATACCTTATTACAATCTCTACATGTTAACTTATACCGGGTTTTTCTTTTGTCATTACATATAAGTATAATGCATTGACTGACATATTTTCATTTCCAATTACACATAGGCATAAATGTATGGTGGCATATAGCAGGCAACCAGTTATACGCCAGTAACATTTTCAAACTGTAAAAAATTTCTGTTTATCGTTCATACTTAAATCTTAAATTAAATACATTTTATTGAAAAATACATAATTTAAAACAGTTAATTATCCCAACAGGCGAAGGCAATTTTAAATATTTTTAACAAATTCAAAGAATAAAATAAAATTAAAAAACCCTTACCACAATAGAATTTAATGATACTAAATACGTATTTCTACAACCACGTTGTCATCTTCAGTAGAAAAAACAGTGTACCACTTGAACGCACAAAAACACTCACAGAAGGATTGTTCTGAACGTATTCTAGTTTAACATTAAAATCTTCAATCTTAAATGCTACAAAAATTACCTACATTTTGGTAAACCCCACCTATTCATGCAAGAGCATTAACCCATTATTTGTAAATTCTATAGAAAAACCGTTTAGAAATATTATAAAAGCCGTAATTTAACATACATTAAGAATCCAATTATGAAACTAATCCTTAAATTATGTTGAAATATAAATTTGGAAATTAATGTTGAGTCAGAATATTTTAATGGCAAATATTGTAATGAAATGAATTTAAAAATAAATTCCATGAATTCGAATATTTTTTAATGGTTTTCCTATTTTTCTTGCTTTAATAACATCAAACTGTCAATTAACTCAAATAAAGAAGAACCTGGTATAGGACCCAAATCTGCGTTAATTACGTTATTCCTATTTTTAAAGATAAAAATGCTCTCAAAACTATCTAATTCGCGGGGGCGTGTGACGTTTTTTATTAATCTCAGACAGTCAGATGTTACGTTGTGATCTGATTCAAGAATATGTCGGGCAACACTTGATTTTTCCGGTCTATTGAATCTAATATGCGAAACATGTTCTTGATAACGAGTTAGAATCGAACGTTTTGTTTGGCCGACATATTTTTTATTACAATCCTTACAATTTATTTCATAGATTCCAGATTTGTTGTTTACCTCAACTTTGTCTTTCGCGTTGCCTAAGAGAGATTTTAGGGAGTTATTCGACCGAAATGCTACATGAACATTATACTGTTTAAAGGTTTTACTTAAATTTTTCGTAGTTTCGTGAAACGGTAAACTAATAAATTTTTTGCTCGAATCAATTTGAGGTAGCAAACATGTGGAATCCTGAATTGTTTTTCTTACTTTATGTTTTCTAACTAGCTTGTTTATTATTTCTGAATCGAAACCGTTGTAACTCGCGATTTTCTTAATTAAAGTTAATTCCTTTTCATATATATCCTTTGTCTTTGTAACTTTAATTAAGAAAATTAAGACACTATGCAACAAACTTTTGGAATCTGTTAAAGCAAGGCTATTTTCATATGAAGTAGGATCAGTTACTAGAGTAGCAACTGTTTGAGAACCTAGATTTAAAGAGAAAGTTTTCGTAATACTGAAAATGCTACCGGGCTTGTCTAGATCAAGAAATGTTTAATATTATGAAGAAAATAGATGCTGAAAATAAAGAACAAATGCCTGTAATCGAAACAGACATTAGTCCACATCAACTTTCATTATTTGAATTTTTGCAAGAAAGAATAAGAGAAAGTAAAATTACAGCCGATGTAATAATAACTATAGGACAATACCTCGAAAGGCCAAATTAAAATCAGGACGTAGATCCTCATTTATTTTGGAAGGTAAGTTTTAAGCAAAAAGGGTAATTACATTTTTTTATTTGGATTTTCTTTTAGGTAACAGGAATGGAGCTGAAACCCTTAAAACAATGTGTTAGGAAATACTTCTGTATTCTAGCGAGTTCAGCAGAAAGTGAGAGTGTACAGTACAGCTCGTTTAATAATAGAACAAAAGTGTGCAAGACTAAAACCGGAAAATGTTAATATGATATTGTTCCTAAATAAAAATTTTAAAAATATTAATAAGTAATAAGTAAAAGTTATTTATTTTACAATAAAGGTTCGCATTAAAACTGGTACAAATTACCCCAATTACCAACTGTTTACACTATACCTACTCTATCATATTTATTGCGAATTCCAACGCCTCACACGCGTAAAATATGAACTATATTAAATCCAAACTTATAATGAAAACAAAGTTGCCTACATCAACGTGAAATATATCGCAATTTTTAATTAAATCCAACTAATACTAATAAAATGAGTACGATGAAATTTTTAATTTTAACTAACAATAGGATAAATATCCGCAAAAGAAAATTTTTAAAGATCGAAATTTCCAAAATATAGGCGAAAATCGATGATATGCAGAATAAACGATTAAAGATTATCGAGGGCGATTTCAGCCCGTTACAACTATCAACCAAGAATTTAGGACGCAAGAATTTTACACTAGTTTACTGTAATAATTTAAGAACTCATTTGAATTCGGTATTAATTAATTTAATAATTATATTCAGAGCCTCAACCGTCATAATTTTTTTTTTGAGGAATATTCCTTTATTGTTACATTCTATTTGTATAGCTGGAAAAGTATTCTAAACTTGTCTCTTTTTCTTTGAAATGGAACACTCTCTTTTATTTGATATTACCTCCTGTTTACTTTTGTTTTCTTTATGCAACTACTTAAAACTTTCTTTGAAGGATTCGTTAGCTCGAATATGAACTCCGCGTGTCGTATAATCTCGATGACAAGCAGCTTATAAACCGCGGTGGTGCCTTTTTTAAATTTATAGTCAGTATTATAACGTTTCGTTAAGAATCGCACGACCGTCTCACTGAGCTTTAAGCCGTTGGTAACTGGCTGGCTGCTTCGTCACTTGCAATTCAACCCATCCATGCAAGGTAAGTCCCAGGAGAGTGTTTGTATTCAGTAACAAGTTAGCAAGCCAGTTTTTTCGTGTACTTTTAATGCTTGCATCTTTTATAGGTAGCAAAGACATTTAAAAAGAAAGTTTTATACAAACATAAATCAGGTTTTTATAGACATAAGAAATAGCAGGTACATATTAGACTTGAATATTTAAACTTCATAATTTAAAAATGATTTTAATTAATTAGTCAATTTAAAAATTAATTAATTAATTAATATAGTCGCCCTAGTACATAATAAAATTTGAATATTTAAAGTAGTTTCAATAATTCATCAGCAATTCATAGTTGAAGCTGCCAATATATAATCTCGATACCTAATTTTGTCGCTCATACAAGCACATACATTTCAGTAATTGGCCATAAAATTTAATAGCATGCTTATAATTTTAAGATGCCATAAGTATCACGCACTATTGAGTTATTACATGCACGTAGCTAAAACAATGCAATTAGTCTATAACTAACGGAATATATCTATGTATGAATGATCAATTAAACGCAGCAATAACATTCTCGTAGTAGCAAATAACGTGAGAACAAATGCGTTTTTATGTACCATTCATTATATTCGAGCGTGTGTTTATTAAAATATCTTAGGTAAAATGTATTAAGAGAGAATTTAATAGATATAATTATTCGTGTTATGGACGGCGTAATAGATAATTCATTTTACAGTAAAGCAAAGAATTAACACATGAAGTAAATTCTATTTACGACGCATGTTTAACGATGTTTGAGCTTTAACAGCAGGAAAACATGTCGTGACACACTTTTCGCCGGCGAATCCTTGAGATACTACAAACAAAGGGTTTAATGGTTTGATAAAAATAAAGTGTTACGTAATGCTAATAAATTTTATTCCGTTAAATCTAAATTTTTAGGTGTTTGTGAAAATGTATGCGATCAATATACGATTCATAGAACATCTAAAAAGTACGATTCGTTCACGCACATAGAACCAACGCTACATAGTGTTAACCGTTAACTAGGCGCACGGGGTCAAAAACGTGTATAACTTCGTAAAATTTTTAAGCTGAAATCTCATACCACATACAATCCTCAAAAAGGTCTAGTTTGACGTGAATATCAATTGATCACTCTAATATCTAAACAATATTTCAATTTACAAGCGCTTTTATATGCAAAAATGCAGAAATGACCTCATGCCCCTACTAACGTGTGCCGATTTTATCAAGAGATTTCTATTGATTGAAATTATTTATAATAATTTGATCGATTTGGATTGTCAAGAACCGGCGGGCGTATTTTCCTCACCAAAAACCCTTTCCTAGCTGTAAAAGCAAGGGTGTGCGATAATCTCACAGGTAATTTCCTCACCAAACGTTGAAGTATCGGTGTATTAGAGAAAGTTAGGTATTCCCGAATTTAATATTAATGACTATGGATTCTGAGAATTAAAAGTGGTAGGTAGGTACGTAGTATGTATATATAGTTTCGAAACTGGAATTGAAGTGCGCAATTCTCACTGCGATATCCATTCTTGCTACATCGCAGTTGAGAGCACTTACGTCAATACAGCGTAAATACGAACCCGGAAGAAATGGCCGGAAGATATATCACCAAAACCGTAACAAATATAACTCTGAAGAATAACTTCAAAAGAAGATGTACGCCGCAGCAACGACAAGACGCAGAAATTATCATTAGCCAAACAACCGACGAAGAAGATATCCAAAAACTTCTACAAAGGCAACCGCAGATATTCATCGTCGATCCCGTCCAGCCAACGTGTGAAATTGAATTATTAGTATCGCCCGAAGAAAATAAAGAAGAGGAAGATACAAGCCCGGCAAACCCGCCCGACAACAACTCGGATCACATAATCAACGTCCAACTCCAAAACGATTTTAAAATGGCGAAGAAAACGGCAAAAAAACAAAAAACAGATCACGCAAATACACCCATCGAAACAAAAAACGCATACAGTGTCCTCGAAAAAACAATCACCGAGGAAAAAATGGAAGAAGAAACTGAAATCACTCCACAACCGTCAACTTCATACAACAGCACTCCCAGGGTAAGTGATAAGACACACTACACTTAACACAAAAACTGAAACAAAAAAAACACACAAAATCGCACCAATTATCATAATCGAAAAAGACAAATGGACATACATACGACAATTACTTAAATCAAACAGCATTAATACAGTAGAAAACAAAATGGTGAAACCAGGAATACACATCGAACCGACAACAGACGAAGACTACCGAAAACTCAAACACACACTAGACAACGAACAAATACAATATTACACTTTCCAATTAAGAAGTGAAAAGACACTAAAGGTGGTGATGCGTGGCATTCCCACCTTTATAACAGACACTGACATTACAGACGACTTGACAGACCAAGGATACCCGACTTTAAAAATTAAACGCATGAACGGCAAACACGGAGTACCAGCACCACTGGTATTAATCGAACTGACGAGACAATACAAGTCAATCTACAACTTACGCGACTGCTGCGGACTTGCAATCAAAATAGAACAATTAAACAAACGGACTGACATTATACAATGCCACAAGTGCCAGACTTTCGGACATCACCAACG
This sequence comes from Melolontha melolontha, assembly GCA_935421215.2. Classification (NCBI taxonomy): domain Eukaryota; kingdom Metazoa; phylum Arthropoda; class Insecta; order Coleoptera; family Scarabaeidae; genus Melolontha; species Melolontha melolontha. The sequence goes on from OW285235.1 coordinate 233,196,819, forward strand.
GAATTGCAACATAAACTACAAATGTATGAAATGCGGAGACGGACATTCGACACATCTATGTACTAAGACAAAAACAACCCCACCAAAGTGTGCAAACTGCGGTGGTCCTCATCTATCCACTTTCATAAACTGTCCCAATAACCCAAACAATCCTACAAATAAAACCACACCTCAACCTAAATACGTACCAGCACCACCCCCAACAAGTAATCCATGGACACAAAGACAAAACAAGACAAAACTTAACACAGTTGACGAACTAGCACTTGCCTTAGGCAATATGCTAATAACACTACACTCGACTAACGCAACAAACGAACAAATACAACACTTCGTTACACAGACACAGACAATAATAACACTATACAACAAAACACATTAAACACACACAACTGAAACGCAAAAAAAAAAAAATGTAAACGCAAAAACGCGACTGACGCACAAAACACGTGACTACAAAAACAAACACAACAACGCACGATATTAATCAGACACAAACACATCACAACCCTGGGAGATACTTAACAACGGAGTGGAAATGGAGGCAATCTTCGACCACGATTCAAAATTCAAAGACTCATGAAAAAGAATTGAAGTGCCATTTTTAATTGTTGCTCGTGTTAGATTGAGTTTATCTATTAATTTAACTGTATTTTGTGAATATTATAACAAAATGACAACTTCTTTAATTAAAAGCAATCGTGGCAAAGATTTATTGGTTTTCGAAAATTTTACGTTTTATAAAACAAAAGTTTTAAAAAGTAAAGAAGTGTTTTGGAGATGTATCCAAACCAAATGTAGTGCTAAGGTGTTTACTATTGGATCTGATCTTACCGTATCCAGAAGTGCTTCGTTTCATAACCATCAACCAAATGAAAAGAAATTGAATAGGAAAATTGTTTCAAACTCTTGTAAGCGGAAAGCAGTAGATGATATAAGTGAAAAACCGTCAAAAGTTATACGCAGAACACTTGCGAATAATTTGCCAGCCACAATTACGACGACTGATATTAGTTATATCAGAAAAAGCATGTACAACTGTCGCCGAAAAGTGATGCCCAGTAGACTTCCTTCCAATATTCAAGAAGTTCAAGAGGTAGTACAGACGTCTGCGCCCCAAACCAGCAAAAACGAATGTTTTCTGTTTATAAATTGTTTAAAAAGCAATATAATTGTATTTAGTTGTGAAACTAATATTCGCATTTTAACCGAAATGGATATTCTGTACATGGACGGTACATTTTCTTATTGTACCAAATATTTTTTACAGTTCCTTACCATACACGGGTTAACTAATGGACATTATATTCCCTTACTGTATTGTTTACTGCCTAACAAAAACACTAAGACCTACATGGAACTTTTTTCTTTATTAGAATCCAACATATTTGAAGCATATAACATTGAATTTTATCCAAAAATTATTTATGTAGATTTTGAAAAAGCGATACACAACGGTATTGTGCAAATCTGGCCTAACACTGAAATAAAGGGCTGTAGATTTCACTTACACCAAGCGTGGTTTAGAAAAATTCAGTGACTTGGTTTAACCTCAGAATTTAAAACTGATTCGGAAATAGGCAAGTGGCTGAAACATATATTTGGTCTTACTTATTTAAATCCAAAAGATGTAGAAGATTGTTTTGTTTTTGAATTAATGGCATATAAGCCTCAGAATGCAATTTTAGACAAATTCGACAAAATGTAAAGATGAATTCACATTTCAATTCATCTTTCTACAACACACATCCTTCTATATATATCTTTATTGAAAAAATTAAAGAATTTCAGGTTGACACTTATGTAAAAATTCAAAGTCGGCATATTGTCAAGCGTATTAAAGATAGACAAGTTCAGCTTAAATTGAAAAATCTCCAACAATTGATACTTAAATATGAATTTCATCAAATAAGCAGAATAGATTTTGTAAAATGTGTTTCACGTTACAATAAAATTTAAAAATTGTACATACATATATGACAACTTACTGTATATATTAACTCTGCTTTTACTTACAATAAACAATATTTAAATGTAAGATTTTGTAAAATGTGTTTCACATTACAATAAAATTTAAAAATTGTACATACATATATGACAACTTACTGTGTATATTAACTCTGCTTTTACTTACAATAAACAATATTTAAATGTAAGATTTTGTAAAATGTGTTTCACATTACAATAAAATTTAAAAATTGTACATACATATATGACAACTTACTGTATATATTAACTCTGCTTTTACTTACAATAAACAATATTTAAATGTACCCAGCGTTTTATTTTGGTCCAGTTTCCTTTTATGATACTTTTTGGTTATCAGGTTAATATACAAATTGGTGAGGAAAATACCTGTAAGATTAAGAACGACCCTTAGTTCTGGTGAGGAAAATACCTTATGGATTATCTGACCCGAGCGGTTGGTGCGGAAATTACCTCCGCCCTCAAGAACACATGTAAAAGTATTAGCAAAATGCGATTACCAATAATCTCTTGCATCCTGCATAGCCTTGAATAGCGGGTACCTGGGCTTGATCTGTTCCTCTTCTTCTTCTTTTTCAGGTGCCATCTCCTCTCAGAAGGTTGGCTATCATAACGGCTACTCTCATTTTTGATGCTGCGGCTCTGAATAGTTCAATGGAGCTGCATTTATACCACTGTCTCAAATTATTTAACCAGGAAATCCGTCTTCTTCCTATATTTCTTCTTCCCTGTATCTTACCCTGAATAATTATCTGTAGCAGAGCATATCTTTCCCCTCTCAACACGTGGCCCAGATATTGTAGTTTTCTTATCTTTATTGTGTTCAATATTTCCTTCTCTTTCCCAATTCTTTTAAGTACATCGCTATTCGAAACCCTATCTATCCATCTTATCTTCAGGATCCTCCTATATGCCCACATTTCAAATGCCTCTAGACGCTTGTTAGTGTCTTGCATTAGCGTCCAGGCTTCCATCCCGTACAGCAGCACCGGGAACACGTAACATTTCAATACCCTGATCTTGAGACGCAGACTAAGGTCATTGCCACACAATACTTTCCTCATCTTGTTGAATATATTCCTGGCTTGGCCGATTCTCGTTCGAATTTCTTCTGTATATTCATTTGTATCGGTAACAGTTGTTCCCAAATATTTGTATTTCTTTACTCTCTCTATTGGCTGTTCTCCAATCCATAAGCCTTCTTGATGTCGGTTAGACTTTGTAATAATCATGAATTTAGTTTTTCTAACATTTAGTGTGAGGCCACTTTCTTCGCCATTTATTACAACCTGGTCCATTAATCTTTGTAAGTCTTCCAGTGATTCTGCGATAATAATGGTGTCATCCGCATATCTAATGTTATTAATAATTCTTCCGTTAACTTTTATTCCTATTGTTGTTTCTGCTAACGCTTTCTGAATGACGTTCTCAGAGTATAAATTGAACAACAACGGGGACAACACACATCCTTGCCTCACACCGCGCTTTATCCTTATATCTTCCGATACCTCTTCACCCAGCCTGACATTCGCTGTCTGGTTATAATACAAATAAGCTATTATCCGAATATCCTTGTTGTCTATGTCTTTAGCTTTGAGAAGCCGAATCAAGTCGTCATGGCGAACCCTGTCAAATGCCATGTTGTAGTCCAAAAAGCAGATGTACAAAGGTTGATTAACGTCCATGCATCTCTGAGCCAGCACGTTAAAGCCAAATAGTGCTTCTCTTGTTCCCATTGCATTCCTGAATCCGAATTGAGAGTCACTAAGATCTTGTTCTAATTTTCTAAATATTCTCTGGTGTATGATCTTCAGGGATATCTTGAGGGTGTGGCTCATCAGGCTGATTGTCCGATGGTCATTGCATTCCTTTGCGTTAGGTGATTTTGGCAGGGCAATAAATGTTGATCTCAACCATTCTGTGGGAATGATGCCTGTGTTATAGATTGTGTTGTATAGATCCACCATTACTCCTATTCGCCCCTCTGTTATGAGTTTAATCAATTCTGTTGGTATTTCATCAGGACCTGGAGCCTTATTATTTTTTGCTAATTTGACTGCATGTTGTACTTCTTCTCTTGTTATGCTTGGACCTGTACGACCACCGCCTTCATCCTCCATAGCTTCACGTCGGTGATCCTCGAACAGTTCCTGCACATATTCTTTCCACCTCTCAAGCTTTCGCTTTGTTTCAGCAATTATTTGTCCGTTTTTGTCTAAGAGAATATTACATTACATTTTACATTACATTACATTACATTACATCTGTTCCTAGAATGCCCTAATTTACCGGCTCACTCTAATGATCCGAAAACAGCGCTCAACGATAATCCGCTTATCCTGTGCGTGCGATTATCTCTTGGTAAGGCCGCTATTACCTGTCCGCTCTAATTACCCTAAGGGTTTTCTACGATATTTGCTATATAAAGGCAAAAATATCAAAAATGATTTAGTGCGTTTTTTTTTCCGGGCGAGCGATATATTGCGTGACCGCGATGGCAAAATATGTGCTATATTTGACTCAGGTGTAGTTGGAGGAGGAAGCTAGGAGAATCTAGGACGATGACGATGACTACCTTATAGAACATTTGGATGCTGCTGCGGATGCTCCGGCTGTTGCTGCCGCGGCGGATGACGACTATAGCTCTGACGCTGATAGCGACGATCACAGCCAACTCATCGATCCCGAAAATCCACCGGATGAACATCATGATTCCTGCAGTGAAATTGAAGCCGACAGTGACGATGAAAACAACGAAGTTCAGGTGCCGAATACTTCCTTGGTAAAGATCAATCCAAGTGGTATGAGAGACCAGTCCACAAGCAAACCAGAACACGTGCTGTGAATATCGTGAAGGAGGAAAGCGGCCCAACTCAAAAGTGCAACAACGCAACCACTGCTGAAGAGATTTGGAGGTGTTTCTTCAACGATCGTGCACTCCAAATTCTTGTGGATTGCACCAACATCTTTATACAGAAGATTCAACCAAAATTTGCAAGACACCGTGACGCGAGATCTACAACAGTCGAAGAAATGCAAGCATTCCTAGGACTCCTGTACATAGCAGACGTTCTTCGTTTTTCTCATCTGAACTGCTTGGATTCGTGGGCTACAGATGATACCGGTATCATCATCTTTCGAGATACCATGCTTGCAAAACGATTCATGTTCCTCCTGAGAAGTCTTCGTTTTGATG